>JACVVK020000568.1:197500-292500 GCA_018292915.2 Batillaria attramentaria | reverse complement strand
TATCAGGTGTCTCACTAGAGACAGTGATTGTGCACATATCTGCTCAGAAGTTACGATCTCATTTCCGTTATTTGAAGTTAATAACGAGCAGGTGTTAGCTCAGGGCAACCCACTTGCTTCCGAACCTACACAACATCAAATATTAAAGCCTTGTTCACGGGGACATATCAATGTCATCGATGTTAAAAAAGGAAAAAAGCGAAAACAAGTGGGTGTAACTTGACAGAGAAGGCAAGTGTCACCTTGAAGAAATAAAACTGTCGATAACATGATGCCACTTTTGGACAATGTTTTAAATAACAAAGATAAGAATTAAGATAAAAAAGATAAGAATACTTTATTCATCCCTCTTAGGGGAAATTAACTCTCTCTCTCTCTCTCTGGGGAGCCGGGGTGGCCGAACGGTAGAGCGTTGGACTTCCAATGCTCGGGTCGTGAGTTCGAATCCCGGCTGGGGCCAAATATTGTGCTGGCTTTTTCATCGTTGCCCCGTCTTTGATATCACCCTATGTGGTGGAAAAGGACGTTAAACTCCCAAACACCCAAACACCCAAACTCTCTCTCTCTCTCTCGTTACCGGGACCCGACCGTGACCAGCAGCCCAGCGACCACAACATGACTTCCCCCTCCCCCTGTGTTACAGGTGACAATGACAACAGTCTCCTGGACGAAATGCAGAAAATGTTGCAGGAAATGTTTACGGAACAGGAGAGGAAGCTGACAGAATGCATTGCGTCCGTGCGTGACCAGGTCGCCGAAATGAGCAAGTTGCTCGACACGTTACACGGCGAAGTGACAGACTTGAGAGAGAGGACGGAGCGGGTGGAGAGTACTACAGAGGCTATGTGCCACAAGTCGTGTGAACAGAAGGCGGCTATCGACAGTTTAGAGAAAAGACTAAACCAGATGCAGGAGGAATTCGACAAAAAGGTGGACACACTTGAATCCTTCTCAAGGAGGGACAATTTGAAATTCTTCGGAATTCCAGAAACTACAGGGGAAACTTTTGTGATCTGTGCCAGAAAAATAGTGGACGTGCTGAAAAACACTGTGCCAAACCGGGACTGGAAAACCGAGGACATCATCCGCGCACACCGAGTGGGGGGCAAGCAGACAGGTGACAAACCCAGACCACTCATCGCTAAGTTCACTCGGTGGTCGGATAAAATGGCGATCCTGACCAGCGGGCGCGATGCACTGAGACAGAAAGGTGTAGCTGTGGCATCGGATCTCACCACCAGCCAGTCCAGGACCCTCAAGCGCTATCGGGAGGACGGCATCAACGCGTACTACAAGGGGGACAAGCTGGTTGTGGGGGGACCACGACGACCGAGATACGCAGCTGATCAGGGCTACGACAGCAGCAACGCCGAGGGCCACACCGACAGCGACGTCAACCGAACGAGGTCTCCTTCCAACAGCGACAGTGGGGGTGACATCGGGGGCGCGTCCGCTGCAGACCGAAATGTCAGCCCGCCCGATGCCAACGCGCAGCTGTCAGAGGCTGACAGTCTGTTAGTGCAAACTGACAGAGGTGACGTCACTTCCACAGGGGTGGTGACCCGGAACAGGGCGCGAGGAGGCGGTGTGGGGGCCAGGGGGACCCGCGCGGCCACTCCGACGCAACGAGACGGATAGGGTGATGGCCGAGGCCCGGCGAGGACAGTAAACACGGAACAAACTAATGTAAGTCTACTTTCGGTTTGTGTCTGGAACATAGAGGGTTTCCCAGAGCTTCAGATTGTCAGCGCGCCCGCGCCATTGACACGTGAAATATGAAAATGACGCGCAAGAGTTAATGTGTATGCGCCAGTGTGGCGCGCGCACTTTTGGCCTTCTACACATCGGAGTAGGCCTAGTGAAACTAAAAACATCGTGTCTCTGCACTGCCTTGCCTTCCCAACATGTATCGTCTCGCAGCACGTCATTGGATGACAGATCTTCCCGAAAGCCAGTCCGCGAATACCTTACTTATATTACTTGGTGATGCCAACATCGCTGAATAAACGTGAATCTCATTGGTTTTCTCTATTAGGAACATCCAATGAAAACGCTTATATTAACAGAGCGTTGGCTTGGACGTCTGCAGATTCCGAGAACTAATGCTTGTTTCTGTATCAACTGCTCCATCAAAAATGTCGAAAAAACCATCGGCGAAGAAAATAAAATTGGTGGCAGGCCAATCTCTGCTCACATTTGCTCGGACTGAATCTGCAGCTGCAAGTAGGTCGTTTTCATATTCATAATCTCATCAAATTGAACGCCGCAACGCATCGGCGTGACAGATCTATATGATGGTTTTTTCCCCAACGGCATGACTTCGTTTCCTAAGTGAAAATGATGGGTCATGACGAAATCTAACAGAAAGGTCGGGGAGGAAAAGTTGGAGGGAGGAAAGTAGGCCTAAACTCTGTGTGTGTGGGCTGCCCGGGGGAGGGAGGGGGGGGGGGCTGAGAGAGAGATAAAGAGAGAGAGACAGGCCTTGTACAGCTCCCAACAATCCAGCTAATTTTAAGGATAATATCATAACCTTTGTAAATATCACAACATTTTCATTTGAAAACATGCATGTCAGGAAAAACCCTCTCCCTCTCTCTCTCTCTGTGTGCTTCCTTACTAAGTTTCTGTGTGTGTATGTGTGTGTGTGTGTGTGTGTGTGTGTGTGTGTGTGTGTGTGTGTGTGTGTGTGTGCTTCCTTACTAAGTTTCTGTAGTTTAGCAACGACAAGGTTGTAAACTGGCCGATGGCCAAAATCTTATACCGTTGAAAAATAAAGGTTTCTCTCTCTCTCTCTCTCTCTCTCTCATACACACACACACACACACACACACACACACACACACACACACACACACACACAAAATGCCGGACCCAACATCCAAAACATGCCCTTTAAAAAAGCTGTTCAGGTGTGGGCACAGAAAAGAAAGTGCTACCTCTTCAAGAAGGACTAAATAAAGTTAGTACACCTCTGACTTTTTTCGTTTCAAGATTTTGTCAATGACCCATCATTTTGAGAATTGACCCCTCATTTTGCTCAGCCATGGGTCATTGGGCCCATGACATTTAAAAACAATCTGAAGCTCTGGTTTCCTACAGAAACTAGACTGCAGTGACCTGGTAGACTTCCTGACTTCGTTCGACATCTTTTGCTTGTCAGAAACGTTTGTAGAGTTTGACTTTCAGTCAGACCTGTTTAACAATTTTATTTCATTTAATGCGAAAGCAAAAAAACTATCGTGGCACGGAAGAAGTTCGGGTGGTGTGATGGTGTTCATCAAAAAGACTCTAGCCAGCTATGTCAAATTTATTGACTTAGGTTACGATAACATTATTGTTCTAAAAGTGCAGGGGGCACTACTCAGTCTGGACAGAGATACATTTCTTATCAGTGCATATGTCCCACCCTACGACTCGCCCTTCTACGATCACAGTGACAATGGTGTTGGGATTGAAATGCTGGAGCAGTGCTTGCTTGACATTCATGCAAAGTTTGTCAACTTTTACGTGATGCTTTGTGGTGACTTGAATGCCCGAACCAGCTGTGAAAACTGTGTGATTGATGATGATGATGATGATGATGATACACTGCGGCCCGATGGTGAGAGTGATGGTGGATGTTTCAAAAGACATTCAGCTGATAGTGGGAAAAACCAGTTTGGGAAACAGCTGATGGAGCTGTGTGCCATGTTTGAACTTGCTATTGTAAACGGCCTGCGCAGCCGGGGTTTTGATGCAGCGTTCACCTTCATTTCACCGTCGGGTAGCAGTGTTGTTGACTACGTGTTGTTGTCACATGACCTGTGTATTGGCAGCTTCGTGAAATCCTTTGTTGTTGGGACACGCATTGAGTCTATGCACATGCCGCTGTGTTTACAAATCCACGCAGCCAATCACAGGGAGTCGGCTGAACATGAACTCGAGTCTGAATGGGCCGAGAAGCTAATCTGGGACCCTGACAGAGAGACTGAGTTCATTCATAGCCTGACCTCGACTGCGATGGTAGAAATGCTTGCACGTGCTACCGCTGAAATTGAGCGCGACGCTGACCGGGCACTGCAGTCGTTCATTGATGTATTGTTGCAATCGGGTCAGTGTATGGTAAAACGTTGTAAAACAGTAACGGGCAGGCGTGAGGCCGTGTGGTTTGACGCGGAGTGTAAAACAAGTAGAGCCCATGTCAGGAAACTGCTCAGAAAATTTCGTTTCACAAAGATAGATAGCGATCGTTTGGCGTACTCGGATGCCAGACGGGAGTACAAGAAACTGCTTGGTAAGAAAAAAGCCTGTTTTAAACGAGATAAAGCAGAACGTCTAGTCAGTTATAGTAAAGACCCAAAAATGTTCTGGAAGGAATTGAAGCAAATCACACGGAAAAAGAAAAGTTCACCTGATCCTTCTATCTCTAGCGATGACTGGTTTAATCATTTCAAACAGGTTTTCCAAACTGCGGGAAGCCGGTACGCGTTAGAATATGTACAAGCGGTCCAGAACGAAGAGGACTCTGTATCGGAACTAGATGACCCCATTTCACAGACTGAGGTCGAGGAGGCGTTGCGTAGATTGAAGAGTGGGAAAGCGTGTGGGGTGGATGGCATAGTAGCCAGTATGCTAAAAGCCGGAGGCGCCCATGTAACTGGCTTTCTAACCAAGTTTTTTAATAAGATTTTTGATTCTGGGGTATACCCGGAGCAGTGGACCAAAGCAATTATTGTGCCTGTTTTTAAGAAAGGGGACAGAAAAATTCCAGACAACTATAGAGGCATTTCACTGCTCAGCTTGGTTAGCAAGTGTTACACAGCAGTTCTAAATAAACGACTGGTAAACTGGATGACGTCCAATGACAAAGTTACAGAAACTCAAGCAGGGTTCCGTAAGGGGTACTCAACAGCTGACCATATTTTTACACTAAATGCGATTGTGGAAAAATATCTAACTAAAAAGGGTAGTAAATTTTACGTATGCTTCGTTGATCTACGCAAAGCCTACGATAGCGTGAACAGAGGGGCACTTTTCAATGTCCTACAGAAGTCGGGTGTTTCTGGGAAGTTCAGACAGGCATTTGGCGAGCATATACAGGTCGGTTAGTGCCTGTGTCAGGACGCATGGGCAACTGACAGACTTTTTCGAATGCCCTATCGGGCCTAAGCAGGGTTGCACCCTCAGTTGCTCCTTGTTCACCCTCTTCATCAATGAAGTTGCTACTTATGTAGAGAGCAATGGAGTCCATGGGGTACAGCTACAGCAAGATTTGGTTGAACTCTTCCTTTTGTTGTTCGCCGATGATATTTCCCTAATGTCTTCGACTGTTCGGGGGTTGCAAAACCAGCTTGACTGTCTATTGAGTGCCTGTAACAACCTGGGGTTGACCATTAATGTGGAAAAAACTAAGGTGATCGTTTACCGAAAAGGGGGCTTCTTGGGGAGGAACGAGAAATGGTTTTTAGGGGGGCAGAATCTAGAGGTTGTTAACGAGTATGTATATCTTGGTTTTCCATTTACAACAACCCTTAGCCATAAGAAAGGTGTAGACTACATTGCTTCCAAGGGAAAGAGAGCTGCAGTTAACTGTGTGAGAGCCCTTAGTAAACTCGACTGTATGTCAATAGATACATTCTACAAGATTTTTGATGCACAGGTCTTGCCTGTTCTCCTATACGCTTCTGAAGTATGGGGGCTAAACCGCTGGAGTAAAATAGAAAGTGTGCACTTGTTTGCTAGCAAGCGCTTTTTAAACGTGCAGTCGAAAACACCTAATAAGTTTGTCTATGGAGAAACCGGTCGCTACCCATTGTATGTAAACAGCTTTGTGCAGTGTATGCGTTACTGGTTAAGACTTGAAAATGGACATATCTAGGTTGCCTAGACAGGCCTACAACACGCTTCTTGTGATGGACCAGAATGGTAAACAATGCTGGGTGTCCAAGGTGAAGAAAACGCTGTTTGAATTTGGCTTTGGGTTTGTGTGGGAGCAGCAAGAGGTGGGTGACGATAAGTGGTTTCTGAAAGTTTTTAAACAGAGATGCATCGACATATTTCAGCAGGAATGGTCGTCTTCTGTGTCTAGCAGTAGAATGTTCGAGCAATATAGCTCGTTCAAATCGTCACTGGAAGTAGAAAAATACATGTACTATGATATGAGAAAATGTTTCAGGGATTGCATTGTTAATTTGCGGCTCGGTTTACTGCCATTGAACGGTAGCGCATTTCGCAAAGTCACTGCTGAGGGTACTCTGAAATTGTGTCCTTATTGTACAGATACTACGGAAGATGAAAGGCATGTCATTCTTGATTGTCCATTATATTCAAACATTCGACAGAAATACCTCATCCAACACATACGCGGACGCCATTCTTTTCACTATCTTATGCGGTGCAATGATGAATCTGTCACAAAAGTCCTGGGATTCTTTATATTCTACTCTATTAGAATACGGGGGGATTACCTGCAAAACATTGGCCACATAAGCTAGGCAGTAACGAGAACGCTTTGTCAGTGTATTCAAATTATCCAGTGTGTGTGTCTATTCATTTTATGTTACGTGTTGTATGTTTTAGTTCACCATGTGTTTTGGGCTGGTGGCCCGTAACAATAAATGTTCGAGTTCGAGTTCGAGTTCTCTCTCGTTATGCCATATAACTGCCACTTGCCAAGGGGAAAGGTCCAGATCGAAATCCCATGACAACCTGAAGGAATTTGCAATGCACGTGAACAAACCCACAAATTATCCCACCATGTGACACATATACTTATAGAAATGAAAAGTGATGGAAGTTCTCACGTCAAAGTGTTTGGAATGTCATACGCGGGCCGCGTTTCTCACAAAACCTCGTAATTCTCAAAAGGCGGTTTGCATTTAGCGCTAACACGCGAGGAATGAATAAACCTAATGGATTCCACCATAAAATCACCACCAGGCTTTCAATAACAACACAGCCAGCGAGAATCAACAAGGTCCAACGCAGTGTGCTTTCGTAATTGCAATGCTGCTTCAGTTTTATTTTCTTTTCATCATTAGCAACTCTTATTTTCCACATTGTTAACTCCCAATAGCGACGATTCTTGCGGACACGGGAGCTAGATCTCTTCGGTTACATCTTGGTCATTTTTGTTTTGTTTTGTTTTGGAAAGGAACTTTGGGCTGGCACACGAGAAACCTTCTTCCAGCTCTAATCAATTATGCAAACTAAGAGGGAGGCTCAGCTAGCGGAGGGTCGTCCTTGCTTCGTTAGGAGGAAAACGCCGTGTTGTTGACTCCAAGAAATTCTTTGTCTGGTGATCATTCCCGGGCCTCTTCCTGCAGCCATCTGACACCTGACCTTTGTTTTTACAACAATATACAACAAAAACAAAACACACAACAAAACAAAATACAGCAAAACAAAACAAAATACAACAAAACAAAACACAACAAAACAATACTAAACAAAACAACGTGTTAAGACTTACTACGCAAGATGCCTCCCACGAAGGGTTTTGTGATCCACTCCCCTCCACTTAGGCTGGGGAGCTGGGGTGGTCGAATGGTAGAGCGTTGGACTTCTAATGCTCGGGTCGTGAGTTCGATCCCGGCTGGGGCCAAATATTTGTGCTGGCTTTTTCATCGTTGCCCCGTCTTTGATATCACCCTATGAGGTGGAAAAGGACGTTATACCCCCAAACACCCACCCACCCTAGGCACAGGCTGCCAACTGTTGTGGTTCGCATTGGGGAAAGGGGAGATCGCGGATTGGGGAGCGCGGGTTTAGGGTAGAGAGGGGGTGCGGGTGGTGGGGGTGTCACGACCCAGTCTTGCCTTCCAACTCACACACACATTCACACACGCAAATAACCACTCGCTCCCTCGCCGCTCGCAGCCATACAACACAAGACGCAGAAAACGCTGGGAATACAATACGAAATCTTTACCACAAACACTCAACACTTACCTACACACACACATTTAACACAATATACAATAATAATTATGGCACCAGCACTTCCGTCTGTCGCGGAACGTGACAGGCGGCTTGATGGTAACTACTGTCTAATTACCAAAACTAGTTGATAATACAAACGTGATATACTTAACAGATTCTATCCCTTAAACTGGGAAACTCCTCAACTGTCTTACAATGTGCTGAGCCACCAGTTAAAACTACCGTCACAGTAATGACAAGTCTTACACTACATAGAGTTAAACATGCACCTTTAAAGTAACCAAAGTGACAACAGTCACTTACGTCAACGTACTAGCAAAATACAATTTAAAAAAGCTTACCCCTAACATAGGGCAACCGTAACCTGCGTGAATTCGAGCAACAAAAGGAAACGCTCCGTAGCAGTGGCGATATCACTGCTAACTGCCCCCGTTTATATACCTGTACCCGTGAGCACTACTCAGCTAACTCCAGATACAGTGGCCCGAGTCGCACGTGGGAAAAGGGATCCCGGTGACACACGTGCCTCAAAACGCTGTGTCTAGGGAAATACAGTTCAGTATTATGTCAGGAAACACGAACCAAAGCATGTTCACACAAAATATTTGCGCCAACGGCGGTGTTATAATCTAATGTTTGTCACCTATGAAAAACACTGATACAGTGGACGCCGGATATAAGCAACTCGGATATAAGAAAACTCGGTTATTGCCAACGAATTTTTTCCCCCCGGCCAAACTCTTCTTATTATGTATTACAAAAACTCGGATACAAGAAACTCGCTTATAAGAAAACTCGGTTTTAGAAAAGCAAATTTCTTGTCCCGCTTGATACAAAAACTCGGATATAAGAAACCGAAAGTACATTTCCAAGAAAATTTCACTCATTGTAAGAAACCGAAAGTACATTTCCAAGAAAATTTCACTCATTCTAAGAAAACAGGTCAGGTCTGACGTCACTTAGGACAGGCACATGATGGCGCATGATTTTCTTTTCTTGAATTGGTTCTTTACCATTGTGTTCCGTGCAAAATTGAATGTTGGCAAGAAGAAAAAATACGAGATGCATTTTTGTTGTTCTATTGTTATATGTTGTTTTTATTATTATTTTGTTTTTTTGCCTGATTGGGAGCTCAGTCTCTCTCTCTCTCTCTCTCTCTCTCTCTCTCTCTCTCTCTCTGTATGTCTGTCTCTGTCTACAGGGCTCGCGTTAAGGAGAATAAAACTATCAGTATCAGACTAACTGTTGATCAATTCCTTTCTTTGACAATATACGTGGTCCATCTTTCCTCCATCCCCCTTCCCCCTCCCAACAGAAAAAAAGCTAAATTTGCAGCTTTTTTTCAGCCAAATTAGACACGGAAAGCATCGCATATCATACTCTAATGGGACGAGTGTTTTATAGATCAAAAGTTGATACATAATGCACTTTTAATATGTCCTATAAATACAAGGGAATTCTCTCTCTCTCTCTCTCTCTCCCCTTAGTTCTTTTTTGTTTGTTTGTTTGGTTGGTTGGTTGGTTGGTTGGTTTGGATTTTTTTTCTTTTTGTTTTGTTTTTTCTTACCACATGACCGCCAGCGCTACAGTTGGGAAGCAAAAACAGTATTTTCATGTTCAAACAAAAAAAAATCTGACACTGAAGGACACAAGCGCACTGGTGTATATTAACTCTACACATATATATTCTGTGCAGGTCTTTAAGAGAAACCAGATATTTCTTAATTTAATGCAAAACATACACGAACTGAGAAAAAAGAAATGTTTTAAACCTTTTTTCACTGAACTCGGTTATAAGAAATATTTTTCAAAATACTTTCTTATATCCGACTTTCAAATATAAGAAAACTCGGATATAAGAAACCAAAAAATTCACCCCCCTCGAGTTTCTTATAACCGGCGTATACTGTATTTGGTTCCTGACAGGGGGTGCGAACAGGTGAGGTGGGGGGGGGGGGCAGTATGAGGTGTGTGTGGGGGGGGGGGGGCAGTGGGGAAAAGGGGAAAGCAGGTGAAGCATGAATTTTTCTAACTTTTATTTTAAAGCCATTCAAACACACTACGAAATCTTTGTCAGAAGAAAAAAAAAGTATGGCTAGACTGCAGGTACTATAAAGCAACATACTGTAAGAATGAACAACTCGCCAAGTAACTCGCTAAGTTTGGAACAGACGCTGTAACTATTGCGTCAGTCAGTTCCCCAAACACTATCTCAGAGTTCTACAAGCTTGCTTTCCTTTGCATGCAAACTGGGTAACACGTGACAGGAGAAATAGTTATTTTTCTCAAAACGACCAGTACCAGGATACCAATGCCAAGGACACTTAATTTGTCAACGGTTAAAGTTTTGGCACAAGTACATGTACCATATTCCGACTTGTCGTTGCTAAATTACGAAAAAGAAAATGAACAAAGAAAGACATAATGAAAACAAATACGTCTAACAACTACAGATATATACACAAAATAACTATTGGTAGATACACTATAACTATTGAACACAAGATAATTGGGGTGATCGCTCGCATTTACCATACCATACCATACCATACCATACCATACCATACCATACCACCCTATCCCATCCTACCGCATACCATACCATACCATACCATACCATACAGTCTGAGGCAAATGGGTAGGAGCCAGTCCTGGTGTCCGTAAATATTTGTGTCGCTCATTAACTGGTTCTTAGCATAATTGAAGCTGGGAGTCAGTTCAAACAAAGCCGGGACGAAGGTTGATTTTACTCCCTGTTGGTTCCTCTGTCTGCTCCAATTGATTTGATTTGCTCAACTTGATTAGAAGAGTGAAGACCAGCAAAGATACTCGACTTTTTGGCTCTGAAGCGGCACACGTTTTGCAATTTGCTCACAGAGGAAGATTGAACGAAGGCAAAGTGTGTGTGTGTGTGTGTGTGTGTGTGTGTGTGTGTGTGTGTGTGTGTGTGTGTGTGTGAGGCGGGGAGGGGGGGGGGTAACGTAAAAGAAATGTCCGTTATGTGACCAACCGAATTAAATTCACGGATAAATGAAATCAGAACAAATTCAATCCATGAAATAACTCGATTTCACGTTCTCAAAGCAAAGACTGAGAAAACACCAGGAAAAGAGAAAATTATCATAGTCCTGTGTACGAATGCTGTTATCCTTTAGAACAGATGGGCCAAGGTAACATTTACCCTAATGCATATGGGAAAATCAGGAACCAGTGGCCAAGCAGATCCTGCGGAGGAAGTGGAGCTGGATTGGACACACCCTCAGGAAGCCAGCATCCAGCACCACACGCCAAGCCCTGACATGGAACCCACAGGGGAAAAGGAAGAGAGGCCGGCCTCGCAACAGCTGGAGGCGGGACACTGAGGCAGAGCTATGTAAGCAGGGTACCAACTGGACTGGAGTGGCAAGACTAGCCCAGAACAGAGTGCGATGGCGAAGGGTTGTCGATGGCCTATGCTCCACGTGGAGCCAAGGGCCTAAGTAAGTATATGGGAAAATGACGGCAGAAAACAACAAGCTTTTGGGGTTGAATAGTGTTCTTAGACTACATTTGAGTATTTCAAGCAATGCACTTTCATCCTTGTTGGAAGATGCTTTTAAGTGTTAAGCCCTCGGCGAGAGCATATTCTAGAGCACAGCGACTGGAAATGAGTTGATTTGTACAACAATACGTCCTTCAATTGAAGTTTGACCTTGTCGGCTGGTCTAAGAGTCTCCAGGGAATATGTTTTGTTCGCTCCACAAGCAACTTCCAGGCGAAAGATAACTCCTTTACCGCAAAAAGCGAACACGGTTTTCACCGAGGATTGCCTCTGACAACATCCCTTAACGTGTCAGTTGAACGGCTAAAACGTCAATGCCCAGATATGTTGTCGGTTTTTTTCGTGCCCATCTCGGGAATGCAGCTGACATGTAATGGGTTGAAACTGTGGAGAACGACGCCGGATGGATGCTCATTCAGCCCGAAACTCGTCAGGAAAAAGCAGATGCTCTTTGTAAAGGCAAATTTTGGCTGGTCACGATCGGTAAACGTATCAGGTTTTGAGCAGAACCGCATCCTTTTGTCAAAATGAGAAGAAGAAGAAGAAAGGCGAACGTTACTTTCCGATATCGATTAAAAAAGAAGAAGAAGAAGAAGAAATAAGAAATCTGTCTTCAGAGAAATTCTCGGTGTGCGTTCGTGATAAGTTCAGATTAGGAAAATCACTACTTCAAGCGTTCCAAACCGTCTTAAACAAAGATAGCCCCCCCCCCAACACACACACACACACACACACACACACACACACACACACACACACACACACACACACACACACACACACACACTTTTGTTGAGAGTATTTCCGATTTCGCTGTTTCAAACGTTTAATACAGTCTGAAAAGAAGACTGGTGCCAGCTATCCCCTCCACACACACACACTCTCTCTCTCTCTCTCGCTATCTCTTGTAGAGAGTATTTCCGAATTTTCTCTTTACATTTTCACTTCAAAGTATAAATTTTCAGTTTCATTACACTGAGAATGATCTGATCGTACCTTGAAGAGAAACTTGCTTCAGTTCTCACAGAAAACTGGCTTTCAGTTTGAGCTTAGCACTGTTGACAATCATTTAGAAAAAAACGTTCCGTTTAGGAACAGGTGCAGACAGCCAATCCCAAGAGAATGCAAATTCATTCATGGCATTGCGTTGGCGGGAGGAAAAATTAAAAAAAAAGGACGCAACTAAACAATGCCTACCCGATGAAGAGGCTAATGACTTGTGGCTTCTCGAGTACTCTTGATTCGTGCAAGACAATTCATTATGGATCGTGGCGCGTAGGCGATGAGTGCAGAGACAGAGGGGTGGGCCGAAGAGAGAGAGAGAGAGAGAGAGAGAGAGAGAGAGGGGGGGGGGAGTCCTGGCACCCACACACCACACCTTGTTCTAGGTTTCTGTCAGCGGACTGGCCACTCCCCCACGGGACAACGGACCCTAGACGAGGGGACGGATCTGATTGTTCGTGATATTGAAATGCACACTGACTGGCTGGCCGATGGGAAGGGGAGGTAGGTGGGGAGACAGGACTGGAGGGAGAGAGAGAGAGAGGGAAGGTGTGTTCACGGAGGAGGGAGTATGAATATTTTATGCACGCTGTGGCGTCCCCTACAAAAGGCACGATCGGTTGCAGGCTCGAGCGACAGCAGCAACATTCCCGCCGCCAGACGTCGCCAGCGACTCCACCGCCACCACTAGTAGCAGCAGCAGCGACACCTGCATTCCAGTTGTCGAGCTCAGATAACATCCCGGCCACAACAACCATAACTTTCTCCGTCGACACCACTCCGACGCACATTACTCATAGGTGAGTAATTACAATTTTCAGACGTTTTGGTGGGTCAAATTAACCACACAGAAAATGAACTGCTTAAAACTGTTTTGATTTTGTTGTTGTTGCTGTTAATTGCTTCTGTTTTGTTCATTTTAGTGGGTTTTTTTTCCCGATCCACCAAAGGCAGTTTTGTGACCTTGCTGAGACTCATAAAAAACAACAACAGCAACAAAAACCCAGCAAAGTGGAAGGTCAAAATATTATTAAGTACTAGTAGTTTATTATTCTTTCCTTTATTATTTTTGACATTTGACACACAGTACACAGTGTGAGTACAACACCTTTGTAGTTCAGAAGGATTTGAAGTTGTTGTTTTTTTCTTTAGCTGAGCGAAAACTGATTTCATTCACTGGCGGTCGGTGGTCTAGTGGTTAAGAGACTTTGCCGCCAATACGAGAGGTCAGGTTCGAGTCCCACTCGAGGCAAAGAATGTTTCCTTCTCGTACGTGGCACCGTTCATTCAGGCCGATCGTCGGGGGTTCTCTCCGGATACTCCGGCTTCCTCCCCCTCTGCTTTTGAAATGTTCTGCCCACAAAATCTGAAAATAAATGCGTTTCTAGCTGAGCTGACCCTTCGCACCACGTGATGGTTATGTGCTCATGTCCAGTGTGTGAGAGAATGCGTGTGATTCACGTGAGCGTGCCTGTTGGGTACAGAGAGAGAGAGAGAGAGAATAATGTTTTCGTAGGTTTTCAAAAATGCTGTATTTCAACAAAATTAATACCTGCTAAGAATTCAATCTCTCTCTCTCTCTCTCTCTCTCTCTCTCTCTCTCTGTACGAAGGTCGCACGTGTGTGTGAATGCTTTTTGACCTGATGGACGTTTTTCTCGATGGTTTTTGTTTCTTGTAGTTTAGTGCATAATACCTTTTATATCTTGCTCCCTTTTTTTCCTTAGTAGATAGTCTCTGTAGTATTAGCAACGGCAAGTTTGCAAACTGGCGAATTTCTGTCAAAACTTTTACCGTTGATAAATAAAGTTTCATCATCATCATCATCATCTCTCTCTCTCTCTCTCTCTCTCTCTCTCTCTCTCTCTCTCTCTATATATATATATATATATATATATATATATATATATATATATTGAGGGGGCGGGGAATTGGGACCAGATTTAGTACCGTGCCCCACATAGGCTGTTTGTTGTTAATCCATACACGTATACAAACGGAGCCAAGCATTTAGTTCAGCATCGGCTGTGCCAGCATCGATACAGTGTTGCCTTTGGCGTTGGCACCAAGAAGTTGACCTTTATCAACATTCCGAACGAGGACCATGTACATGGACACCAACCTTCAGCACGTGCACCCTGGGGGCTCTTTCGCCCTCATATCCCGACCACATAGAGCTAGTCTGGCTAGGTTAATATGGGTGACATATTCATGTTGGCCATCTCTCTCTCTCTCTCTCTCTCTCTCTCTCTCTCTCTCTCTCTCTCTCTCTCTCTGTGTTCAACCATGCATCGCCCAAAGTTCATCAAAATTGATTTCGCCATCCATGTTTTATTCAGTACCCAAATCAATTGAAAATGTCATGTGAGTGTGTGTGTGTGTGTGTGTGTGTGTGTGTGTGTGTGTGTGTGTGTGTGTGTGTGTGTGTGTGTGTGTGTGTGTACTCATTAGAACATGCCACGAGAGAAAATCGATTTGTTTCTGTCCATCTTTACTGTGCTGTTTGTTCGTTTGTTTGTTTGTTATTTAACACAAAATTTAGTTATAAGCGAATATCATAGCAAACGTTCAGACAAAATGCCAAAACCCACAACATGCAGTTAAACAAAAACAGTCTCTCTAGTAGTTTTGTTGTCGTGTAGTGTCTAAGTTTACGTGCCTGCTAGCAACCATAACTTTGTAGAAACATTTGGTCCGTTCACTCACAACTTCTTGCCTCGATGTGAAATGTTACAGTGTCCTGAGAACTTCTACAAACAAGTGTGTCCGCGCAATACAGATAAAAAAAAATCTAGAAGTCGTTAATGTATCTGTATTAGCAATACTTTGCTTTCGCAAGGCAGATGGGCTCTTGCGCCATGTCGCATTGTATTCCAGTTTCTTTAAAAAAGATCGTTACAAATAAAAAATGTGGTATATCGTATGAATAAAGAAAGAAAGAAACCACACCAAAACGACAAACTCCCACGTCTGTTATATTCTTTCGTAACCAAGGCCCTGCATTTTTCTAACTCTCTCTGTGCTAAGGTCCCCATTTGGAGCCTTCACGATCACATCGTTTGGCTGCTGAGGACCAATTTCTGGGATCGGTAACTTTCTATTTTTATTTTCAGCTATAATAATAATAATAATAGAGCATTGTGTAGGCGCTCTATCCAATTTCCTGAATTGGCTCAAAGCGCCGCGAGCTGAAACCAACACGCACGCGCACGTGAATCACACGCTTTCTCTCACACACTGGGCATAAACACATGACAATCACGTGGTGCGGAGGGTCAGCTCAGCTATTTAAGTTTCAGAATTTAGAATTGCATTTGACATCCAGCATCGTAAGGTACGGAACCAAATAAGGCGCTAGCAAAACGGGTTTCTACAAGTCAGAGGGAAGCACTGCCATGTATCAGTATGCTACTGGGAAAAACACTGAGAGCGTTGAGAGAGTTAAAGCTGACCTTTTGCCAGACTTTTGACTTTTCCCACCACAATAACACTGCGTGACTGAGAATCCGATAGATTTCCGTGTGACGTGTATCAGGTTATGTATTTGCACTCACGTGCCGATGATAACCAGCCCAGGCAGACAAGCGCGAACGAGAGGCACTCACAATGCAGCATAATACATAGCGTGCTGTCCTCGGAGTAGGTTAGAGGTGCCAGTGTATTGAGTGTCCTTCATTTCCTAGATTTACAAAAAAAAAGAGTGTTTTTGTTTATTGATTCCGTGTGTCTCGTGCGAGTTGTGTGAAGGTGACGTGGACCTCTGGACCTAGTCATGATGTCCCTCTCCTATAATCTAGGGTCATGGATCCAACCATAGGAAAAAAAAATCAGCACATTAATATCTCTGTGGTGGCTGGACCAATAGTTATATAATGATAGGACACAATTGACGCTGAATAACGCTCCATGAAAATATATACTTTACCCCTACAAGCTGCAGTCCGTGCGTGTCTCAGTGGAAAATGTCCAACGCTAACACTGCGAGGTGAGGTTTGCCGTGCGCCATAGGGGATCCCATTCTAACTTCACTCAAGCTCAGCTAGTAAACATCATCGTACAGCTTAGGTACGCTGCCATATTTCTGACATTAGCCTGACGTTTGCCTGTGCTTAGCCACCACGCAAAATGTTTGTTCGCTTGGATCCCTAACCCAGGATGTCACTTCCCCGATTACTCATGGATTATCTGAACTACTTTGGACCTAGCCCGGATGGCCCTTTCATTGTCCTTGTGGATTTGTTTATTGGTTTGTTGTTGTTGTTTTCCTTCTTTTTATTTGACGGGCTACTGTGGACCATGCCTCGTGGACTTTGTCGATCTTATTTTCTCACCTTAGCTTAGTTTAAAACTTGCCATAAACAACAACAACAACAACAATGTAGGCGGTAAATTGTGTTAAAGCAGCAATAACACAAAAGAGGAAGACTAATTTAAAACAAACAAACAAACAAACAAACAAACAAACAAACAAACAAACAAAAAAACCCTTTGTGTTCATTAAAAAAAACAAAAAAACTTGTGAAATTCTTTAATGCGGCGGTAACATGAAATCACTCCTTGAAATAGTATCTCAATACCTGGCCTCTAGGTTATATTTATAAGGTTAAAATTCACAATAACTGAAATGAAACCAGTGAGCTTTACGGATAAATAATACGTAGGTGGATAGATGGATGTTTCATTCTTATTGTCTGGCTAGTTATGCGTTCTAATTCTCACGCTACACAGCAAAAGTCGTTGTGAATCCGAGCCAGTGGAGTTGAGTCAGGTTCGTGATAAAAACACAAAACAAGTCAAAGACCCGATGGCGTTCTTCTGCTCGGTCGGATCAGGGGAGTGCATGCATCCTGCCTTTGAAGTTGGTAATTAGTCGTGATCTCTGGCGCGGCAAGTCAGTATTTAGGTCAACTTATGCCGAAACCCTGCCCAAGGGCACAGATACAGACAGAGGAAACACTGAATTATTCCTAGGTGCATATCACACAGGTTTGCTGTGTTGTGAGCAGTTATATTCTTCTTCTCTTTTTTTTCTTTTTCTTCACGCAGTGCTGTGGAAAGGGGATTACAGCGATCAAATGGGGCGTGTGTGTGTGTGTGTGTGTGTGTGTGTGTGTGTGTGTGTGTGTGTGTGTGTGTGTGTGTGTGTGTGTGTGTACTCGTTTTTTGAAGTGGGAATGGGGGTTATTGCGATCAACTGCGTACGTTTGTGTGTCTGTGCATTCTTGGTGAGTGGCAAGGGAGCTAAGCTCATCTGAGCTCAGCTTAAGGAATTGCTTCTCTTGATAGGCAGGCAGGACAGGGGCTTTTTCATCGCATCGGCGTGGCATTTTTTTCTTGGTTTACTTGTTGTTGTTTTTTTTAAATCTGAATCCGCAGTTTTGTCTTTTGTTTTGTTGGGTTTTTGTACTTTAATACAGCAACACAAAGGGAAAGCACAGAACTGCACCACGCAAATTAGTTTGCTTCCTTTGGGCTGTGTTATTCTCCAGTTTTCTTTTTGTTTTGATTTTCTTCTGTCGTTCATGTTTTTGTTTTGTGATGTTTAATGTAGTTCATTGGTGTAAGCCTACATTTGCTTGCCTTTTGTTGACAGTTTTTTTTTCTCTCTCCCTCTTCTACGGTATTTCTTCTTGTTTTTGCTTTTGTTTTGTTCATTGTTCTGTTATTTTGTTATTTATAAAGTGCTTTGGTTTTACTTTTCCCCTTTTTGTTTCCTTTTGTTTTGTTTTACATGTTTCGTTTTGTTGTCCCGGCTGGGGCCAAATATTTGTGCTGGTTTTTCCATCGTTGCCCTGTCTTTGATATCACCCTATGTGGTGGAAAAGGATGTTAACCCCCCCCCCCCCCTTTGTTTTGTTGGTTTTCTGACGCCATAGTCCTCTTTCCGTATAGAGGGTGGGTGGGTGTTTGGGAGTTTAACGTCCTTTCCAGCACGTAAGGGTGATATCAAAGACTGGTCAACGACAAAAAGGCCAGTATAAATATTCGGCGCCAGCCGGGATTAGAACTCACGACACGAGCATTGAGAGTACAAACGCTCTACCATTCGGCTATCCCGGCTCTCCCTTTCCGTACAGAGAGTGAATTTATCCAGATACCTCGAGCGATCAGCAACAAACGACAGTCCCTCCCTCCCTTCAGCTTTCCCTCCCTCTGTGTGTCCTCTGGACGACCGGCAGACAGGGCTCCGCTGGTGGTTGTAAATCACAAAAGTATCAATCCTTTTATCCGTTCTTCCATTACACAAATCGAAACTTTGCCGCGAGGCCCCCTTGTGCTGCTGCATCAGAATGCCCATTCGACAAAAGCTCGTTTTAAAAATGGATGTTCCTTTCTTTCAAGTTGATTCGAATGTCTTTACGTTCAGTTATGTGAAGAACTGCTTTAGTTATGAGCTGTTACTCAGTGAGGGTGGGTGGGTGTTTGGGGGTTTAACGTCCTTTTCCACCACATAGGGTGATACCAAAGACGGGGCAACGATGAAAAAGCCAGCACAAATATTTGGCCCCAGCCGGGATCGAACTCACGACCCGAGCATTAGAAGTCCAACGCTCTACCATTCGACCACCCCGGCTCCCCTGTTACTCGGTGAACACAGTTAAACGGGCTAGTTCCGTGTTTACTGAACCAAGTTACGTGTCGGAGCAAGTTTTGCTCTGGAGTACGCCTGTACGCTGAAAATACTCCATCTTGATTATTAGTACAATTCCTAACGCGACACAGTGTTGTTTGCACTTTGCTCTAGGGGTCGAACTTTCAAATTCCACGACTGTTGTAGACGACAGTCTGGCTCGGCGTATTTTTTTATTACTCTTTTTTTAAAGTATATATACATACACAAAGACATACAGGTGCAGGCGCACACAGGGCCAAGACACAATCTGACACATGGGCATGCATTTAAATAGGCAATGATTGCATGGCGGCCATTGGTGTACATACCTACACAAACACATACCTACATACCTACATACATGTATACGTACATACATACATGGCTCGGCGTATTAGCCATACGCGTAGTGAGTACGCTTCTGTTGGCTCAGTGCCAGCATTTGACACGCTCTCAGTGTGCAGGTGTCTAAATGGTGTGATGCTAAACACCACAAAAATAGAACGATCGGAGCGTAAGAATCATAAAGATTGGTCCTTTAAGTTTTTCTTCAAGTTACAAGTTGTGTCATTACGTGTTGCACACTTTTGCTTTTGTTTAGTTCAGGCTGTAATTGCGAAGCGCCTTGAGCTCACCTTGTGGGGATACTGCGCTATATAAGAATGTTATATTATTGTTATTACAATGTTCTCTTTTACTGACTCGTCCCTTGGTACGTTCGTGTGTTCTGGTAATCTATGTGTGGTATGGCTGCAATGTTTTCCTTTCATCCTTATTGGTCTCACAACCGCAGCGAACGACTTGAAGCCTCGATCTGTGTTCGTAACGCGCTTGAAACGGAAAACTGACGCTTTCAGTCAATGCTCTAAGGCTGTTTCCCAGATAGAAGGTTTCATTTGCCCATTTCGACCGTGTTCGTGTCTTTGTGGCTTCTAATATTAGAGAAATATGATTTTCTTTGAGCGTACGATTCATTCCTGAACGGACTGGGACCAGACAAAGCTTCTAAAAATAGCCTCCAATCAGTGCCGTCTAGCTAGACCTCAGTCCGCAACCAAATAACGTCTGCTCAGGCCGCGGTACACTTCTGCAACAACTAATACGCCGGCCAGAGTCGCCACAATGGTCTCAGATGCTATATTGTGACCCAAGTGATTGAGTCTGATGCGCAGTCAGTGCATTCGATGAAGAGTTTTCCACACTCTGTTGTACGCCAGTCATACGTATTGAACTTAACCGCTAGGCCAAAATAACTCACTTTTATGGCCGGAGTGGATCTGATTTTCAGTCCAGGGGAGGTGAGCGCTAGCGTTACCTTCCCCTTGTTTCCCGCCTTTTTCTTTGCCACGCGTCATGCCATTACGTAACAGCTCAGCCTAGGTCCCGCGGCGGCGACCAGTAGCTGCGGACGGGCTGGAGCCCGGGAGATGGGGTGGTGGCAATAAGAATAACTTGCTTTCCCCTGGTCGCTACCCACTCACAGAATGAAGCCAGCCACCCCCAACAGGTTCTTCCTCCGCGGTAGTGCGTTTCTCTACTTCGCAAGTCTGGAAAAAGATTTTGATCTTGGGTTTTGATTTTGGGACTGTTTTGTGTAGACAGTTGTATGAGTCGTTGGCACGCTAGCTGTGTTTGAGTTGTGAGAAAGGCGGAGGAAGACTGACGAGGGGGCGTTGTGTATGTCAGGGTGTTGTGTGAATGTTACAGTATCTGTTGCATGTTTAAGAGAGGAAACTCCGGCCTTTAAAGGGATTTCTATTAGAGATGATATTGGATTGGAGAGGAACTACAAGATAAAATCCTCTTTTGTAACTGTTGCTACGTCTGGCAAGCGGAGCCGGTGTGTTGCTACGTCTGGCAAGCGGAGCCGGTGTGTTGCTACGTCTGGCAAGCGGAGCCGGTGTGTTGCTACGTCTGGCAAGCGGAGCCGGTGTGTTGCTACGTCTGGCAAGCGGAGCCGGTGTCACAGGAGATTTCGGAACCGGGACGAATGGAAACCATATTCCGATTTATCCTGGCCCTGGTGGCAGGATTTTTCGGAACCATTCCGATTTATCCTGACTCTAGTGACAGGATATTTGAAAACCACCAGCACATTTCGGAACCGTCTAGAAGGTCATTAGCCCACATGAATTTTGTCTGCCAGGTGCGGGATAAATGGGAATGGTTCCGAAATATCCTAGGATTTTTGGGAACCGGTTCCGATTTATCCTGGTTCCGAAATATTCTACGACACAGGTCCTTCCCTCGTAGCCAGCAGTTTGCGACAGTGACCACTTCAGCGTAAAGAACGGCCTATGTGTGCACGACAATACAACTGGCTGCACCCAATTTTGCGTCGCGCAATCTGGCCTCCACTGAGTCAAACTCCTCCGCAGTGTGTTAGAGCGCATGAACTGTCACGAGCTCTCCAGTAGGTAACTTAGTGCGCACGACTTGTCATCACGATCTCACCACGTCCGCCAGGGATCACAGTTGTGACAAATTCAACCACTGATCTCTCGACCGTACCATCACGCTCAATGGATGCTGGTCACGCACCACTGACCAATCAAATTAGCGCGGTGAACTAATCAGAGTGGAGAAGAGAACAAACGCGGTTAGGAGAATTAGATGGGCGCATCAGTTGGAGTGCTGAAGAGACAAACCGATTGGGAAAAATTCCAGGGAGTGTTGTTGACATGTTGGGGGTAGTTTGTCACTGTGTGACCTGCCTACAGTCAGCCCCGACCCCCCCCCCCCCCCCATCTCCCCCCCCCCATCTCCCCCCCCCCATCTCCCCAACAATACTCCACCATTCCCCCAGCATCCCTCTCTCCCATTTGGAGTTATTCCAGTTGTATCGAATTGTTGCGTTTGCATCACTGGGTCAGGCAGGGGTCAAATCTGGTGGGAAAAACAAACCAGACCACTGGTAACATGACAATCCACCATTTTACAGTTATTCGCTTGATAACAGTCTTCACACTTCGCCGTGTGGCGGGGGACGTTGCAAAGGACATGTACAGTCATGTAACTGAATCTTGGACGGTGAGGTGCAGATAGGGGACGAGGGAAGACAGGAAGCAGTGGGGATGTCGGGAAGGAAAGGGGAAAGGAAGAGGTTTGGAGGGGAGTATCAAGGAAAGGAGAGAGAGAGAGAGAGAGAGAGAGAGAGAGAGAGGGAGGGGGGGGGCTGGGAGGAAAATTGCAGCAAGCAGATCCATGACAGACAAATCAAATTAAAGGTCGCTCACGAAATCAAGCGAAAGTGAGAGCTCACAGTCTAAGGCGTTGTCGCGATTCGAATTCAGCACAGCGGAGTGTAATGTGTGATTCATTGAAAAAGAGCAGGACAGCGCACGCACACAAAAAAGGAAAGGAGTGGGACGAATCCCCCTTGATTCCTGCTGACGACTGCTGATGCATGATGCCTCGCACTGGTGACAATTAAATTAAGTTAAACGCCTTTCGGAAGGAGTGCAGATGGAAACTTGCAAAACTTTCAAAAGAAGCTACACAGTCTTGTATGTTTTCGCTAAGAAATCGCAACACGGCTAAAATCTCCAGGGGGAGTATTGAATGGCGGCTCTTGGCGTTTTTTTTTTGTTTGTTTTTTTGGTTGGCTTTTTTTTTCATTTTCCCACAGTTATTCGTATATTTTTCTTGAACAATTTTGCAAGACAGTTTTGCAATTTTGCGAGTTACCAGAACTTTTTTTCCCTTCTGAATGTCGGGATGTGTCGAGTATTGACAGAAATTATACAACTTCACCTGTTTCTTGCTTTCTTCACGTTAACTCATTCAACATTGGCCAAGTTTTCCTCAACCATCCCACGTAGACGGGGCCGATTTGTGAGCTTCAGAAAAAAGAAGATACAGACTTGACATTTTCAGGACAGGTTACTAACACATTTATGCAGCTATTGCCGAAATCTTAACTTTCAAACTTAAATATCTTTAATGTTAGTCATGTTGTACACGGGAAAAACGTTTACGATCCGCGAATGCGGCTGTTCGTCTGAAACCGATGTGTGCTGTAGGGCTGCATGTGCGACCGTTCGTCCGGAAAGAGTTAAGCGCATTGGTGTAATGTTTATGAATCTTAGCCCTTCGGGAAAAGACAGAATTATGCAAGGGATAGACACTTATTTTGACAAGCAAGATGACGCGAAAGGAATTTGGTAAAAATGAACTTTAAAAGCATTTCGTTTTTTAATCGCTTCGTTCAAGCTGTGTCGATGACATATTGTTATGTTTCGCGCTCATTGAACAAAGTGAATAATATTGATCAGCAACGCTATTCTCGTTTTGATATTTATTTTGTCCACACAATTGGATGAAAAAGAAAATGAAATCAAATTCGTTGGACCTTCTTCTTAAGTTCACTGTAGCTTCAGACTTTGCCCGAGGAAACGAGGAGGTTGGTTTCTTCTTCTTATTGTTTATTCATTTATTTATTATTCATTTTTTACATCTTGGAACAATGCCATGGAATAAACGCAAACGGAAACTTAAAAAAAAAAACAAAAAAAAAAAAAAAAAAAACCAACAACAACAACAACAAAAACGTACATGAAACAAAACCACAACTTCTCCATCGTCCGGTTGAAACCTGTTGCTATTCAGCCGGCGCGTTAGCACAGATTCTTATACTTATAAAATTTACTATACTTTTTGGTTTTAATTTGCCATCAGCCACTTCGCTGGTCCCTGTAGGTGTCTACACACGGAAGGCTCAGGCGAAGAAGTGCTTTGCAAACACGATCAGACGTTCATGTTGCAGACGCTGTCTGTTTCGGCCCTTTGCAGACACCAGCTTGTCCAGCTCCTTTCATCTGCCAAACTGGATTAAGGAAATAGGGAGGAGGATTTGTAATCGAGTTTAAGCGTGTATCTGCCCAGAATCAGGTTGGGCTTGACGAACGCGGTGAGTGGGGAGTAAGGGTGGCCGACAAGAAATCCAGTTACTGACAATTGATAACCTGGTCCAGATACCTGCTAAATTGTTGGGCGTCTCGAGACGAAATCTCACTTTCAAATAGCCGCATTTGTTCTTCTCCCATTCATTTATCTGATCTGGGCGACAGCCATGTTGGCGGTGGCGGACAAACACAATGACGTCCCATCCCCAGATGCGTTTGTTTGTTCATGCGGTAGATCTTACTTTGACAGATGTATGAGTGAACTGAAATGAAATAAGTAGTGATTTCTTGCCATGGTTGCCACCATCCTGCCATGACGATAAACAGCAATGACGCATCACGACAGTGATTGCGTGAAACTATGACAGATACAACAAAGTGTTGCGTCCTTATCCTTACGCTCATCCTTAACTCATTCGTGACGGATCACTCCGATCATAGGTTCAACCATGCATCGCCCAAAGTTCATCAAAATTGATTTCGCCATCCATGTTTTATTCATTTGAAAATGTCAAGTGTGTGTGTGTGTGTGTGTGTGTGTGTGTGTGTGTGTGTGTGTGTGTGTGTGTGTGTGTGTGTGTGTGTGTGTGTGTGTGTGCGCGCGCAGAATTTTAATGTATTGTATTTTTACTGTACGTTTGAGAGGATATGTGTGTGTGTGTGTGTGTGTGTGTGTGTGTGTGTGTGTGTGTGTGTGTGTGTGTGTGTGTGTGTGTGTGTGTTCAATGAAGCTTGCTAGAGTGTTTTCTTAATATGAAGTCACTTTACTGCAGTGTCATGGCAGCAGGCCCAGGCTTGGGCAGTGTCAGCTGAGGCGGCGGCAGCCTCGGTCACAATAGAGTTAAAACCTCTATGTTCGTAATGCCGCTGAGATGGAAACCTGCCGATTTCGAAACTCTAAGATTGTTTACCGGATAGAAGGATGCTTCATTTGTCCACCGCGACCGTTTTCGGAACTTAGTGGCGTGCTCTATTAGCAACATGCGACTTTCTTTGAGCCTACAGTCAATTCGAGACTGATGGGACTCGAAAAATCTTGTAAAAGAAAAACACCAATCAGCGCCGTGTAGGTGGTCCTCAGTCCGCAACCAAGTAACCTGCTTGTCGTCTGATCAGTAAGCGGTACACTTCTAGAACCCCCCCCCCCCACCCCTTACCTCACCCCATCCCCCACCCCACCCCTTGCAACATAAAAGTTTACAAAATAGATATATAAGAATAATAATAATAATGTTGTACTGATGGTTGTTTGACAATTTTTTGTCAGAAAGATTACTCCGTGGAGTCTTCGGAGTTTTGAACCAAAGCACACAGAGCGCGGTACTGTGGGGATCTTTAGGAGGGTGCGTGGGTGTTTGGGAGTTTAACGTCCTTTTCCATTACGTAAGGGTGATATCAAAGACGGGGCAACGGGGAAAAGACCAGTACAAATATTTGGTGGGGATTCGAACTCACGACCCGAGCATTGAGAGTACAAACGCTCTACCATTCGGCTATCCCGGCTCCCCAGAACAACAGTACGCCGGCCAGAGTCACCACAATGCTTTCAGATGCTATATTATGATGCAAATGACTGGTTCTGATGCACTGTTTAAGCGTATTCGATGAAAAGTTTTCCTCACGATCTTGTCTACCTGTCATACGTATTGAGGCTTGAACCGGCTGAGGTCGAAACACGAGTACGCGTCTATAGTCAAAACAAACTTGTGATTTGCGTTTTTTATGTCATGTAGGAATGTCGACTCCAATCTTTATTATAATCCCTGTATAACAGGTGAATTATAGTTAATGTTATGATTACAATAATTCACAATAATTGTCTTAGCTGAAAGAGAGGTTGGGTGGGTGGGTGTTTCGGGTTTAACGTCCTTTTTCGCCGTACAAGGGTGATCTCAAAGACGGGGCAAAAGCCAACACAAATGTTTAGATCCAGGCCAGGATTCCAACGCACGACCCGAGAGTTGAAAGGCCAAAGCTCTTCGGCACGAAGCTGAAAGTGAGTGGAAGGAACTAACAAAAAAAGCTCAGGTCGTGAGTTCGATTCCTGGCTGGGGCCAAAATAATATTCGTTGCCCCGTATGTGGTGGGAAAAGGACGTTATATTATACTGTGAAACAACCAATCAACATAACTAACATAAACACTCTTAAGTAAGAAAAAAAAAACCCCGAAAGCAGAATATTAAAAAAACCACAACAACCAAACAAATAAACTCTATGGATATTGTCAGAAGAGTTTTCAATTGTTTCTGCACACGCAAAGAGACTGACTGCTCCAATGCGAGGATAACGTTACCACATTTCAACCTCTCAGAGACCCTTCACGGAACTTTTTAATGCCTTTGATTTAATTGCGACAGCTCCAGACTCGTGTGCCAAGGGAAAACAGCGCGTGTGTGCGAATCTTGAATGAGTGCTCCTGCAGATACATTGATTCCACGGGGATGAGATCAGTGAGTGCTGACAGTGGAAGAAGTAGGGTGGCTCGGTCATCCAACTACCGGTTGACTGTCTGCGTGTGTGTCATCTTAGTGGTTTTCTTATGCAGACGGCGACGGGTGTGGGTGGAAGGGGGGATGAAAAGCAGGTGGCGTTTACTTGCTGGCCCGCGGGAGATGGAGCCACGGGCTAGTCAGGGGGCGCGACATCAGGAGGTTGATCACATCTCTTGAGTTGTTGCCCTTCCTTAATTGCCGCCCGCGGCCACAGCAGCGAGCACGACCGCCGAGGGGGGATGGTGGTGGTACTGGTGGTGGTGGTGGTGGTTAGTTGGTTGGTGTTTAACGTTTCCGCAACAAGAGAGCTTGAAAACGACTGTTGATTGGGCAAGATGAACAAAGTCTAAAAGTGAACTCAGTTCAGTCCAGACTGACTGATCGATCATATCTGATATTTCTTTGACTGCGATGGCAAAGCCGGTTCCATTGACATACTGGTCTAGTTCACACAGCCTTGAGGTGCAGGGCTAAGGGATTCAGGGATTCTTTGCAGTCTCTTAATCCTGCTGAAGATTGCGGTCGATCTGAAAGCCAGTAGGTTGCGAGTACTGAATGGGGTAATTCAGCCGCCGATGAAGGTATTGGTGATGGTGTCTTCAAGGTTGAAAAGCTTGTATTTAGGACAATGAGCCCCGTCTGGAGAGCAAGTTTTCAGCGACCATATCTCAGGCCTACACCATCCTACAGAAATATTTTCTGCACTTATTAGTGGTACCAATCACGCCCTATGCCATGCCCCAAATCACCCTGTGTCCTCCTTTTGTGGACGCCCATTACATTTGTATTTGGGTGATGCCTGGACTGCTGGGCCCGCATGTAAAAGTCAGGGTTAGGGAGTTTAGTCCCGGGTTAGAGTCTAACCTCGAACTAAACTAGCTTTAGGGTTATTTTTTTAAATCAGGAAGCGGGTCCATTCCACCATAGTGCCTAAGCCGTTATAGAAAGACTTTTGTCTTTCTTTCTTCGCTTCCTTTTTTATTTAATTTTGTTTTGGGGTTTCTTTTGTCATAGTCTGGGTTAGGCCCATAGCCGTGGGTTAAATTAACCTCGAGTTCTACATACGGGCCCAGGGCAGTCCGTAATGTTGACAGATGTAGCGTTTGTCTCGGGGATAAGTACTGTAGCCTAGCTAGCTCATAGCCTACTCATGCGAAATGAAGATTGATTGCGCTGGAAAAAAAAACAAAAAACAAAACAAAACAAAAAAAAAAAAAACACCCAAAAACAACAAAACGGTTTGGAGAACTTTTGGTCTTGAGATCCAGTGTACCCGGTGAGAACAAATTAACCAAAACAAGTTTACCGTCTAGACCAAACAAATAGTGTTAACTCAATTCCTACCACGTTTGGGGTTGTACACCAGTGACCTTACTAAAAAAAAAATCATTTAAGTTTGGCTCAGAGGGAGTGTTGCACTTTGATTATACTCCTGTTTGCTGCAATAAGAGCCATCAAGGAACCGTTAATCTTGCCTCACTTCAAAACCAAAAAAGAGTTTAAAAAAAAAAAAAAAGATGGGATACTCGTGCGCGGTACGGAATGTGTTAAAAGGTTCGACTACAGAATAGGAAGGAAGCTAATTCATCACAAGAATACTCGGGTGTCAGGCTGTGTTTGTCTCTACGACTGGTTCCTATTTTCACGTTTCCGTTTCCCCAGCACCAAGCGAGAAACCTTAGAGATGTAATCCATTTTCATTTGTTCCTCTTCTGGAGGTTTGACTCAGTTTCTTTATTGTTATTTGTCATGGCTGAACTAAACCAGTTCCTCTCCACGTCGAGTTTAAAGAATAAAAAAGGAAAAAAATAACACGTCTGCGATTCTTTGTCATGAAGAATAACACGATAAGCTATGCTAAGCTTTACAGTACTCTATGATAACTATTACACTTTGAAATTCAAAACAGGGTAACATCCTGCAGGGATTTTCACACACCGCCACAAATCATCCGATCAAGGCGGTGTTTTTTTTTATAGATATGTTTCAGTTTGTCGCGAAGCAGACATTCCAAAAGTGGCATGCATTTTTCTCTGCTTGACAACGAACTGTGCGGTCCAGCCCAAACACAACCATTCATTCTAAGCAGTTTTGAGGTTCTGCAAGTTTCAAAGGCGCTGGGGAGGAAAAGGTCCGGCTTCGTCTAATCCGTTTAGTTGTCGAGGGGTATATTCCACCGTCAAGACAATGTTGCTTTTGGCAGTGACTTGATTAGCCTGGGTTGTGCGGCAAACGTACTTTTCAGTTTGAGGCGGGGACTGTTCTGTTCAGGATTCCCCGCTGCTTGCTGGTTTACAGATACAGATAACTTTATTGTCCTTAAAACAAGAAATTTGTCTTCGGCTTCACCGACAAGTAAAGCGGCTTCACCGACAAGTAAAGGAGATCATGAAATCACACAAGGAGTTTGGCTTATAAAATCTCTCTCTCTCTCTCTCTCTCTCTCTCTCTCTCTCTCTCAGTGTCTCTCACTCTCTCTCACCCCCCCCCCCTCCCCCGCCTCATGCCTCCAGCTGCAGCAGCACCAGAGTTGATAACTTACATACAAACTCCAGTATTAACAAAAGTAAAATCAGACTGTATGACTAAAACATTTGTAAAAGACAGCTCGTCAAAGGAATGACGTACAAATTAAGCATCACGAATTCAAAACACTTATTGCACAGGGTAGGAACGACTTTATAAACAGGTTTTTATGGCACACGGGAACTCTGGAAAATTGGCAAATCTGCTTGTGCCAAATGTCCACAACTCAGTACAGAACCTAAGGCTAACCATTCTGTTTAGTTTTATCAGAGACAGCAGATAGAGACTGGATACCGCCTACACTATCCCTCTTGGGATCAGCGCCGCGGACACAGTGACCGACGTCACAACAAAATAACTAAGAAGAAAACCCCCAGAAACTGAAACACTATTGACAAACCAACATTTTGTTTGAAAAGCTGCAACGCCCAAAAACATGAATAAGTAAGCTGGGGGCAGAAATGTCTCCAAATGGAAATGAAGTTTACTAAGCAAATTTGCAAACATCGGACTCAGAAATGTTGCAGTTGGGGGGGGGGGGGGGGAGGCGATTTTACATGAACATAACTACAAATCTGAACTGCACATTGACTCTAAGCTGCAAACCGAAATATTACAAATAACCACTAAGAAAAACAACTACAACAAAAAAAAAAAAAAACCCGGAGTGTTTCGGAACGGACATGGACGCAAAAACAAGTAGTCAAGACGATGATTTCCCCGTGGTTTCCTGTCTTCCCTATCCATTGTCTCTGCGGTTTTATTCCGAAGTTAGGAAGAAATATATAGTGGTCTGTGTACAGATACTGGTGGTAATGATGTTTCAAGGCTCTGTCCACCGTGGGGGTGACTTCAAAAACGGAGGCACTAGAAAAAGCCGGGGTAATCTCTGTTGGGAATTGAACCGTCGGCCTTCCGGTCTTGTGTCCAACGCTCAACGACTGAGCCACCCGACTCTCCTTACTTGTAAAAGCTCGTACGATTTCTTTTCCTCCTTGACATTATTTTCCGTCGTGAACAGGAAATTTCCTTGACACAGAAAGAAGGAAGCTGCCTGATTGTGGTGTGAGTTTGTTCACAGTCAGGTCTGGGTCTGATTACTAGGCCCCTCACGGAACCAGCAGACAAAGATAACTCGTAGTGTAGAGGAATAGGGCGGTCATTACTCGGCAAGTGTCAGCAGCAAATGTCAGCCTAGGCTCTGATTGGACGGGCACCTGCCTTCGGCCCGGGTCTGGTGTCGGACTGCCGACAGCGCCACCTGCTGAAACTGAGTTAAATGTCGGTCTTTTTTTTTTTTTTTGGTCGTTTTTTTTTGTGGTGGTGGTGGTGGTGGTGGTGGTGTGGGGGGGGGGGGGAGGGGGGTTAAGAGGACGGCATTTCTGTGTGTCTAGGTCGTTTTTTAGGAGTTGCTTTTCTAGCTTCAGCTGCACCAACTTTTCGTACAAACTGGCCTGTCATCCAGACGGGGCAGATGTGTTGTCCATTCTCCTGTGCGCAGATGCGGGCTGTCCGTTTCAATTCAGGAAACAATAAGCTGAGGAGCGGGACTATAGTAGCTGTCCCTGACACACAGAGAATGGTATATGTAATGACTCTGGTCGACAAAGCCAGCTCTGATTAACCAAGAACACGCAGCTCTCTTTTGGTGTCGGTGTCACACTGAAAAACTTCAGCATCTAACTTCCAGCAGAGACATATACACTCCAGGCGTATTATGACTTAACTCTGCCAAAAAACAACAACAAACAACAACAACAACAACAACAACAAAAACCCGATCTTTTGGCTTTTTTCTTGCGGACGGTGCTAAAAAGAAAATTGTCTAGTTCATTTTGAGTGAAACTGTATACTCCTATAGAAGAAAAGAGAAAAACTGTCACCGTATTTAGGTTTCTGCTTGTACCTTTTTACCTCGAACGTATTTCAATTTTACTTATCTGATCGGTTGTTTCCTCGACATTTTGTCTGTAGCTCGTTTTCTGATATAATTAGTAATAATCATAATCGTAGGAATCTTGTCCTAATTAGTCACCCGAGGTCATGCACTGTAGATCCAACAGCATTGTCCGCTTTTGTCATGTTACTAGTGTCAAACGACAGTACTGGAAGAGTGCCAAAAGTGTGCTGCTAATCTGAATAACAATTCGTATCTACCAATGCTATTCTGAAGGTGCCCGTTTCAAAGAAAAATCTTATAATTACACATATTTGGTACGGGGTCCATTTTAGCGATTTTGAGATTTTTTTCGTTTGTTTTGTTTTCCGTTCTTCATCCGACTAATACACTGGAAAAGTGCCAAAATGTGCTGATAATCATGCAACAATTCTGAAAAACAAATCGTTTCTACCAATGCTACTCTAAAGATGCCCGTTTCAAAGAAAAATCTTATAATTATACATATATACATATTTGGTACGGGGTCCATTTTAGTGATTTTGAGATTTTTTTTTTTTTTTCGTTTTCGGTTCTTCATCCAACTAATACAACTCTTGTGAAAGTTTCAAGACTGAATGTCGCTTATAAACATGTTGAAAACGAGCATACACTACATCCATGCTCTACCGGCATGGTTACCACGTCAAACTTTACAAGCCGTTTTCTCGAAATGGCCGCATTTCAACAGTAAGTTTTCAACAAACATATCTCAGGCCTACACAAAACCTACAGAAATAATTTTCATACCAATAGAAAGCTTATTTTCTGCAATTTTCACTGATACCAATAACTCAAAATCACACTCCCCCCCCCCACCCCTTTTTTGTGGTGACGAAGGATGACGAAAGCAGAACGAGGTCTCTGGAAAACTACCTTTTTTTTTTTTAGTTTTTAACTGATACCCAGTAACTCCGTATGCCAGTAATCACTCTTTGTCCCCTTTTTGTGGGAGAACATCACATAATTATGCAAATGTCCTAGGGAGAAACGAACAATAATAATATATATATATATATATATAAATCCACCATTAAGAGCTCGCACACAGTTCATCTAATTACGACACTTGAACTCGTTACTGACGGTGACAAAATACAGTTACATATACCAGAGTTCATCAATAGCTCCTCTCTACCCGGGCGACACCGGTGTGAAAACGAAAAGACACGGACACTGGGGACGAAATTAGGAGTCTGCGGATAGCGTGTCCCGACTCAGGGACAGACAACTTTATGGGTATCTCGCACTGATCACGTCCCTTGGGACGCCTGCGCTTCATTCCCTTAATTATTGTCGCCGACAATGAGCACTACCGGTAAAGGGGCACGACTCTGACTGAGACAGCGGTGAGCTGAGTGGTATCAGCGCCTGTTTTATTCCGTTGAATGGGATTCCCTCTTCCCATGAAAAAATCATCATCGTCGTCGTCATCATCATCATCATCATCATCAACAACAACAACAACACGCAACAACAACAACAACACCAACAACAAAAAACATAGTACGCAAACAATGAGAGAAGCATTTGCACTTAGCTCATTTTGTGCATTGGTGAATTCCATTAGCCAACAGAATCAACTTCACGACAACTCACTCACAGCAACCTTGCGTGTCACCAATGTTTTGTCAGATCACACCCATGCACACGCAAAATGATCCGAACAGCTTAATCATTTATCACTTTCGCCATTTTGGCATTATCTCGAATTTCATACGATTGTTTGGGTGCGGACATAAACAGGATTCGGTTTCCTGTTTACACTATGTGGCCTGAACGGTTGCTACCAGGATCTGAACGAAAAATATTCTGTGGTGGTGAATGTGTGATAGTATGGGCTCAACCTTTACAAAAATATCCGTGGTGGTGAATGTGTTATTGTTGCGAAAAAATCGAAAATCCACACTGGGCTCAGCAGGGGGTCTAGTCGTATTGTTTAACAGAATACTCAGCCTCTGTCACTTGGCTTTGTAATGGTTGGACTGTTGAATTTGAATGATCTCAGCCATGCACCGACGAACAGAGAACAAACATGCACAGCGTCCTCGAACCACGGCAGGGGCACTGTCTATTTCCAAGTTCCCAAACAACAACGTGCCGTAATTGTGTTCTTTAGCGTTGACAGCTTAAAACCAGTTTCACCCAATCGATCTCCTGCAAGGTCCGTGTGTGTGTGTGTGTGTGTGTGTGTGTAACGTATCTTGTCGATCATGAAAATGTAAGTGCGTCTGCGCAAGTGGAAGATACAGACTGAAGCTAAATCAGATTATCAAAACAACCAATATAGACTGTCTTAAAAGTATATTGTATAATAAATTATATTCGATATAAGTGTAGCACCGAACGATTCGGACATTCTTTTGCACCATCAGCCATACGCCTGTACAACAAATCTGTATGATCAGTACGGGATGTTTTTGCGATATCGCTCCCTAGGGTGTGTATGTGAGTGTGTTTAAAACTTGTGTACTGGTATGTGAGTTTTGTTCTTGTTTTTTTTTTTGTTTTTTTTTTAAGGTGTGTGAGTACACAAGACTTTCATATGTGTGTGTGAGCTGTGTTGTAACGGTCTTAGCATAAACATAAAAGTCGTGTTCATGCATATGACAACCTTAGTTAATGTATTAATTCACAAAACAAATCCATAAGATTAAAACAACCTGCTTATCCAAAGAGGACAACAACAATACCTGTCCATAAAACCAACCTGCCTGCTTTTCGCAGTTTCTACATGCGATAATTATGTTGGTTCCCGTCCTCTCTGTGTGTGTGTTACAGCCTGAAGATGGACGCCAAACTGATGACAGTCGCCCTGTCCCTGCTTCTGGCCGCAGCTACATACGCCCTGCCCGCGGGGGACCCCATGGAGGTCGGTCATATTTGGTCTTCAAGGGCATCCCAGAGTGCACCGCACAAAATGAAACAGAGTGCTTATATTTCCCAGTGCCGTTCACTCTGTGTTCCCGTTTTCTTTCATCGCTGATCATCCTCATTAGTAGATGTTCATGGCGATTTCGATGTTGATGTGTGTGTGTGTGTGTGTGTGTGTGTGTGTGTGTGTGTGTGTGTGTGTGTGTGTGTGTGTGTGTGTGTGTGTGTGTGTGTGTGCCTTTCACTGCCTTTCATCAAGGCTTTTATCGTTATTGTAGTCTTTCAAAACTTCACAGCAGTCATACCGTTGTATGTTCGTCAGAAATATCGAAGACTACCCTACAATCCCGGGTGCTGTTGTAAAATTGTCACAGTTTGTAAACGTGTGAAGATCAAGTGACAAAACTTCACAGTTGTTTTGAGAGAAAGCCAGAGTCTTGCTGATTGAATAATGTCATGTGTGAATTCCAGGATGATGGGCTGAGTGCAGACAAGAGGCCGAAATACATGGACACACGGGACCTTGACCTTTTCAAGTTCATGCTCTTGTCATCCATTAGAGATGTAAGTACACGTCGAACACTTGTTCAGCCTACATTTGGTGAAAGGGCCTAAGCGTCATCTTTTTGATAAGCACGTAAGCCCATGTACCATTTCACTGCAGAAAAACGGTATGTTTCTTTTCTTACTTCCATTGCCTGCACCGCGAACACCCGTCATGGTTGATTGCACACTGGAGCTTACTCAGGCAGGTCCTATGCCTGTATCCCCTGATGGGGTTTCTGGAAATAAAGAAACTGAAAACTGAAAGCTACGGTTGCCTCTATACATACACGTCACTTTTCCTTTCACCCCCGCCCCTTCAGTTTTCGTCTCGCCCCCAGTCGTTTTGTCAGTCTCGTCCTTTCTCGTTTCTTCTCGTCCTTTCTCGTTTCGTCTCATCCCTCCTGGTTTCTTCTCGTCCCCTCTCGTTGTCGTTGGGTCTTTCGTGTCGCTGACTTGTTTGAATCATGATAACAGGTGATACAGCTCACCGATTAGTCGACAAGACGTACTATCCCCCCCCCCAACACCCACCCACACATATGCTTTGGAGAGACTAATGAACGCCTCCCGAAAAAAATGGGGTTAAGGCGGGACTTAAAGCACGACAGAGTTGGGCAATGACGGATAGAGGCAGGCAAGGTGTTCCACACTGAAGGACCGAAGCAAGAGAAAGCATGTTCACCACTCGTTTTTGAGTTAGTGCGGGAGACCGAATTTGCGTGTGTAAAACAGACGAGCGCAGAGACCAGGAGGGGGTGGGTGGGTGGGTGTTTGGGGGTTTAACGTCCTTTTCCACCACATAGGGTGATATCAAAGACGGGGCAACGACGAAAAAGCCAGCACAAATATTTGGCCCCAGCCGGGATCGAACTCACGACCCGAGCATTAGAAGTCCAACGCTCTACCATTCGACCACCCCGGCTCCCCGACCAGGAGGGGGTGTACAGCTGCAGCAAGTCAGATATGTACGTAAGTTAGGTGATGAAATGATCCAGGTTTATGTGTATACTGTATTGTTTATTACTGATCAAGTTCTGAGAAATAGCGGAAGCGTGTTCAGGCAGTCAGCATTCCCACTCTTGACGACCCGTAGTGCAGTACCAGTTCTTTACAAAACTGGTCGTGCTTGGCAACCTCCAGTTAGCGTATCCGGTGACTTTCCGATGTCTTTCTTTCCAAGCTGGAAGGCACTTCCGGACTGAAGTTTAAACTATTCATCGCACGAACATTGACACGTAGATTCAGTGACAACTGCTCAGTCATGTGGACACCAGGTCATTTAATTATTAATCCTTAGTTCAGTCTCTCTGTCAGCATGAGTCAGCTGCATTCGCTACGTGGGTACGTATGGAGGGGGGGGGGAGGTGGAGGGGGAGGGAGACAATGACAATGACAATAATCTCTATTTTCCAACGGTAAATGTGTTGGCAGAAATACCATGTTGGAACTTTCCGTTGCTAAACTACGAAAATATGAGCAAAGGAAGGAAAATCTACAAGGTACAGGAATATAAAGAAAAAGAGAGAGAGAGAGAGAGAGAGAGAGAGAGAGAGAGAGAGAGAGAGAGAGTAAAGTGTAGAACGAAGTCACACATTTATAACTCAGCTGTCATGCCGTCCAAACTTCACTTGCTTAGCTTGACCTGACATATCCGTGGAGTGTGTGGTTCTGCCCATGCTTAATTACAAATGAACATTCACGTGGCAGAGTTAATACTTTTAAGTGAAGCAACTGAAAAAAGTTAACTGCCTTACGCGGACAGAATCGAAATGGAAGTTGGGTCAATTCGCAACAGTTCCATGTTTTCTTCCAAGCGTTAACAGGTTACAGACCAGTAATAGCTTCCGGGTCATGTAGTAAGAAGTACGCTAAATATAGTGCAAAATCTTTGTCCCTTTTAAAATTTGTGTGCAGAGTAAAAAATTCATCTGGTGCTTTTTGTTGGCTTCGTAAACAAGTTTCATGCCAGGTAATAGTAAAATTAGGGAAAAATCAGCCTGGCTTGTGCGCTATTTGTATTCATGCGCGGCTGGCACAGGAGCCAGCAGACGACCGTGGAATGAGGGGGGTATCTGGTTGCTGCCAACATTGCCCAAAAAACGGAATATTAGAATTTGTTGAAATTTACTCTACACATGAGTCTATGGCTGCCTGATTTTTGTGATTTTTTTTTTTTTTTTTTTTTTGGGGGGGGGGGGGTGAATTTTAAAGCATTTCTGGGGTGTCATCTGCAACGTTATGTGTAAGAGGAATATATTATAGCGTTTTCCTCCAAATTTGCATCTACGATACGTAGAATGCGCGGTCTGCGCATGACCGCCATTTCATTTTCTATGTATAGGATTGTCAGCAACCAACAAGTTTAGCCTGCGAACTCTTAAGCTTCACCTTTCCACCAGAACGCTTGCGGGTGCATGGACGACTGGAAATCTTCTTTGAAATCTTCTATTTGTATCATACATTCTGATTCAGGACAGTACTTTCGGGGCGGGCGGCGGTTTAGTGGTTAAAACTTAGTCACCAATGCGAGAGGTCAGGTTCGAGTCCCACTCGGGGCGAAGAACTTTTACTTTCTCGTATGTGGCACCGTTCATTCGGGCCGACCGCCGGGGGTTCTCTCCGGGTATTCCGCCCCCCCCCCCCTCCTCCTCTGCTTTGGAAATGTTCAGCCCACAAAATTAAAAAATAAATGCAACTCTAAAATTCCGAAACTTAAATTGTTGAGCTGGCCCTTCGCACCAGGAGATTGTAATGTGTTCAAGTCCAGTGTGTGAGAGAATGCGTGTGATTCACGTGAGCGTGCGTGTTGGGTTTAGCTCGTGACGCTTTGAGCCGAGTATCTGGGATAAAAGCGCCTATATTAATGCGCTTATTAATATTAATATTATTATTGTTAGCACTGTGTAACACCAGTGTTGTTAACAACAACAACAACAATAATAATAATAAAGGACGCAGTTGCTTCATTCAGCGAAAGATTCACAGTGCAAGCTCCCCCCCCTTCCCCCCCCCCCCCCCTCCCTTTTTGACGCATTCAAAATTCATGTCGATAAACAATGGACAGCTAGTATTGTGTTTAAGGTCAGCTTCTAAACTATTCCACGGATCCATTTATGCCAAGCCATAAATAAAAGTTAGACGGCAAAGTATGGTAAGGGTTTTTCATAACAAAACAAAAGGGATGGGGTGGGGGTGAGGGGCGGGGAGGGGTGGGAGTGGAGGGTGGTAACGCCGACATGGTCAATGTCGTGTAGATAATTATGATACGTCGCTTACCTTCGCAAACAGTCTCTGCTCACACTGACGTCATTTTGGAATGTGCGCACCGGGTCGCTCGCCACAGGGTTACTACTACTACTACTACTACTACTACTACTATAATAATAATAATGAGTATGATATAGACGCTTTACCCAATTTCCTGAATCGGCTCAAAGCGCCGCGAACTGAACCCAACACGCACGCTCACGTGAATCACACACATTCTCTCACACACTTGACATAAACACATTACAATCACGTGGTGCGAAGGGTCAGCTCAGCTATTTAAATTTCGGAATTTAGAAATTTACTACTACTGAGTTTTGTATAATAATAATAATAATAATTCTGCATTTTGCTATTACAGTCGCCAACGATTTGCACCTAATAAATTCATGGCAGCCAGTGTTCTCCATCTTTCCGTTTGTTCTCTGCATACGCCAAACCATATTTTCACTTTTTTTCCCGAAAACCCGACAAGCCCAAAATAACACTTTGACGTCATTCACTCACGTCACTTTTCACGCTGCCTAATGAAGTACACGTCGATTACTGAAAAAGATTACTTTTGACAACATTGTCACTTGAAGTTCTCGGGAGGCATATATTTTTGGCTCATTTCATCCTCTCCCCCCCCCCCCCTCCGACCCAAAGCTCACATTTTCACCCAAATTTTCACTTATGGCGATGTAGTCAGCTACTTAAGATAATTAAATATCCATGGTTGACAAAGTATTAGGTCACCAGATCTCAAACATTCATTTCCAATAAATATTCACAAAATTACGGGGAGCCGGGGTGGCCGAATGGTAGAGCGTTGGACTTATAATGCTCGGGTCGTGAGTTCGTTTCCCGGCTGGGGCCAAATATTTGTGCTGGCGTTTTCATCGTTGCTCCGTCTTTGGTGTCACCCGTATGTGGTGGAAAAGGACGTTAAAACCCCAAACCCCCACCCACCCCCACAAAATTACAGTTTTACACACACACACACACACACACACACACACACACACACACAATCCCGAAAAGCCCCGGAGACCGCGACACCAAACGAACTGTACATATACTACCAGTTTGGGCGACAAGATATGCTAGCGGCGGCGACATGATGTGCGACGCAGCTTGTCGCCATTTTTTTTGAAAAAAAAAACAACTTTATTATCCCTTTCGGAAATTTGGGCTGCTTCTCCCGGGGGAAGCGCGTCGCCGCGGTGCAGCGCCACCCAATACCTATCGCTTTTTTTTTCAATTTTGCGGGGGGGGGGGGGGGGTTGGGGGGGGGGGAGCCGTATAATCCGGAGAGAAATCCCCGATGAGCAGCCTGGTAGCCAGGTATCACATATCACAAGCTCGACCTGGGCTCGAACCCACCCTTAGCCGTGACAGCGGCGACAACCGTCCAGTAGCGCAGCGGGTAAGTCCGACCACCGCACACAAAATTATACGATAGTGACCATTTCAGCACTTTCGCCATCGGGGCAGAAACAACCAGCGCTCCAAGCGATGAGAGGGGCGACATACGTTGCCGGGCTTAGCCTGTGCAAACAACCAAGACCACTCCATTCAGAGCTAGCCCACCAGAGAATGAATTTTGCATAGGATCCACCGCTCCCAGAAAACAAAGGCGCGACTGAATAGCGTTGCGGAGGAAGCATTTCCCACTAATTGTGAAAACAAACACAAGTCTGTCGACGCGTCCCGCGTCCCTCGTCCCGCGTCACGTGACAAGAGTTGGGTAGATCAGTCTAGCGTCGAACGATCCGCTTCAAACTGGAACAGATCTTCTCTGCTTTGGAAAGGTTCAGCCCACAAAATTTGCAAATAAATGCAATTCTAACTTCAAAAACTTAAATTAGTAGCTGAGCTGACCCTTCGTACCACGGGATTGTAACTTATGTGTTCATGTCCAGTGTGTGAGAGAATGCATATGATTCACGTGAGCGTGCGTGTAGGGTTGAGTTCGCGGCGCTCTGAGCCGGTTCAAGAAATTGGGTAAAGCGCCGATACAGTACTCATCATTATTATCAGCTATTATTAGTCTCTGACAAGCCATAACTAAAATAGTTCTTATGTGGTGGAAAAGGACGTTAAACCCCCAAACACCCACCCGCCCACCCATAACTAGTTCTACCGTCAGTTGAGGGTAAAAGCGCCTAAGCGCTTTCGATCTAATAAGCGCTTAAGCCTTTTTTTCCCCAACCAAATGACGGTCGAGTTCCACAAGAGTTTATTTCAAGGTGGTCTTGACTAATGTGGTTGGTGGGAGTTCGGTCTATGACTGGATCGAGATCGATGCACTTTCAATGTGGTTTGTTTTCTTGTTGTTGTTTTTTCCCCCAGCGAAAGACAAACACCGAGAGGAAAGCGCTCGGCATTGGGAGGTGTGCTAGACATGTTGACACAGTAAACAGTTCCCTGCAACAAGAACTGTCGCAAATCGATTTTTCATTCACTTTATACAAGAAACGCTAATCTCTGTTAAATAAGCGTTCTCTGCAATAGTCGGTGACACTTTGTATAGAGACATTGTGCTGTTAAACAGATAATGACCGCGAAACTCAAGGGAAAAACAAACAAACAAACACCCCCCCCAAAAAAAAAAAAAAAAAAAAAAAAAATCCGATTTTACCCTATGTCAGTATTGAGACTAAGGGGAAAAACTTTCTGATTTTACCCTTGTCCAATATTGAGACTCAGGGAAAAAATAATTCTGATTTTACCCAATTCCAATATTGGGACTCGAAGGAAAACTCTCTGATTTTACCCTTTTCCAATCATTATTTGGATTCAGGGGAAAAAACTGTCTGATTTTACCCTGTTCCAATGTTGGGACTCAGAGATAAACTTTCTGATTTACCCTATTCCAGTATTAGGACTCGGGGACAAACTTTCTGACTTTACCCTATTCAAAATACTAGGACTCTCAAGGGAAAAAAATATGACTTTAAAATATTCCGGTATTGGGACTCAGGGAATAACTTTCTGATTTTACCCTATTCCAATAATTTTTATGGGTTTATCTCCACCACCCCCCCCCCCTTTCCCCAGCCCCCCCCCCCCCGCCCAACACTTAAAGTCAAATACTGCCGGAGCTGCCCAAGAGAGACAGGGGCCAACAGAAGTAACTGTGCGACTCGTTTGACGTCATTTGCGACGGATGTTACGTATTATTTCGATTACCTAAAGTTTGTCGAAAACAGTCAGTCGGTACGGGAAACCAGAATCAGCCTGGAAAGCGAAAAGAATTCCCCTTAAGACTGGTAAAACAATCTTTATTCTCTCTGGCTGAACAATCAATGACGAACACAATTCGTCAGACGATATACCATTCAAACTACGTAGAAAAACGAACCTGTTTCAAACAGAAAAAGCAAACATTATTTTCAGTGTTAGCTGCTCCCTAGTGTTTTGGGTTGTAAAATCAATTAGTTCCGCGGCTTTTGCTACAAAGTTATCAGTTACTCTGAGTTTGCAACAACCGTTTTATTAGACTTCACCGCAGAGAGAACATTAGTGCGACGTGTGTCCCTTTCACTGAAAGCGTCCAGAGTGACATCAAAGGCATATACCAATCGTCGGAAATGAAGTGTTTTAGGATTCGCGGCGTGACACTGACAGTGATGTTTTACGTGAGACAAAAGTAGCCCATTCATCATAGGCTGGTGCAGATAAAATCGCATGCAACATGAAACTTTAAAGGCGATGCTTATTGTTACCGTGTTATGTGCACCAATAGAACTTCCACTGTAGCCTGTGAAGTCACTACAAGATTAATGCCTCACCCGGGGCGGTCGGTGGTCTAGTGGCTGCGTGCACTGTCACCAGTGTGAGAGGTCGGGTTCGAGACCCACTCGGGGCAAAGAATTTTTCCTTCTCGTACGTGGCACCGTTCATTCGGGCCGATCGTCGAGGGTTCTCTGCGGGTACTCTGACTCTTCCCGCCTCCTTCTGCTTTGGAAATGCTCAGCCTACACAATTTCAAAATAAATCCAATTCTAAATTCGGAAATTTAAATTGCTGAGCTGACCCTTCGCACCACGTGAGTGTCATGTGATCATGTCCAGCCATGTGTGAGAGAATGCGTGTTGTTCGATCACGTGAGCGTGCGTGTAGGGTTCAGCTCGCGGAGCTTTGAGACATTTCAAGACATTGGGTAAAGCGCCTACACAATACTCAGTCATTATTATTTTCATTATCATTTTTATTACCCAGTGTAACCACTTCAAAACCCAACCACCATCCTTCATATAATTCACACTGCAATACTAACCCCGTCAGTATAAATCCGACGGTCTGTCCACTGCGCATCATTTTATCCTCTAGCAGACAGCACAGGATATCAACTTCGCGGGGTTTTGTTCCCCCTCGACACAATCTCACAAATCGATCATGGGTGATCGATGCACTTTCCTTTTTCCGTTTTGACAGCCTGAGACCTAGTTTGTTTGGTTTTTTTTTTGCTCGCAGGCCATTGCAGTTGACAAATCTCGAATCACAAGGCGTATTCATTTCAACTGGAGGTGTCCTTTCCGACAGGAGGGGAAATTGTGAATGCCATGTCCTAAAAAACCAAATCAAAACAAAACAAAACAAAAAAAAACTTTTGGGAAGAGGAAAGGGATGGGGGTGGGGGGTGGGTGGGTGGGTGGGGGGTGGTGGTAGTAAAACTAAACAAAAACTCCCATCTATATCCCAAACCTGTCGCTCGGACCCTGTAAACGATTTCACCCGTGACATTCCACAAACTGAAGGTCATCTTTTTTTCTTTCCAACAGGCACAAGCCTTTTAGCATTCGTCCATCTCCCACTCGCTCGTGCATTAAATTACACTTTTTGGGTTGTCTGGTTTTTATGCGGATTTATTAGTGTCACAAAATGTGCAAGCCGATCCCATTGCGTCCGACATGTCGGGAGGAGATTGGATTTGCCTCTGATCTATAGTCTGCCTTTCAGTCGCATTCTGAAGACATGTGACACAGGAGTGGGCGAGCGAAGAATTGTACTACAGATTACCAATATTTCTACAAAGCCCAGGTTTTATTTGTAGTTGAGGGTGGGTGGGTGGGTGTTTGGGAGTTTAACGTCCTTTTCCACCACGTAAGGGTTGATATCAAAGACGGGGCAACGAGCAAAAGGCCAGTGCAAATATTTGGCCCCAGTCAGGATTCGAACTCACGACCCGAGCGTTAAGAGGCCAACGCTTACGTTTAGTTCAACATGTACTTGTGAGCGTAATGTAAGTACATGTATTCACTGGCTAAGTTTTATTGTAACTAAAAATTGTAAAACAAATATAGGATAGGTATTGGGTGGCGCTGCACCGCGGCGACGCGCTTCCCCCGGAGGAAGCAGCCTGAATTTCCCGTAAGGGATAATAAAGTAGTTAAACAAACAAACAAACAAACAAACTGAAATTAGCCGCTATCGGTCAGCACGTCAATCAGTCAATTCGGAAAGGCGTAGGACTGTACGTCTCAAGTGTATTTCTTTTTTTATCCGAAAGACCGGGGCAGCCGGGATAGCCGAATGGCAGAACGTTGGATTCCATATGCTCGGGTCGTGAGTTCGAATCCCGGCTGTGGCGAAATATTTGTGCTGGCCATTTTCTCGTTGCCCCGTCTTTGACATCACCCTTACGTGGTAGAAAAGGACGTTAAACTCCCAAACACCCACCCACCCTCCGAACGATCCCCACAGTACTGTGTGCTTTGGTTTAAAACTCCAAAGACTCCACAGAGTAATCTTTCTGACAAAAATTTGTCAAACAACCATCAGTACAACATTTGAATTTATTTATTTATTTATTTATTCATTTATCTATTTTGTAAACTTTTATTTTGCGATAATAATAATAATGATAATGAGTATTGTATAGGCGCTTTTCCCAATTTCATGAATCGGCTCAAAGCGCCGCGAACTGAACCCAACACGCACGCTCACGTGAATCATACGCATCCTCTCACACACTGGACATAAACACATTACAATCACGTGGTGCGAAGGGTCAGCTCAGCTATTTAAATTTCGGAATTTAGGGTTGCGTTTATTTTTAAAATTTGGTGGGCTGAACATTTCCAAAGCAGAGGGGGAGGAAGCCGGAGTACCCGGAGAGAACCCCCGACGATCGGCCCGAGTGAACGGTGCCACATACGAGAAGGAAAAAGTCTTTGCCCCGAGTGGGACTCGAACCTCTGACCTCTCGCATTGGTGACAAGTCTCTTAACCACTAGACCACCGACCGCCCCCTAGGGGTGGGGTGGGGGGGGGGGCGGAGTGGGGAGGGTTGTCAAAGCCAGAGAAGGGTAAATGCCTTTCAACACGCATGCGCACACAGACAGAAACTGTCAGCATGTTCATGACCATTTCCCAGGAAAATTGAACTACTGGAAGACCTCAGGACTCAGGACGGCTGACAGAAATTGTTTTGGGAAGTTCCCAGGGGACATTGCGCTGTCACTGGCCTGTTGTCAGTGCATCTCTATGGTGCTGAAAATCTCTGGCCCCAAAGGTCAGTTCAAGGTCGAAATCCGCGGTGACCTTGGCGATCGAAATAACATGTCGAGCTAGGCGACAACTTGTCATCGGGGGAGAATTTTCACGTGGCACAGAAAAAAAGTTTGTAACTGACTTTCTCTTGAGAAGAGCGCCACAGGTTTTCACAATTAAATCACAAAGTTTTGACATCACTGGGTCACTTGTCAGTAATTATAAAGTTAGTCTGAGATACACTTTCATAACGCCTGGAGCAAAACAATGTGACTACGGGGACGGCCGGTGGTCTAGTGGTTAAGAGACTTCGTCAGTCACCAATGCGAGAGGTCAGGTTCGAGTCCCACTCGGGGCGAAGTATTTTTCCGTTCATTCGGGCCGGTCGTCCATGCCCAGTGTGTGGGAGAATGCGTGTGGTTCGCGTGAGTGTGCGTGTTGGGTTTAGCTCGCGGCGCTTTGAGCCAGTTAAAGAAATTTGGTACAGCGCCCACACAATACTCCGTTATTATTATTATAATAATTATAATAAATTCTTCTTCTTCTTCTTCTTCTAGTTCGAATCCCGGCTGGGGCTACATATTTGTCCTGGCCTTTTTTTCTCGTTGCCCCGTCTTTGATATCACCCATACATGGTGGAAAAGGACGTTAAACTCCCAAACACCCACCCTCTTCTTCTTATGACATTTAACGGTTTGGCGTCTCAGAGCCATTTCAAGTTAATGTCGCAGAAAACTTTTAAAATGCCACAGTCACCATAGTGTCTGAGACCTTAAATAAGTAATCTTTGCCGTGACGACTGCTGAGATCGAAAGTTGGTTGTGAGGGATAGACGGTGTGAAGAACTGATTACGTTCGTCGTCATGATCGCTGAGGCAAGAAGTGGAGCGGTGATGGTGGAAAAGGAAGGGGATTGTTTTCACTCTTGGGTGTGACTTAGTCTCTTGTATGCATGCTTGACCCGCTGAGCGACCATGTCTGATTAGATAGAGACAAACAGCCTCACTCAGGCACGTGTGGTACTGTGCTTGTGTTTGGCCAAAGAATGTTTTAACTCTCTACTTTTTAATTTCTACTTTTACCCACTAGTATTTAACCTCAGACTAGTTAGTTGGTAAATTAGTGGTTAATCAATGTTATGCATTGTGTCCTTTCTTATCAGTTTTAGTTTGCTCGTCTTATATTAGTTATACATAGTGAAGCTACCTTTAATTATTAACCCTTTATTTTATTTTATTTATTTATGCCCCTGAACAAAAAACAAATTTGTTCTTGATGGACACAATAAAGTCGTTTGAATCTTGAATCTTGAATCTCTCTCTTTGTACGCTTATACTTTGTCAGATACTTTGTTAGCCTAAATAGCAAGATAGTGTGTTTATTCCCTACGTATCACCATCATGATCGCACAGCGTATCACAAAACCAAGAGCGTTTGCCCACCCTGCAAATGGGGACCTTAGCATAGCTTGCTGACGGACAAATATGGCCAAAAATAGACAACGCTGCGTTCTTTTCGTGAGAAAAAAATTCATCCAACTGAACGTAGTTTTACAGATTACTTTCAAACCTGTACTGTAGTTGAGGACGACGTTCTGATACGATTTCCGTCTGTCTGCTTTTCCTGTCATGGCTGATTTTACATTTTTCTTGAACGATGACCTAGTACTTTTCATAATTATAACATTGTATTGAAGTGCTCGGAGCTGGTCCAAATTTGAACCGGAACGGTTCCCAAGGCTATCCCTAGAAAGGGCGTTCAAAAATGTACTTACCGATTTTGTGGTCGGCTGTCGTTTCTTTACACTGAAATGGTAGACGGGCCAAGGTGCTTATCGAGTCTATGGCACTTTTTGTATTATAACGGTAGTATTACGCGGAAAAAAAGGAGTAGCTGGTTTAGACACGCGTCTAAATCTTGGCCATCCCAAATATTTAATTATCAGCCTTCAGATAATTCATGCTTTTCTGTGTGCTTAATACTCCTGTGCTTTCGTACTACCATTATGATGTCGTATGTAGTTTAGTGTTCAACGGCAAGTTTGAAAAAAAAATTCTCTCATTTTTTTAAGTATGGGTACACAGGAATAATTATACATATATGTTCTCACTGGTCATCATGGTCATCAGTAACTTAAATCAAAAACAAAATGACAATGGTATGCATTACTAAAGAAAGTGTACGGTAAGAACAGTTATTTGTAGTACTAAGTGCTTCCCTGCGGGGGGGGGGGGGGGGGGGGTGGACAGTCTACTGTTATTGCTATGTGTTTCAGTCAGACAATGGACACATGTACACTAATTGCCTTACACACTTTAGCTATTTTAGCTGTATTCGCGTTACTGTATGTATGCTTATATTCGCATGAAAAAATGGTTATTGTAACCAACATAATAATCCGTTGTTAAATAAAGCATCAAAGTCAAATTCAAAGTCTCTCCGTCTCTGTCTCTCTCTGTCTGTCTGTCTGTCTCTCTCTCTCTCTCTGTCGCGGGCGCGCGACCACCCCCAGCCCTCTCTCCCCCAGTTCACTCATCTTCCCTCTCCCTACTGGATGCTACCATCCAGACAGCAATTGAACCTCTTTGAATGGCAGCCCGCCGCAGACCTATCCCAGAAGGCACTGCGTCTATTGTCGGCGAAATGTGCTAGTTTTGTCAGCTGATACAACGACAGAGGCCCTGGCTCATGTTTCACCTCACTTGATGGCGCTGCTGTGTTTGCCTCCAGCATTTATTTGGCGATGAGAGCAGACAGCCTTGATGATGCGGACAACAACAGGGTCCATTAATATGGTGGTGGAAATAGCCACAACAAAGTGATACGCTTAGCGGGGATACTAGTACTGACTCGCCGATCGCTGCAGTCGTTTTGTGTGTGTGTGTGTGTGTGTGTGTGTGTGTGTGTGTGTGTGTGTGTGTGTGTGTGTGTGTGTGTGTGTGTGTGTGTGTGTGTGCTGGATGTACTGAAGTAGGGATAGTGAATTCGCTGTCCCTGGTACTGGCACGATGATAGGGGGAAACTGGTTTGGTCAGGTTATCCCTCGAGAAAACCTTGAGGACAACGAAAGGGTCGCCAGGACTGTAGGGACGAAACGTGCTCAATGTTGTTTTGCGAAGCAGTTCCATCAGACAATGGGTGGGTGGGTGGGTGTTTGGGGGTTTAACGTCCTTTTCCACCACTTACGGGTGATATCAAAGACGGGGCAACGATGAAGAAGCCAGCACAAATATTTTGGCCCCAACCGGGATACGAACTCACGACCCGAGCATTAGAAGTCCAACTCTCTATAATTCAGCCACCCGGCTCCCCTCCATCAGACAATGAATGAATTAATGAGTCAGTGAATCAATGAATCTTTATTTTAAAACGGTAGAGGCAGTTGGCGTCAGATAGTCAGATTTCATACCTGCCGTTGCTGAAAGCTACTATTATCTAAGTAATAATAAAAAGGAATAAAACAAGAAAAACAAATAAACTTACAAAAACACACAAACAAATAAACCAAAACAAACAAACGAACGAGCAGATGTTGCAAAACACACACACACACACACACACACACACACACACACACACACACACACACACACACACACACACACACACACACACACACACACACACACACATTTCTATTGATTTAAAGTGCACGCACACACACACACACACACACACACACACACACACACACACACACACACACACACACACACACACACACGCACGCACGCACGCACGCACGCACGCACGCACGCACACACACACACACAATAATAATTAAACACAAAAAGAGAGGAATAAAATAACAGGCGAACAGTATGCATGCACTTAATCAAACAAAATTACTGATATGTAATATACCATCAGACAGGAGAAGTAAGCGTAGTGTTGGTGTTACTCACCATAGCATGGTATAATGTGTATTGTACATGTAGTATATCTTCTAATACCATTATCGTAGCAAGGGAAAACCGGGCTCCTCCTCCCCCCCCCCCCCCCCCCCCCCCTCCATGGCCTACAGGCGTTCCGTTTCTGGTCAGAAGCAATTAATGTTTGATTTTGGTGACGTCACCTCGCTGTGAGAACACTATCCTCAACACCTTAGGTCTTTCTGACAGGAGACCTTTAAAGCGAAGCCTGGCCCGTGAATATGATCGGACCTTGTCAGTCACGGACGTCTGCTCCGCGGGTCTCTGTTTCTCACCAGAAGACAGTTTTGATTTTGGTGATGCCAGTGGGTCAAGATCACCACCCCGCAGCAAGAACACTATCCTTAACACCCTAAGTCTTTCTGACAGGAATTCTACAGCGGAGCCCTCTCAGTTGCTTGTGATCAGACCGACGAACGATTTTTGGTTCTCTGTTTCCAGCCAGAAGCAATGTTTGGTTGGGTGACCGTATCAAATCGCAGGATGTAATCCTTTGGCACAGAAAACGTCACTGAGTCCCCCCCCCCCCCTCCTCCCCCACGCCCCCACCTTCCCCATGCCACCCTCCCCCCAAATAAATCTCGTTGGGTATTCCAGAGGCTCTGAGGCCTGGCAGACCTTCTTCACGCAGGATGATGTTGGGGCGCGCCTCAGGGGCTGTGAAATACCAGGCGTGCTTAATTCACCCATGGTAAACTGACACTGTCCAAACTGATTATTTAGCGAATTTGATATTTGTGAAAATAGCATGTAGCAGACACGTCGGTTCCGCTTGTCTGATTCTAACCGGGTTCAGTTCATTTCATTTCATCCGTTTAAGTGCTGAAAAGCACCAGCCGCTTGAATCGAGGTCACTGCAAGGTCGCCAGTTCGGGTTGGAGTTTCAATGTGAAACGTCTAAACACTTTTGACGTTCTCTGTAGTTGTGAAACGTTTGGCTTAAAATATATGGAGATTCGGGAGATAAGTGTTCTCTCTCTCTCTCTCTCTCTCTCTCTCTGTGTGTGTGTGTGTGTGTGTGTGTGTGTGTGTGTGTGTGTGTTAAACCCAGTGCCTACCTCAAAAGGTCTCTGTGCGCTTCATATGGCCTGAGTCAGTGAGTGTAATGGCATTGGCTCACCGTTGTTGTTTGTGTGTTCATTTTCCCCCGGGATTAGATGACTAGGCCACGGGGTGGAGGTGCATGAGCGTTAGTGCTAGGGGTTGGGTCGTGGAAGGGGGTGGTGATGGGGATGGAGGCGTTTGTGGGAGCCAGCTAAGTTGTTAACGTTGCCGTCAGTTGCTGTGTGTTAAATGAACTTAACGACCGGTGTGTGTGTGTGTGTGTGTGTGTGTGTGTGTGTGTGTGTGTGTGTGTGTGTGTGTGTGTGTGTGCTGTCACTGGTGTAGCTGGTGGAGGAAGGCAAGCTGAACCCTGCAGTGTTGCCAGCAGGCGAAGCGAACTCGGACGACGCCGGGGCCGTGATGAAGCGCATGCAGTACATGGGCATCTGCATGAGACGCCGCAACAACTCCTTCATCCCCTACCCCTGCATCCGCACCGGTAAGCTTGCAGGTCAAAGAACACAAATGCACGGGATCTCAAAATGCCTGTACGTTCCCTATTAGCCTCAGGCATCATAGTCACCCCTAAAAATGCTTCAATCTAGAAACAAAAATTACCATGCACAGACTATTCAAAGGCACGCACCTCACAGGAGAGGGAAAAAATGTTGGAGTGATGCAAGTCTACTTACTGTTTCGGCTAGAAAGCCAGATCACTCAAATCTTCTCACGTCACTTGTTCCCAACCTGTGCGCAGAAAGTCCCAGCTTCACTGGCAGCTTGCCTCTTGTTGCGCCCCCCCCCCCCCCCCCCCCGACTCCGGCACGCACCTCGCCATACATAATACAAAACTGATCACGAAAATCACGCTTTTTCATGACAACAAAAATCACTACAAAATAGCACACTCGCCAGACAGGGTTCTTCCAATAAACACTGCGCATGACATCACGCTCAATTTGTGTTCTTACGCCTACAGTGCCATGGTGCAGGTTTTAGTGCCCTTCATGATAACTGAGATCCAGCAGACAAACTGCGCTCCAAAACTAAACGTTTCAAGAGCATAATATCATAAGATTTCTGTTGAAATACTGTCGTACGCTCGGTTATAACTAAGTGTATGTATAGCACAGAGTGTTCAATTTGCCGTTGAAGTTTTCCTTCCCGATCTGATGAACAGTATCACCAATGACGTTCGAAGGGCTAGCCATCTCGTTAGAATTGTGTAATCAGTATCCATAGTTACGGAAACAGGTCGCAAGTTTCGTAAATTCGCACAGGGAATTTTTTTCATTGTGTATGGATCATTGTGATCAGCTTTTGTTTGAGAGAGAGACTTTTGGCGGTTTTGATAGGCAACGTTGATTGAATAAAAAATAACGTCCCTCAGATGAACCTCAAAACATTTCCATGGATTATACTACTATACTTTTTTTTTCTCTCTTATACAGGGCGTCGCTGAGGTCATGAAGGGAAAGGCGTGGAGTCGACAAGTGGTCCAGGCAAACTCCAGCAACATCCAGAACTCAGTTTTATACAACCTTTGGAAAAAAAACATTACAGGCAGTTAATTTAAACATCTCACGGTGTGGATGATGCGACAGCTTGACTGGTTCTTTGCTCTCAACGACCCCTCCCCACCACCGTCACTGACAACACACACACACACACACACACACACACACACACACACACACACACACACACACACACTGTCTCCAACTACCCCACCCCTTACAATTACCCCTTTGCCTCTATCCTTCCCCCGCCATCTCCAACCTCCACCTCTGAAGCCCCCTCAATACCTATCATTGAAAATCTACCCTACTCTTTCCTTCTTCATTTACATTCTCTCATCCCTTCCTTCATCTGTGCAATAAACACACGTCGTGCAGCAAAGGACATGTAGTAGAGTTTTGTACGGGAGTTTTCAATATCTAACCCTCTGTGTCTATGAACACTGACTGGCACTGAAAACACAGAACAATAAATACACGCCACGAAAAATTGTCGACGGTGTCTTGTAACCTATACTCTGAAAAATATGAAAAATGTTGGGATTTTTTTTTTTTCAGATACTTAAAGTTTGGTCCAAGGCAGGTAGTGCAGTACTGTGTGGTCTCCGTGTGGGTCTTGGTGCAGTTTGGATTTTAATGTTTTGGTCGGACTGGCAATGTATTTTGGTCTTTTGTCAAAAAGGCTGTCAGCATGCTAGAAAAATAACAGAATACTAAAAAGGTTCAAAACACGTTTAAAAGACAAAAGGCAAGACGATTTTGTTGTTTGTAAAAAAAAAAGACCAAACAAAAAAGCAAACAAACAAAAACCGCGAACCTTTCCTTAAAGTGTGAAAACCTAGCACTGTGTTATTTAGAATGTTCTAACGCGTTTGCCAAGTGAACATCTGCACGTCCTTCTGCTGTCTTTAGAAGGTGATGGCTGGAGTTTGTCTATTCGCTTCCTGGAAGATTTTCCTGAACAGAAATACAGACCTGCCATCCATGGTGACGTTACATGTTGTTCAGGCTGACAGAGTTTTGTAAGAAACTCGTAATTTTCGGAAATATTTACTTTGTCCGCGGGCACTTTAAGTATAGTAGTTACGAACAGGAATGGATAGGCGGTATCGTTCGTGAAAATATCAGTATGGAAGCTGAAATCAAATCGAAAAACGCTGCAGTACTTCTGTTTTGTTTTGCCAACAACTGGTTGTGAAGATCTCATGAACTTTTTCCCGAATGGATAAAACACTGGCCAAACACTGACGAACTGTTTGATGTGACTCGTGGGATACTGCCATTCTTTGTTATCTTACCAGCCAGACATTGGTGTCTCTAAGTCTCCTTTTCGTCAGTTTTGGCATTGGCAGCACCTCCTCGTACATCCGAAAATGAACTAGCAACGTATTTTCACTGCCAGCCAAACCAGAATAGATGCATTTCAAATCTGTCTATAGTGTTACAACTAGAGATTTCATTGTGGTCACACTCATTTCAGTTTGACAAATATACGTACTATCTGTGTATTCTTGCTGAAGGCGTGCGTGGAAATAAAAGATAAAAAAATAACTTGCAGAATTAGAATGACGAGCTGAATGTGATTTGCCTGTTTGCTTGGTGTGTGTGTGTGTGTGTGTGTGTGTGTGTGTGTGTGTGTGTGTGTGTGTGTGTGTGTGTGTGTGTGTGTGTCCGGAGCTTAGAAAAGAAAGCTGATAAAGGAAAACAATACAAAAACAAACGAGACAAAAAGAACCTAGTTACTTCATGCACCCTAGTCTAAATCTGAATCTTGCGCCCCACATTCGACCACCGTTAACATTTCCAGCCCCTGGAAAATAATGTCCTCCAATTGTTCACGTCAAAATTCCATCACGCTGTAGGTGATCGTAGATCCGATTTACAAAAGTGTCGCTGTAAGGTTGTCGACGTGTCGAAGACTGCTAGACCTGACTAAATTAAATGTGACGGGTCTCATTCGTGGTGTCTTCTACATCCATCACAGACAGGTCGACGATCACGTAATTATGTTGCTGTGCGGAAAAGAAAAGAGCGAGACTTCCCCGAGGCTGACACGGCCTGCAAATTTAATGCCACCCATTCTGATCCACAGAGCAAATAGTACGGACGTTGCATTTCTCTCGAACCGGCGTCGCAGACTTAAATAGCGGATGTCTCCGACACTTAGAAATTGAACGCACGGTCTTTGTTTACACCTCTTTGACGTGAACAGTAAATTGGTTCTCGGTAAAACAACGCCAGAAAGATATCTCTCTACTGATCGTACAGAGGATCCGACTCGGACCTTCTTTTCCTTCCTCTGTTACTGTTCGCCCCCTTGTGCGATTTGGGGCGGTCGATGGTCTAGTGGTTAAGAGACTTCGCCACCAATGCGAGAGGTTACGTTCGAGTCCGACACGGGTCGAAGAATTGTTCCTTCTCCTATGTGGCACCGGTTATTCGGACCGATCGTCCGGGGTTCTCCGGCTTCCTCCCCCTCTGCCAACACCGCTTCATGCAACTCGCCAAACGAGTGTGTGGAAATGTTCAGCCCAGACACTGCCAGTGTCTCACCTATTTCTGTGATTCACTGCCAGAAGGTTCTATCTGTGTTCTTTCTATCTGCATAGATAAAACCTTGGCAGGGGACATACAGAAATGGTTGTCATGTGATGTGTCACGTGAGTTATTTTCACTAGTGAGATTCCCGCACTTATACAACGCGAGAGATCAAAGGGAAAATGCCGGTAATGGATGATAATAAGCAGCTCATTAATATAGGCGCTTTATCCCAAATCTTTGACTCGAAGCGCCGCGAGCTAAACCCAACACGCACGCTCACGTGAATCACACGCATTCTCTCACACACTGGACATGAACACATTACAATCACGTGGTACCAAGGGCCAGCTCAGCTATTTAAGTTTCGGAATTTTAGAACTGCAGTGATTTTTTTTATTTTGTGGGCTGAACAAAGCAGAGAGGGAGGAAGCCGGAGTACCCGGAGAGAACCACCGACGGTCGGCCCGAGTGAACGGTGCCACATACGAGAAAGAAAAAATCTTCGCCCCGAGTGGGACTCGAACCTGACCTCTCGCTTTGGTGACTACGTCCCGTAACCACTAGACCACCGACCGCCCCATACATGAGGAACAAAAGGCAAAAATAATATAAAAAGCACCACCGCCACCAACGCTTCACGCAACTCGCCGAAACGTGAAGAAATGCATAATTTGGGGCGCTAGAAGGAAAACATGCCAAAATTACAGAGTTCACTGCGTGGGCTGATGCAAGAACAACAATGCCAGACACAGTGGAGCCCTGAAGGACAATGTTGGGAGTTCATTATAGGCACTGCTCACACTTGTTTTATCCGCTTTGAGCAGTTCACTAATTATGTGTCTGTTTTGGCAAGGGGGTGGAAACCTCTCTCTTCATCCAGTATCCAAACAAACAAACAAAGCACTGGCTTCAGCCCATAAGTTTATTTCACATTTGTTTGAATTGATACAAACGCTCATCAGCTGCTGTCGTAATTTCCAATGGGCACAAGCCAAACAGATGCTCTCTTACAGCAATCAGTATATAGTGACTACAGACACACACACACCAGCCCCTCAACCCCCACCCACCCCCCTCCAACACACACACACACACACACACACACACACACAGTGTCACACACAGTGTCAGTGTCTCAAACACAGGTAGTGCGTCTACTCTTTCGCACACACACACACACACACACACACACACACACACATACACACACACACACGCACACACACACACACAACTCCATTCAACATTCATCATTACATCTCTAGCTAAGAAAACAGAACGTGTTTCTGCCAGCAGCTAACATAAATTCTCTGAAGTCTGCTATCACAAATACATCCATGGATGTGACACAAACTGATGATGCAGTTTCTCCAATACACAAAAAGCGCTCATGCCATGGTCAGGTTTAGGCCAAGTGCATCACGTTTGTACATGATACTGTGGCAGAATATGGTCACAAGACACCCACCTTAATCTGCGCAACTATTTCATGATGTCCCCACATCCATCACAAAAATTAAAACCTGCCGTATTTCCTTCAAAAAACATGATTCACTGAGACAGTGAAAACAAGCTTGGGGTTGTACATGGTTTTGGTTGCGGATGAAATATAAAAAAAAAACCCTCACAAAATTTTCACCCTAAATGATGCTTGCAGAAGTAGGACACTTTAGATTGCTGTTCGTAGTGTAGTATGTTGTTCATTTCTGTATGTCAGACCGATAACTCCCTCTGTAAAGTGATAAATGAAGGTTTATTCTTTCCACTTTGCTAAACTTTCGGTCAAACATGTTCGTGTTGTCAGACGTCACACTAGACACAGTGGTAAGCCTGTAGTAGAACAATAAAATTTATTCTTGCTTAACTATTGCTACAACTTTTTCTTTCAACTGTCAAATCCATTCATTAAAGACGGCTCTTATGCATTTCTCACTTTGAAATTATTATGCTGTACCTGTGTTCACTGTGTCCAGTATAACACCTGACAGTAGCCTTATGGCCGCCTTCAAATGTCAGTTTCTTGGAAACCTTTTTTAAAAGTGTATCTTTTTAAAACCATAAATGTTTGCCTCGAACACTATATTTTAACACTAAATAACAGATAAAAGTCAGGAGGTAGAATGTATATTTTTAGTTTGTTAAGTGTCCCACTTTTGAGGATCGCCGTCTGGAACAGCATCACAGTAGTATTATGAAAAGGAAACCAGAACTTGGGGATATACAGTAGCATACTGCCCTTACACATAGCCAGATACATGTACACCCTCAAAGACAACACTTCTTAGCTAACAGGCAACAAACACAACAACAACAACAACAACAACAACAACAGCTTTCTTAAAACATCAAATTCTTCACTGTCATCCTGAAAGTAATCTGTGTCCTCTGCTTGGTGGCCACACTGCAAACATTTTCCCAAATCAATAGCATGAGGTCAAAACGTGATTTCAGCAGGACACACTGCAAGCTCAGTTTTAGTTCAGTATTAACACAGCTGTACATCCCTTTGTATGGGGGCCAAGTGTGACATAAAGCTAAGAATAACCCATGTCTTTCAGGGTGGGGACACTGTCACAGAACAACCCAGAAGGGACTGGCTTTGCGGCGATGGGGCGTGTTGAAGGGCTGAAGTGCAAGGATGGGTAGGTGTTTGAGAGTTTAACGTCTTTTTCAACCACGAAAGGGTGATATCAAAGACGAGGCAATGAGAAGAAGGCCAGCACAAATATTTGGCCTGAGGAGCTGAAATGCAAGTAGAGATATGCGTGGAAATACCTACTAGCTTGCTATCTGGGCAGCTCATGGGTAACTCTTATCTTTACGTCAATCTTGACCACGACAGAACATAACATTTTATGATGGAACAGGGAACATCATCAGCTGGATTTGACATCAGGGAAAAGGCTGGGGATCCAGTACAGACGCTCGCTGCCGCCCTGATCGTCCACCCATGCCATGCCTTCCTTTGTAAGAAACTCCTAAAGAAGAAGAGAGAGAGAAAAAAAACAAGATGGCCACTGACCAGCCCAATATGTTGTTTCCATTTAATCACCTGCTGTCGTCACGGTCGTACTTTTGTAATGCCATGTATACGGGAGGACACACACACACACACACACACACACACACACACACACACACACACACACACACACACACACACTCTCTCTCTCTCTCTCTCTCTCTCTCTCAATGGAAACAACTGACCGGGCTTGTCAGACCAATCTTGGTTTTGGAGGAGAGACGTCAAGTTGTTTTCTTTGAAATCTATGACGTTTTCCTCATTGGGATGACGCATAATACATTTGACGTAATAACTTTGACTCGGATACAATTCTTGCAATGAAAGCAGCCCCATGAAAATTGAAGTGTTGCTGCTGCGCAGTGTAAAGATCGAATTTATACCGGCTCAATGTGTTTAACAGACAAGTCTGCGCGGCGAACGTTTTTTCACTATGTGTTATGTCTGCTGCGCGCGCGCGCACACAGACACACACAGACATACGCGCGCGCGCACGCACGCACGCACGCACGCACGCACGCACGCACGCAGACTTGCGCGAGCCGCGTTTGTGCATGTGCTCCATTGAGACCTATGTGGTGTTCTCTCACTCTACTATGCTATTGAGTGAGAGTCAGTGGGAAAAACAAAGCTCACTACATCAATGAAACTCCCGCTTTCCCCGTCTACAAATAGAGAACTTCCGAAAAGTGACGACACACCCCCACGTCAATCAAACATGACGTCGGCAAACTGACGCTGATACAGTTTTGCGTCAGTGCGCGTGTGCCTTTTCTGCGATGTTTGTGAGGCGTGTGGCTTGTGTAAAGGAAATGTGCTTCGAGTACAAATTTTCGAGTCAACTGACGACAACGGCTGCAGTGAATTTTTCTAATTTTTTTTGTATATTTTTTATGGCACCCCAGGCTCATTATCTATGTATAGTAGGAGCGATTTTGAGATCTAAAGTGTGTTCACCAGCACTTTCATCAGGTACGGTTTACGCCAAAAGTATAAAAGCGACAACCTCCAAAATTCACTCAGTTGAGAGTCCGTATTCATGCTATCTATGTCCCAAAAATGGAGTGGTTTAGGTAAATATTACGCCTTTAAACGCCAGAAAGCCACTTTTTTTGAAAAGGGCGATAACTCGCAAATCATGTGTGCAATCGTACCTGGATCGGGCCTTCTATTCAACAATCTTGATTCATTTAGAAACCCCAAATTTGAAATCGATCGGTTTAGTATTTTCGGAGAAATAGGCATCTGAACTGGGTTCACATGCAATGTCAACTCAGGCTCGGTTTACATGAAAACTATAAGAGCGACCATTTTCTAGTAGTGAGTCAATTCAGAGTCCGTAATCAAGCTATCTACTGCCAAACAATTGAGTGATTTAAATAAATATTACGCCTGTACACGAAAGACAACCAACTTGTCTCAAAAGGGCGATAACTCCCAAATCACTTAAGCAATCATCACACGCTTGAATCGTCTAATGTAACATTTTGATAAATTTGGATACCCCAAATTTGAAGCCATTCGGTTAAGTATCTTCGAAGAAACGGGCCCGGACACAATTCACACACGCACACACGCACACACACACGCACACACATCCGCACAGACGGCACTCACTGAGGAGGAGAACTGCGTTCGGAACACCATACGCGTCAGCATCGATGACGCAAGTTTTCTTACGTCATTGTCAGAGTTACACTTGCATAATCGTCTCTGCGGGAGATCGGCAGTGACGTGCGTTTGTACCACAGATGCTTGCCTATGAACGTGGAAATTTTAGCCCGTCCTATTATGTTGTTTCCATTACTATGGAAACAACATAAAAACTGATGGAAAATGGTGCACGTACATTATGAATACTGCTTTAGTATTAACAGTAAAGGTCAAACCTGTATAAGGTGGGCACCAAAGGGACTGAGTCAAATTGTCCACCTTAGACAGGTGTCTGCCTTACGCAGATGAAATATCAAGACAGAAAACTCTGCCTAATTTTTGAAACTTATATCCTGCAAGCAATCGGACACATCTAGCAAGCATACACCATATATGGCACCATGTTTCTTTCCTGTTGTTCCTGACAGGATGAAAATGGAAATGCTAGAAAGTTCATAAGTTCCATAACCTGCAAACACACTTAATTGCATGTTTATATACTCCATTATTTTCAGCCAGAGACTGATCTGCTGCAGCCACATCTATATTTTACCCTATGCTCGGATTTCAGAGAAAAGCATTAAAAATGATAAGAAACACTGTAAATATGAGATCACAAGTTTAAGGGATTAAAAACAAACAAACAAACACACACACACACACACACACACACACACACACACTCACACACGGAAGAGACTGCATTTTCTCACCAGTGCTCGGCGCGTTCGCTCTTCCTCCCACTTGAACTCTTTTATCAGCTGGGACTTGCTGACATAACCAGACTTCTGAAACAGCACAATGGAACTGATCAAGCCATCACTCAATCATCCACATAAGTAATCAGTCAAAAGTTTCAGAACTGTGTGTGTGTGTGTGTGTGTGTGTGTGGGTGTGTGTGTGCCACAACTGCTGTATTTTTTATTGTTTTCTCTGACATTATTTTCATGCCATTTTTTTGTGGTTTATTTTACCTGATTTTCAAGGATAGAAATGACCAAGGATGAAAAAAAAAAGAGGAAAGCTGTTGTCAGCGGAGTGGTGAAGTAAGTGCTAGGGAGGTTCGGGGGCATGCTCCCCTACAAATTTTGTTAAAAATTCGATCAAAATCAGTACAATCCAGACTGGTGCATTTTAAGTGCATAATTTCACAAGAAGTTGGAGAACTGCACTGATTCCCATGAGGCAAGACAAGCTAGTTCAACTCAATTCTTCATTCCCAGAATTTAAGACTCACACTGCACAACAGCACACAGAATGCCAGGAAATGACGTAATTGGTAGAAAATGCCAGTCCTGGTCAACCCTGTTCCGGGTCTGTCGATAACTCTAAGTCCCTGCGACAACAGCCAAGTCGGGCTAACCGAGACCGAGCCGTGCTATGTGATACCTAAGAAGGAAAAAACAAAAATACTCGGTGACAAGGAAAGTGGACAGTTGCAGACAACTTTGAGGTCCCCGTGTTATTTCACAGTGTGCACAGAAGCGGTGGAAACTGTCGCATTCACCAGCACAATACATTCTCAGCCTGTTTTAAGATTATTGCCTGCAGGAGCTGTCTCCCGCGCATACACAGACCCGCAGCATGCATGAACTTTTCATAGCAGCTTTGTGCTCTGCCACGAAAAATGTGTGCTTGTTGCGGCAAGGGAGACAACTCATGCAGTTAATAATCTCAAAAATGTAGTGTGCTGGTCAATGCGACAGTTTTCTACCCTTCAGTGCACACTGTGAAATAACACGGGGACCTCAAAGTTGTTCGCAACTGTCCACTTTCCTTGTCACCGAGTATTTTTGTTTTTCCTTCCTGTGTATCACTTAGCTCGGCTAGGCCTCGGTTAGCCTGACTTGGCCGTTGTCGCAGGGGCCTAGGGTTATCGACAGACCCGGAACAGGGTTGGGTCCTGGTTTGTAAAGCTGTCTGAGAATCTGACAAGTTTCTCCTCGCTGCAGATGATCTCTGTCTGCTCCCATTGCCTACCATTTTTTTTTCCCACCCTCCCACAGAAACTTTGTCTCTCTGCCAGATGACCGTATGGCCCGCCATATTGTAAAAACAACTTACACCTTCAAACAGACTGGAGCTTGGCGCTGTTTCAGAATTTAGCCATATGGAAAAAAATCCTTTTTTTTTTTAAAGCGGATATTTTTTCCCCCAGCGGAAACAGATGTCACAACCGTGGAAAACCACCGAACTGCGGAGAATTTTGACCCCTGACTATAGCACTTTGAGCTAGATGCAGAAGCTTGCGTGTTGCTGAACGGCCGCGGCCTATTCCACAGTGAAGCATACAGTCAACTCCAGGTGTTTTGTGATACATGTAGTGATGTACCAAATTTGTTCCCTCCAGGTGCCCATGGTCTACATCACCTGCGCTAGCTGCAGCACATTGGTGTGGTCCATGGTTAGCTCTCCAGGCACCGACTGCACTAGCTGCATAGAGCCTGCTGTCAGGACCGTGAAACCATTGCCAAGGATACGCAACTTCCGTATGGCTCGCAACAAGTCATCTCTGTAAAGTAATCAAATAACAGTTGAATAAGCACAAGGTTATACATGTGTGATGTATGGATACAAATGCAGATACTGATGATCGACATGTATTGGAGTGCACTCAGCCAGTCCAATCCTAAATCACGCAAAATAATTTGGGCCAAAGTGGGTTCAAAGCATAAGCAACAACAGCGGCACAAAAAAATGTACGCATACTTATAACAATAATAAGTATTGTATAGGCACTTTACCCAATTTCATGAATCAGCTCAAAGTGCCGCGAACTGAACCCAGCACGCACGCTCACGTGAATCACACGCATTCTCTCACACACTGGACATAAACACATTACAATCACGTGGTGCGAAGGGTCAGCTCAGCTATTTAAATTTCGGAATTGCATTTATTTTTCAAATTTGGTGGGTTGAACATTTCCAAAGCAGAGGGGGAGGAAGCCGGAGTACCCGGACGGAACCCCCCGACGATCGGCACGAATGAGTGAAAATTCTTTGCCCCGAGTGGGACTCGAACCCCTGACCTCTCGCACTGGTGACAAGTCTCTTAACCACTAGACCACAGACCGCCCCTACTTACAAGCTGACATCTTGGGAGTTTCTTCCTCTAGATGCCATGACTCTGTCTCTCAACTCATCAATGGAAATCAGGCCTGAAATTGACATAAACAGGTATAGAAATAAATAATAATAATAATTAAAGAAAAACTAAAATCTGTTGCAGACATGACCCTTGGCAGTTCAGATAAATTTTATGCCTATCACATAAAACCCAGTGCCAGATTGTGAACTGGATGTTTTGAGAGGTACCTAACGTTTTCCCTTGTGAAGGGAAACAACTTAGATTTTTTTTTTTTTAAAAACTGGATGCCCAGCAAGGTTATTTTTCTTTCTGATCTCACAAGCCTCAAGTACACGAGTTCAGGATAATTATATTATTCTGTTATCCTGGGGCATGAAATCAGCAGGTGCACGGTGAAAAATCCAGTGGAACAGTGAAACTGCAAGTTTGGTTAAGTGCATCTGGCGCGCAAGTATTCCTCCAATGCTGCCTGACTGCTATAAATATGTATAATTGCTGTCTGGTGACAGTACTGACACATCAAAACTTAGTTCGGCGAAATCTTCATGAAAGTGCCAAAGTAAAACAACAACAACAACATCAACACACACACACACACACACACACACACACACACACACACACACACACACACACACACAAAGCACAACAACTGCAACAAAAGAAATGTTCATTTCACCACAGTAATAAAGAAATAGGTCTAGATGACAGTGATTTGGGGCACTGTTCACCTCCATTTCTGTGACTCGTTGCTAGACACACTTCCACAATCTGAACGCCCAGCTCATAGTAAAAGTCACCAACACCCAGCATCTCAGCCCAGAATCCTTTGCTGGCTGAAATTGAAAAACAAACAATCAAAATTATTACGCTGAATTCAACAAAAACGAAGAGGAAGCACATTTGCAGTTTGAAAGTTTGGGGTCAGATGCCTCTCTGGCTTCCATGTATGCCACTGTTCTTTCTCAATATCAGTTTCTCGAACATTAGTCATTATGAATATATATGATAATACCTTGATTACATTCTGTCATTCAACTACAGTAGTAATCAGTACTTGTATTCAGGATCTGCCTGCAAAGGTCCTATCACTATAACTAGTATCAACATGCCAGATTTGGTGCCTTTAGAGTCTGCTGTTTTTAGTTTCTGTTTTTAGGGTTTTTTTGTTTTTTTTTGCTGCCCCAACTCTTTGCCAGCTCCAGTGGTGTTCCTCCCAGGTCATGGGTGGAACCCACGGAGGACTCGGAAGCTGGGACAATTTTTATTATGCATGATGATGGAGATGAGGATGATAGTAAGATGATGCTATGGAGGTCCATGTGGTTTGGGACTGCGGGACAGGGCCGCATTCCACGCTTCCTGTCATAAATATCCCGGCATTAACCAGGCCCGGGAACTACGGCACCTGCGGTGCCGGCCGTGTAATCATCCACATCATAAGACGTGTCATACAAAGGGAAGCACCCCCAAAGTCGCACCCGTGAAGTGGGTGAAGCTCGGCTGTGTGGCAACAGCCTCCCCATTGGGCCCATAGCACACCCGCTCTGGGTAGGAGCCGACCTAGGTAGGAAAAATCCCGCTTGCCTCGGCTGGGATTCGAACCCGGGTCTCCCGGTCCATGGTCCGAAGTGCTAACCACTACACTACGGGGGCCGGTCCTGTTTTTAGTTTCTAATGAAATGCCGGCGTTAAAGTTTGTCAAACACATACAGACAGACCTATACACAGACAGCAGACAGACGACTATAACAAAGTCACTTTGATTATACCCAAAGAGCACAAAAAGACGCCAGACTTATTGATTGCTTACATGCAAGTGGGTCAACTCCGATGGATGCACACATTTCTTGAAACTGCAGACGAAATTGAGGGTCTTTACGAATATCATCCTTGTGTTTGGTTGCAAAATCTTCCAGGTTCTTTTTGAACACCTCCATCTGCTTTGTCATCTAAAAATACAAACAGAAATTCAGTCTGCAAAACATGCACCAGTAATACTAGTAACATAGTGTGTACTGCAATGCCATATTTATTGAAGTGCTGAAAGACATAATTTATTTAACCATAATTTACAGAATCAAATTTCAGGGATTTCCATCCCTCTGACTACATTTTTGTTCCTTAAATTTTGTATGAGTTCCCAGGCAATATGTACATGACCTTGCTTGGGTATGACAATGTGTGTGTGTGTGTGTGTGTGTGTGTGTGTGTGTGTGTGCGTGTGTGTGTGAAACTCGGATGGGAAAGAAAGACAGATTGAGATAAGATAACGACTGAATGAATGTATGGTATTACAACTTATGTCTTATTACTTGAGAAAACTGGTCCTCAGCAATCTCTGTTCCCTTGTCCTTGTAGCGAGCCTGCAAAATGTGTTTCATGATGCTTTAGCACAAAAGGCAACATACAACAACAACATACATGTACAACAACACACAAAAGACACAATCGTTCATGATTTATTGCTCCTTTATATCGAAACTGGATTTATTATCCACACGCAAAAAGATGCATAAACCATTAAAGTCGTCCTTGCTTTAACAATGTTGAACATCTGCTAACCGGTTAACGTTGTTTTTAGTTTATAAACACACCAGTCCAACACACACTGACAGTCACACTGACGCACAGGAGCGACAGAAAAGACAGTAGCGCGTACTTACCTGTGCCAAATTTTTATTTTTGATGGCACCAATACCAGCTCCTCTCCGCATCCTGAATTTTCGGTTTCTTTCTTCAGTTTATATACAACAGGAAGACTCGAAACCAGCTGGGGAGCGATGAATGTCGAAAGAGACGAGAAGAACTGCAGCAAACTCTGGGAAATGGGTTGGATCCGGAAGTCGCCCGGTGCTTGTCTTAGGGGCACTAATTCCAATGCATTTGGTGAACAGAGACTACGCATTTAGCTCCCCTGGACTGCTTCTTTCGTTGCCTGTTTCTGTTGCTTATCTGTTTGGCGTAGAAACTATCCTAAAACAGAACATCCCCCACACTGACTGTGAACTGGATATGTTTGTGTAACTTGTCCATTACAGTCAAGGATACATAAAATGTGGCCGACCTTGCAGTCTGACTGAATTGAATAAGTGTTCAGCTGGACTGACTGTACAGATAGCCTGAGGGTAGCTATCCCCATCCCCCATAACCTGCCCCCTAGGGCCGTCTGCAATCACCTCGTTGTGGCGTGGACGATAAACCCCAGCTAACCAACCAACCAACCAACCAACCAACCCCCACCCCACCCCCCACCCCACCCCACCCCCCTTCAAAAAAGAAAAGACTGAAGAAAAGATACATGCCCTGATTTGCCGGTATGTGCTAATGTACTTATGAATCATAAGCGCCCAAGCCACGATGGGCCGGGTTCAACTGAGTTTTTGATGTTGTTGGTTTTGTTGATGTTGTTGTTGTTGTTTCGTGTTATCTGCAAATTTCAGTTGCAGAACAACGAGAAAGTAGGTTCACTGACGACGCAAAGAAATGACGATAACAACACATTTGTCTCTCGATCTTTAGCACACTGAACATAGTCTTCAAGTTCAGTCAAGTTGTACGGCACAGGCAGGGTTTACACAGTCAGTAACAAACTGACACTAATCAGTCTGAGTAGCTGTACATCTGGAGCAGAGAGAGAGAGAGAGAGAGAGAGAGAGAGAGAGAGAGAGAGAGAGAGAGAGAGAGAGAGAGAGAGAAAGTTCTTCCACTATCAAAAACTAAAAATTCTAACTGCAAGTCTGTAAGCTGGACATCCTTTGCTGTACATATATCAACTTTTTTTTCAGGAATTAATAAGCATCTACACTGGCTCGCTGTCTCATCTTCGTTGATCAAAGTCTCTGCTTTGTTCGCAGGCACACTGCACAAGCTGTCGTTTTGAAGCGGCCTGAGAGTCTCACTGGACACACACCCACAACAGCTGACCTAGGAAGAAACCCTGATGACGGAAGAAAGCAGTGACGTTGTAAACTAACATCAGTGACGTCATTGGAGCTGAGACTACCACGCGCAACGGCACTCCCGTAAAGAGTCGTTCCACAACCATTGCAAACACACGCAGTCCACGCCAACTGTCCACCGTTTGCATAGCACGGAAACGAGCCTTTTTTGTTCAGGTTTCGTACACGTACTACCAAAGTGTTGCCTTTGTTACAACACCTGTGCTTGCTCTTGCTGTTGTTGTTGCTACCTCTACTGCTGCTCTGCTGAACCATATCGCTGAGGGGTTTGTTGGCGGTTCTGCTTCTTACAGTGAAACCTATGTTATGGTTCTTGTCAATGGCACCATGTCTGCCGCTGTATGTGTTCATTTCCTTACTATTGTAACAATTATAATTACTGTTGCTGTGGTAGGCGGCCGGGCCAGTGTCCTTGACTATTTCACCTCCGTGGCCAGCGCTGCTTCTGTGATTGCAACCAATGCTAGGGCCGCTATCAAAACTACAGAGGCTACCTTCTCTGACCTTATTGTTGTTGTTGCTGTTGTTGTTGTTGTTGTTGTTGTCGTCGCAGTTGCCCAAGCTTCTGGTGCTGAAGTTGGTAACAATGCCTTTGCAGTGGCAGCTAGAGTACGTAACGCTACGTTCGCGACTACAGGTCATGAGTTCGTTGCAGAGTTTGCTGCTGCTGTTGTCATTGCTGTTGCTGCTCCAGTCAACGCTACCTTCGTTGCTACAGGCGATGTATTCGTCGCATATTTTGCCACTGTTGCTGCTGCAGCCGCTGTCGCTGCAGTTGTCGTTACCACAGCACCTCAAACCGACATCGACACTACCGCTGTTGCTACAGTTGTTGTTGGTGATGTCCTCGATGCTGCTACTGGCGCTCACGAGACTGTTGTTGTTGTTGCTGCTACTTCCAGTGACATAACCAGCGGCCAGGTCGTCGCCGCTGGCTCCAGCTGCCTGCTCGATGTACCTGAGTAGCGTTCGGTTGGCGTCCCGCTGGCTGTCCAGGCGAGAGCGAGAAGCTTGCACCAGCTCCATCATCGTCACCACGTCAGACCTCAGCACGTTGCGTCGCACGCATAGCGATCCCAGCATGCGCTGTTTGCTCTGCGTCAAGTGACGCACTGCCTTGGCTGGAAACGACACGAGTGTGCATTTAGAGCGGAGACTTTCTGAATGGTGTGTTCAGTTGGTAAGTTGATTGAAAGAATTTTGACACAAACTAAAGGGCGAAGGTTAAATTTTCTTTCTCTCTTTATCTTGTGGAGACAGTCTGAACTTACGACAGATTTTCACTTCGTAAAATAAATGATAAATGATAAACAAATAAATAAATACTGTAAGCAAAGCATAACCAAATGCCTAAACAAAAGCAAAACGTGTTGTGTATGCCTTTGAAGACATAATGCAGTCGTGATTAAGATTGTGCAGTCTCTAGGATGAATTACAAACCAAGAGCTTCTATGCTTAAGCGCAAGAAAAAACAAACAAACAAACAAACAAAAACAAAAACAAGCAAACAATAAACTGACAGCCCCACCTTTTATGTTATACCTCCGAAGGTACTTGGACACGTGTCCCCTGACAAACACACTGCGGGCGATGCTGAGCCTCCTGACTTTGTCCATCAGACGATCATCAGGCAGCAGGAGAAGGTCGCCAGGTCCCGTGTGGTCAGTCCACACCGCCTGCTCGCTTGTACACGACCGCTGGCATGCTACGAGAAGAAACCAAGCCATGCATGTAATTAGAACTGAAATGGTCACAGCGATAATACACTGTATTATAATTTTGACGACAGGGTACGTCGCGGCGTGGTACTCGAGGTATGCTGTACTCATTTGCATATATATATATATATATGCAAATAAATATATGCATATAAACTATTTTACAGTTTTACTCTGTATCGCTAGCCGCACCTGACCTAAAATTATATATTTTTCAAATTTATTTATTTATTTATTTAATTTTTACCATTTTACAGTTTCACTCTGAACGGCTACCCTCATCCGACATAAAATCATTATTTACTGTTTTAAAAATTTTAATTTATTTTAATTTTTTTTAAATACAATTTTACAGTTTCACTCTGTATAGCTACCCGCATCCGAACATAAAATATATTTTTTTTTAATTATTTATTTATTTACAACTTTACAGTCTCACTCTGTATAGCTACCCGCACCCGACCGAACAAGTGTCCCTAAAATTATGTTTTCTCACAAGCAGAATCAAAAGCTTGTTGATGTACCTTTTGTAACCGTGTCTCCCTCTCCAGTTCTTGTAGTGACGATGGGCTTGGCAGCCATGGGCGACGGGGTCCGCGCTGGCTCACTGGTGTCGCCTTGAGCTCCCGTGCAGTCCTTGCGGACAGCTGCTTTCGGTGGCGGATGCGAATCCAGCATGGCGGGCCAGTGACGTAACGCGTATCCCACCAGTAGCATACTCGCCAAAATCTCTGATATGCACTGTTGAAGAGGTGAACAAGAAATTACAGGTTCTCGGCGATCACATTAAAGGCTCAAAGCCCATTGTTACTATGCTTCTTAGAGGCCTGCTTCAGTTTGGGAACAGTCGAACTAAACGCGCGAAATTATCGATCTTAATGGTTAGTAGGGTTGTAACACGGTGCGATTCTGCAGGCCTACGAACGGCAAAATGCCCTCAGGGCCAATTAAATCCTCTTGTAGCGGGCACTGCCCGGAGACGCCGCCGCGACGCCTGTGAATAGAGCACGGTCTTATTTTTTCCTAGCCACGCCAGCAAGTCGCCGCTGACCATGCTTTGTGTATTGGAGCGCCGGCGTCTCCGGGCAGTGCCCGCTACAAGCGGATTTAATTGGCCCTGAGGGCATTTTGCCGCTGGTAGGCCTGCAGAATCGCAACGTGTGACAACCCTATTAGTAGAGCACTGAATGCGATCCGCTGCCGTCTACAGGTTACGCAAGCCGCCGAAAATTGAAATTCTCCTTCACACCGCCCGAGTCACAGCACTAGCTGACTCCTTGTGACATTCGCGTTGCATGTACCTTTCTGTTCAGCTGGCTCAGTGCCAGCCTGGGGATGCTGTCACTGTGCAGGTGGGACGATGTTAGACACTACTAAAAGAGGTCAGAACGATTTGTAAGCAAAAGATTGATTGAAGACTGGACTTCCTGCGGGTACGTTTACAGTATTGTCGTGTCAGGGCTATAGACCCTCAACGTTCAATTGAAAACTTTCTATGACTAATCACGAAATCTGAAGGCGTTTAGTGCTCATTGTCAGGTCACTAAGATGCCAGCTAGGCCTAAATAGGAGAGCTGCGGACATTGTAAAACATAAAAAGGTACAATGTAATGCAACCTGCGTTATAACCTTCCTCCGTGCTGACAAATAATTATTCAGTCATTATTAATTTTTTTGTCTCCAATCAACGACTTACGAAGCCTCCATAATGCTGGTGCAGTATCCATGACGATGTGATGTTCTCTGGGCTGTGTGCTTCCTGTGACTCTAAGGTTGACTGGTGTGCTGACGCGTCCTCGCTTACATAGATGAAGATGAAAGGAAACACATTGATCGAAATAGTACTTAACTGCCTGCGAAACACCACCACCACCACCACCAAAAACCAAACGCTAACGTAACACGAAACCAAAGCAAAACGAAGTGAAGCAACGCAACGCAACGCAACGCAAATGCATGGCAAGACATGGCAAGGCAAAGCAGCGCAACGCAACGCAACGCAACGTAGCAAGGGCAAAGGCAAGGCAAGGCAAGGCAAGGCAAGGCAAGGCAAGGCAAGCCAAGGCAAGGCAAGGCAAGGCGACGCGACGCGACGCGACGCGAGGCAAGGCAAGGCAAGGCGAAGGCGAAGGCAAAGGCGAAGGCAAAGGCAACTTGAAGGCAAAGGCAAAGCAAAGCAACGGAAAGTAAAGGAAAGCAAAATACCATTTAGTGTCAGCTATTTTGCGTGTCTGCACAAGTGTGCGGTTCTTACATGCTTGTTTGCACTTTGTTTAGCAAAAAAGAACTGCATGCCGTCGCTTTAGGAAATATTCCAAAATACTCCAGAACCAGTTTAAGACTGAGCCTCTTCACAAACAGAGTGGTCGATACACGGAATGGACTTAACACAAAGAGATAGTGGATGCGCCAACTCTGAACTGTTTCAAGAACAGACTGGATTGAAAGTTTGAAGATTTTGCCCACTGTGCCTCAGTCAGCCATCCGCTATTTGTCGCCCCGACCACGGAGTGTCACGGCCACCAGTCAAAGTCAAAGTGACATTGTAAACCACGACCCGAAGATCCTGTAGGCAGCTCAAAGTTAGGTACCCACCAGGTGTTGATAAAAAAAAAGATCAGATCTAGGCCTCGCGGCCTATAACCATCTGTTCTATTTTACTGAAAACGGGCAAACCACACAAGAACACAAGACAAGACGGAAATGCTTAATCACAGACAAACTATTTTCTGAACAATAATTATACCATACACGGTGTTGCTGAGCACTTACAGAACAAAACTATTAAAGGAGAGCCGGAGGAGACATGCTGGAGTGCTACAAGTATATCAGAGGACTCTACAAGACTGCAAGAGATCTTCTTCCACGGGACACAGAATCTACTACCCGCGGCCATTCCTCTAAACTTAAGAAGACGTCCGCTGAGATCAGCATCGGGAGTAACTTCTTCTCACTCCACATAGTGAATGCGTGGAACTCACTCCCAGAATCTGCCGTCTCGTCCCCCCTACCCTAAACACATTCAAAAGCAGGCTAGACAGAGTGTGGCTACAATATAAAATTGTTCAAGAATCAGACTGGTTCAATGCTCCCAAACCCGCGCAGGTACCAGAGTAAAATCAGCAGGAAGACGACGTTTGCGAAGAGAGCAGTGAACTTTGAAGTCAGCTCTTCTTACGCCGCCCTCTCCGTCTGGAATGCTTTACCTGTCACCATTAGGGATCTTCCCACGCTGACTCAATTCAAAGCCCATTTAAAGATCTACCTCTTTAGGCAAGCTTTCGAGCTGTAGTCCGACCACTGTTTCATCGGCACTCTGTGTGTGTGTGTGTGTGTGTGTGTGTGTGTGTGTGTGTGTGTGTGTGTGTGTGTGTGTGTGAGCGCAAAGAGTGTTTCTTCGAAAACAGACAGGCGCTATATATAAACTGTATTCATTATTATTATTATTAACGACTGATGGGCGACTAGCTTGACACAGTCGAACCTGTAAAGTTAAGTAAGTAAGTAAGTAAGTAAGACTGACACGATGTTAGCTAATAACTCACCTTTGGCCAAAGGACGTTTCAGCGAGAGAGAGAAAGACATTGTGGACAAAGAGAGCCAGCAAAGCAACTTTAACCAACAGAAAAACTCTTATGCTCAGTCTGAAAGCTTTTCTTTGCTGGTCTCCGCACGTCCTGTTCATATGACCGTCTGTGTGTTGAGCGACTTGTAAGAACTGTCTCCTAAATCTGTCGCCATGTGCATGCGTAACCTCCAACTGACGTCAGAAGGAAATGACGGAGGCGTCAGCGATGACGCCAGAAACACTATCACGAAAACAATTCCTACGTCACTGACTTTGTGTTAGATTAGTAACGCAGTCTGGTGACGCAGTGATAAGTTTCCTTCTTGTTCTGTGTCTTTTTTCTCGCACCACGTCTTCATGTCGCAATTATATCAAAATAGCAGTCAGTGAGGGCTTTTCACCACGAGCGCGTGACTCACTTCACACCCGGCCTGACTTTACAGTAGGCCAGTAGGGGGTGCCGTCTCTGCATGGAATGGCCGAAACCGGAGGCAGCAGTGCGGACAGCAGTGACCCTGACACCGTGGTGGGGATCCCAAGGAGCAACAATGGCAGATGGAAGAGGACTGACGCGAGAGAGAACGTTGAACGAGAATCGCCCACGACCGTACTGAATGATGGTGAAATCTGCAGTTTGAGTGATGATGGAAGCGCCGAGGTTCAAGATTTTGACCTTTGTGAGGATCAGTTGGTTTCTTTTTGTTCATTGTCATATTCGTCATTGTGTTTCTTGTTTGCTTTGATATTACCATAGGCGTCACCATCACCACCGCCACTACCACATAAACTAAACTAAACAAAGCCACTACCACAAGCACCAACTTTTTCCCGTCTCTGTGCACTTCCGAGCGGTTCCACTACGATCACCCCACAACCACCACCATCGTCATCGTCGTCGTCATCATCATCATCATCATCATCATCATCAGCTGCAGAAGCCGTACTATTATCACCATCAACACCAGTTTTATGGGATTTTTTTTATTTTTTTTTTTTGGGGGGGGGTGTTGTTGTTGTTAAAAAAAACAACAACAACAACAAAAAAAAACCCTTCACATCCTCCTTTGTTACGTTCTGGGTGTTCTTTGGGGAAAAACAAAAACAGCAACAGCAGCAACAACAACAACGAAACTCAAAGCAACAACAACAATAAAACTCACAGCAACAACAACGAAGAATTCCAGCACAAGTTTCACAGAACAGCATCAGACACAAGGTCCAGCAGGACTGCAGTCGTTCAGGGCAGCCTGTACTCGGCTAACACGAAGTATACACTACTGGCGATTCTCCCAGTGCGTTTACAATTAGCTAAAGAAACGCCCGATCCGCTAAGTTCATACAATTGTGTCATTTGAACACAGCACTTCTTTGGGGCAGCGAGACGGACGCTGAGAACGGGGAAGAGGATCAAGAAAACGAACAGAGAACGCCAGTAGATCCTGATGGTTCCTCTCCACCACTGGACACTTTCAACTCCAATTACAACGCCTCCCCGAGGAGCAGGAACTCCACCAGGGTCACAACACCTGTACCGGAACAGACAGAGAGTCCAGAAGGGTGAGGATATCTGAGTGCATTGTTATTGAAATCAAATGTATTTGTGACGTTTATTCGGGCCGATCGTCGGGGGAGGGGGGGGGGTGTCTCTCCGGGTACTCCGGCTTCCTCCCCCTCTGCTTTGGAAATGTTCAGCCCACAAAATAATCGTTTGTGTTGATGTTTTTGTTTTCAGAGATTTTGTTTGTTAATTTAGAGTAAAGCCAACTGTCTAACTTTGATACTTTTTCATACGATGTTTATTTTGTGTACGCGATGACTTAAAAAAAATCAGTTTGGATATAATATTATATTAAAGTGTGGAGTTCAGAATGATACGCAACATACCAACAACCTTGTGGTTTACAGGGCCTGAATATTGTTACAAATTCTGCCGTCAGTTTCCGTGCAGGTGGTGTTCTGGCAACCCTGGACAGGACGGAGGTGGTGGCGGTGATGGTGGTAGTGTGCATTGTCATCTTCCCCTACCTCGTCCTCTGGTGGTCAAGTCCGGACGACAGCTGGCCGGCTCTCCAGATGCTATGGGTAAGTGACAGGCTCGGGATAATTATGTCTTTCTGCAGCGTCGACTAGTCGTTTGTGTCCCTGTTCTTGCAGTTGTGGTCATGGTCTTTGGCCAGCCGTCTTTGCGTCTCTAGAGCTACCAGAGCTAGTCAACCCATAGTTCGAGTAACCCATGAGTGTTCGGAGACGCCACATCCTCAGTTAAAGGAGATGGTCACCATGACTAGTGAAACCATAACTGGAGAACCGTGCCAGTGACGTGTTCGGGTACGGCTGAGTAGGGACATTTTCGCGAGAGGACAAGATGGTAGATGAAATTTTGATGCTGTGGTGTTGGTATAGCATGGTGGTGGTATAGCATGGTGGTGGAGTGGTGTTGGTATAGCATGGTGGTGGAGTGGTGTTGGTATAGCATGGTGGTGGTATAGCATGGTGGTGGTATAGCATGGTGGTGGTATAGCATGGTGGTGGTATAGCATGGTGGTGGAGCAGGTGGGAAGCCAGGGGATGTGGACATTACTGTATTTGCTACACATACCATATATAATTAATTATATGACTTTTCTTTAATCCCTTCAGAGGTTGCTGTTCCAGAGCATTGCTGTCGCCTTCTCAACGGGTCTCGTTCTTCTTGGTCTCCAAGGTAAATCACACACACACACACACACACACACACACACACACACACACACACACACACACACACACACACACACACACACACACACACACACACCACTGATAACATCCGTCCTTTCTTGCAGTACACTTCTCCAGCTTTCACCTCCGGAGATGGGTGGCGCGCCTCTTCCAGCTCGAGATGAAGCCAGAGGTCAAGGCCGACTCCCAAGGTCGAGACAACACAGAGGTCAGTGACCACGAAGAGCACGAGGTCATCAGCACGCCCTCTGACCCGGGCTCGAGCCAAGCGGAGACGGGCGGGGGAGACACCGGCGAGATCGTCCTTGTTCCGGAGATGATCCAGGAGAAGGAGGAAGCTGTGGTTAACGTCAGCAGAAGCTGTGACGTGGCTGTGCAGACAGACGATGGGAGACAGCAGCGCGAGCGTATGGCCAATCGCGAGAGGCGTTACAAGCGGGCCATCCAGCGCCTTTACCGAAAGTTCCTGCAGATCCGGCGGAGGTGTCAAGCGGAAAGTACGTGTGATATCTGTGTCACCACACACACACACACACACACACACACACACACACACACACACACACACACACACACACAGAGAGAGAGAGAGAGAGAGAGAGAGAATCAATTTGTCCCGGAGAGAGAGAGAGAGAGAGAGAGAGAGAGAATCAATTTGTCCCGGAGAGAGAGAGAGAGAGAGAGAGAGAGAGAGAGAGAATGAATGAATCAATTTGTCCATCAAAAACGTATTCGTAACTCTGGTCCTGTAGAATAGAACTTTCTTGCTAAGGACACTGTAGTACATGTATTGTATAATTATTCGTCTTTATGATACCAATAACGCTTCCTGTGCTTTGAAATTTTACAGGCAAAAACGTCAATGAATGTTGTTAGTTTATTTTTTCTGATTTCTGGACGACAAAGGAGATTCTTCTGAGATATTGGAGGTAGAGTATATGGACTCTGTATTGTCACCAGTGTCTGGACTGCGCAAGGCTGACCGCGAGACTAGCGAGTTCCTGTCACGTGTCCAGATGTCCCTGCCCGGTCTGGAGCGGGAGAAGCAGGCGCTGCTGGCAGAGCTGGAGGCCATCGAGGTGCAGCACGAGGAGGAAAAACGACGCAACCAGGACCTCGTGACCAGGCTGCAGGTAATACCATCATGTAAATGGCGATGGCGGGTAATGGTTCGTGAGTGAGCGTCGAGAGTCACCGTCTCATGCAGACTCTCTGATCTGGAAAAACGAAATTCGAATTCACAATGAATGTTTTTCTCGGTGGTATTTTGGTGCAGATGTCCGCAGTTGCAAAGAATGTCGGTTGAGAGTGGATGGATGTTCATGGGGTTAAGGTCGTGTTCGACGACATCAGAGTGATACAAACGGCGACGGGGCAACGATGAACATTCCAGCGCAAATATTTGGCCCCAACCGGTATTCGAACTCACGACCCGAGCATTGGAAGTCCAACGCTCTACCATTCGGCCACCCCGGCTCCCCGAATGTCGGTTGAAAATGGGTTAGGGTTAGAGGAAAACCAAAGCATGCTTACTGTTGTCGCGGAAGTAATGATGGTTATGATTGTAGCACATGCAAGATTTAGCAAGGACATCAGCAACGGTATGCACAGACTGAGCAATGTGTTCCTAAAAAAAAAAAAAATAACTAAAAGGTCATCATGAGCAATCTTTCTTTGGCACTGTCGATACTGTCAGTAGGCGATAAGGCGATCCCAGGTCGAGTATGTGATTTTTCCTGACGAGTACGTGCTTTTTCCTTGTTTTCCTGGCCGCCGGGCTGCTCATCAGGGGTTTCTCTCCGGGTTATCGGGCTTATCCAGCTTTTCTCCCAGAGCAAAAGTAAAAAAAAATAGAATTGGTATTGGGTGGCGCCGCACCGCGGCGGCCCGCTTCCCCCGGGGATCGAGGCAGCCCGAATTTGCCGAAAGTGACAATAAAGTAGCAAAAAAAAAAAATAAAAAATTTACTCGTATGTTGGGTAAAGTCTATGCGTGCTGGCATAACAACGGGGAAACACATTTCAACACAAGTCACCGGCGAGCCCGAAAATTTTACCTCGGGCCTGAGGTAGCTTGCATGCTGTCCCGAAGCCGTGCTCTACAGCAGAGAGCACGTGATTTTTCGGGCTCGCCCATAATATAATGTATCATTGTATTTCAGCGTCTCAACAATCACTTTCTCCGCATCGGCCAGCCTCATGTGACAACGTCCACGTCATCACAGCCTCCTCTGTCTACGACATTACCTCCGCCACCACCACCACAGCTCCCCGCGCCACCGCAGCCCCAGGTTCCGTCCTCGCCACAGAAACAGACGAGACAGCAGCAACAGCAGCAGCAGCAACAGCAGCAACAGCAACAGCAGCTTCATAACAGGTATCCGGACGGTGTGCACGCTTTGCTGTGTTATGATGTGTTGGTATGTTATACTGAGCTGCACCCTTATTGACAGTCTGGGTGCTTTCGCGACTTGACACACGCTATTCAAGGACGGACCCATGAGTACGTGGACACTCAGAAGTAGTTTACTTGCAATATTTAAAGGGCCGTCAGACGTGGCGGTAAAATGCACTCGCCGGGGGGGGGGGGGGGGGGGGGGGGGGGTGGGCTGAAGCGCAAGGCAGTCGGCTCGCCAGTGAACAAAACACGGTCCTATTTTTTCCTCGCCAAGCCAGCCGATCGCCACTGGCTGTGCGCTTTCGCTCGTTGTGTATTGTCCAGCGCCGGGCCAGCGGCGCAGTCCGCTCGCTGCACGGTGGTAGCGTGTGAACAGAAAAGCCGTTCGACAAGCGTGCGAAGGTTCCGCAGGATCGCAGCGTGTGCCGGTGGGGGGGGGGGGGGGGGGGGTGTAATGTTTTGACCCACCCCCCTCCCCTTCTATGACAAGGACATTATTATTCCACATATAGAACTTACGAGTGATGAAACATACTTCGCGTTATCATGTTCTCCGTAGCGGGTTTGAAACGAACTTTAAAAAAAAATATTAACCACACCAGCAAAGAGCACTGAAGGTCGCTTGTTTCAAAAGTAGCCCTACTCCCCAAACTTTCTCACGTGTGAAGTTAAAAAAAAAAATCGCTGTACTGTTGCAACAGAGGCGGGGACATGTCTGCCCCGGTCGGTGTCAGGCCCCACGGCACCCAGCAGCGTCAGCAGCAACAGCAACATCAGCAGCAGCAGCAACAACAACAACTACAACAACAACAGCAACAGAAACCACCTGGCTACAACAACGGCCAGCTCCCGCTTGGACAGGGCACACACCGGCTGCAGCATATGCTGCAAGCATCATCATACGTCAGCCAGGTTGGTTGGTTGTTCTAGGGGTTGCACCTAGTGATGCTGAAATGGGGCGCTGTCGTATAATTATGTAGTTTAGGCGATCGGGTACGTAGTCACCATGTCGCCTGGGACAGGGTATACACAGCGGCCCGTACACTGCCGCCCAAACTATACGAGCGTCTTAACTCATAGCCGACCTTGACCGGGCGCCGTGGAAATCGCCCGTGAACATTTCTGCAGTGCAAATAACGAAGAAAATCCGTTAAAACATATGGACGAATTTAAATAACCTTACAGCTTTTCAGAAATGAAAACAACTCGATTGAAATAATTATGAATTTTACGTTGACTCTTCTTCCTCTTCACCTTCTTCTGCTTCATGTCAAGATTTTTTGGCAACAATTTTTTTTTTTACTGCCCAGCCCAAGCTCTTCGCTAGCTCCAGTGGTGTACATCCCAGGTCATGGGCGGAATCCACGGAGGGCTCGGAAGCTTGGTCAATTTTTATTATGCATGATGGTGGAGATGAGGGTGGTGGTAAGATGATGCTATGAAGGTCCGCGTGGTTTGGGACTGCGGGACAGGGCCGTATTCCACGCTTCCTGTCATAAATACCCCGGTCTTAACCAGGCCCGGGAACCAGGCCCGGGAACTACGGCACCTGCGGTGCCGGCCTTGTAATCATCCACATGATTTGGTATGTCATACTCAGGGAAGCATCCCCAAAGTCGCACCCGTGAAGTGGGTGAATCTCGGCTTTGTGACAACGGCCTCTCCGATAGGCCCATAGCCCACCCGCTCTGGGTAGGAGCCGACCTAGGTAGGAAAAATCCCGCTTGCCTAGCTCGGCTGGGACTCACACCCGGGTCTCCCGGTCCATGGTCCGAAGTGCTAAGGCCCGATGCACACGAGCGTCAGCGTCATGATGCCGCGCGGCGGATCTGACTCCCGGCGGCAGTTTCAAGGCGCCGCCACGTGTGCATGACATCGGCGCCTGGCGTCAGGCAACGGCATCAATGATGCCAGGCGGCGGAATCCTATGACGCCGCGTATAGAACATGTCCTGTTTCTGCTGCTGACGCCGCGCTGCAGACTTGGTTTCAGCCAATCAGAAAGCAGTGTGGATCAGCGCGTGCAGTGTGGGTCAGCGAACAGGCCGTGCAGGCGAATGACGCCGAAGCCAAGTGTGCATGCAAACGGCGCACACCGCGCGCTCACGCGAGGCGTATGATGCGAGACAGCCTTCGCTGCTTGCTTCATGGTGCTGACGCTGACGCTCGTGTGCATCGGGCCTACACTGCAGGGCGCCGGTGAGACAACAAATTTGTGGTGTGCAGGGTCAGGGCCAGGGGTTCATGCAGACTCGCCCAAGTTACCAGAACTTCCCCTGCTCCCAGGCCCCGGGCCAGCTGCACCACGCATCAGCTGCCACCGTCGCGCAACACCAGCAGCAGCAACACCAGCAGCAGCAACAACAGCAGCAGCAACACCAGCAGCAGCAACACCAGCAGCAGCAACACCAGCAGCAGCACAAGGCTCGCACAAACTGACCAGTCCTTCGCTGCGTTTTATACCTTCCCTAATACTGCCTGTACATGTTGGCCTGCATTTTGAAGAAGGATGATTTTTTTTAAAGTTCATGTTAGGCAACTTGAACACAGTCTTATGTTGGTATTTGGGTGCCAATTAAATGTTTCGCTGAATCTAATTTTCGTCTTCTTAGTAATATGCCTGTCACAGTCCTGAGTACGGACATTTCCCAAAGTGGATACAGTAAGTAATAATCAGTGTACGAGTTTGTAGAACAGCCGGATTCTTATGTGTGGATGGATTAATCGCACAATCACATTAGCTGCCCGTCTTGTGACGAAAGCCAGAAAGTCTGATCATGTCTCCCCCATCCGCCTTGAGTTCTCTTCACTGGTTACCTGTGCAGTCCCGCATTCAGTACAGGGTGATGTGTCAGTCTGTGCTTCAACTCCTTTGCTGGTACCGGCCCGGCATATCTTGCCAGCTTATTAACTCCGTACACGCCATCCAGGCAGCTCAGGTCTTCAGCTGACTTATGTGTCAGTCGTGTTCCAACTGTTAAGCCTGCTCTTAACTGGGCACAGCGCGCGAAACACACATGTACACATCACAGTCGTTGCGCTCGGTGTGTCTACTAACTACAAAACTGAACACAGCTGTGCTCGGTGACAAACCGATTGAACATGCACTGTCCGCCATGTTTGCACGCCGAATGACGTAGTACAGCCAATCAGAATCCACAGCGGCGGAAACCCCCCAAATCACAACTGTGTCACAACTGTGGACAGCACAGCGGCGCTCCGCAGTGCCCAGTTAAGAGCCGGCTGGCGCGTCTTAACTATGCCGATCAACCCCGAAGAGCGAAGCAAAAACGCTTCGCTCGAAACATTTTGGGGCCTCGCGAAGAGATTTTGGACTGTTCGGGCTTCGCTCGACATGTTATGCGATGAACTCCGATCAACCACGAATGATTTCGCCAGACGCTATCTGATTGGCTGGTCCAGATTCGCCAGCTATCTGATTTCAAGATGGCGGAGGGTCGCGCTCGTACATGGCCGGTGTCGGTTCAAAGTTACAAGCATTAATATTTCGGCAATGAAGAAGTTTCTTGGTGCTGCTGGAATACATTGATTAGTAAGGATAGTGTAAATTTGACTTACAGTGCTACAGGTGAAGTAAGAATGCGAAATATCTGTAATTACAGCGTATTTGCTTCGCATGCTAACGCCGTCTGCTCGCGTGGCGGCTCGCCGCGTCGTCACATGAGTACCGAGTCAACGTTCTAGTCGCTGATATTTCAGGCATCTATAACTTTCATGGCTCGCTTGCGTCACTCTGATTACTGAGGTAGTGTAGAATTTTGATTTTGTTTGCTAAAATTGATGCAAAACCGCGACATTGTTGTTGGTATGACGTTTTTCTTCCGCCGTGTGCTGGTGACCGTCTGCTACGCCGGTGTACCGGCTCGTAACTGTCTGTCGGTTCAGTGGTTTCGATGGTGATTATTTCGGTTTTTAATGCAATTCATGGTGCAGTTGGGTCACATTGATTAGTTCAGATAGTGCCCTTTTAAGTGCGTAAAGCCATGTTGTCGTGTAACCCCTTGATTTCCCTCAACAGCTACAGTTGCTACGAGACGCACTTCACTGGTAAGCTCACAATCGGCGCCATTGCTATTTTCCTTCGCTCACATGTCACGAATGCTTGACGCCTAGTTAGTACGTGGAGGCCACGCGGAACAAAGGCGAAGAAATTCGGATGTCATCGGCGAGGACCTCTTCGGGCATAGTTAAGACGCGCCTTTAGAATAAAGACATACGGGCAGCGGTCGTTTTCTCGCTAAGGTCCCACCCTTTGGAACACGCTTCCAAAAGCGTATAGATTCGATTCCCACCTTAAAAGCTGCAGTCAACTCTCTCTCTCTCTCTCTCTCTCTCTCTCTGCTCACTTCCAGCTAATCAACGGATCGATGGTTTCAAGCAGAGACATGCTAAGTAATACTATATATATGTCTCTGCCGCAAGCTGTCACCACCAGCTGTCTCTACAACAGTCTGTCAGTTTCCCATGGAAAATGTACAACGAGTTATTGTCAACCGGCTAATCATCAGCTTTGACTCAATGATGGACGTCATAATTAACCTGATTAGCTGCCAGCTGAACGTGAAATCTGTGGAAAATGGTCCAGGGAAAACACTCACTACATTTAATGTCTGCAATCTCAAAATAACAACAACAACAACAACAACAAAAACAGTGCGTTAAAAAACCTCTCCGACTGTACAAAATGCATAGTCAACTCTGTCACAGTTACCGAGTTTTCAGCGTCCCTGGAACTTCTGACCAAAAGCACCATGAAGTCACAGCAAACTCACGCTCTGGTTTTATAAGGGTCTCCGAAGCGCTGAAAACTGTGCAAATGTGACATGCTTGAGAAGGCGTTTGTTGCCTCAGGCTTCCTTTTCCCTGCACTCTGTTCACTAGGAGGTGCTGACTGCTGCGTGGAAAGTTAGAGAAGAGGGGAGGTGCTGACTGCTGCGTGGAAAGTTAGAGAAGAGGGGAGGTGCTGACTGCTGCGTGGAAAGTTAGAGAAGAGGGGAGGTGCTGACTACTGCGTGGAAAGTTAGAGAAGAGGGGAGGTGCTGACTGCTGCGTGGAAAGTTAGAGAGAGGGGAGGTGCTGACTGCTGCGTGGAAAGTTAGAGAAGAGGGGAGGTGCTGACTGCTGCGTGGAAAGTTAGAGAAGAGGGGTGGTGCTGACTGCTGCGTGGAAAGCTAGAGTAGAGGGGTGGTGCTGACTGCTGCGTGGAAAGTTAGAGAAGAGGGGAGGTGCTGACTGCTGCGTGGAAAGTTAGAGAAGAGGGGTGGTGCTGACTGCTGCGTGGAAAGTTAGAGAAGAGGGGAGGTGCTGACTGCTGCGTGGAAAGTTAGAGAAGAGGGGAGGTGCTGACTGCTGCGTGGAAAGTTAGAGAAGAGGGGTGGCGGTAGAGAGTGGTGGCGGTAGAGAGGGGTGGCGGTAGAGAGGGGTGGCGGGTTATGAGCACAGAGCGTGTATTACACGGTCCACAAAATGAACGCCAATTTTAATCTTCACAACAGACAGCTTCAACATCCTTAACCTTTCACCAAGGTCATTCCACAGCGTATGTCTTGAAAGGTCTCATCGCTATCATCAAGTCCAGTTGGCGCCTCTGCTGTTGGTAGTTTGCGAGAATATTACAATGTTGAAGTGTGTGTGTGTGTGTGTGTGTGCGCGCGCACACACACACACACACACGCGCGCACACAGATGACACACTGATACAGCAAAATACAGTACGTTTGCATGTGTACTGGTGTATCTGTTCTGCATCTGTTTGTGTCCCACACAAAAACACAAGTGGTGTTTGGTGTATTTGGTGGTGTATGTCTGCATGTGGCAGTCTTTCGTTTGGTCTGCGTCATTTGCACAGCTGAACTGAGCACGGCAATCATGGAACTTGCAAGCATCCCTTATCTCTCCATATTCCCTTATCTCCCCCCTGTTACAATGACTACAGATGTAGTTACGTGTTGGTTAAAGATTAGTTTGGTAAACGGTTTCGCCTCTCCAGCACAGGAGCATACTTCACGCAGAAGCGGGTGGTGGGGCCACGGTTTTTTTTTTTTTTTTTTTTTTGCAGCATGTCCCTCAGTTCAGCAACCATCAGTTGAATGATTTCTTCTAAAGAGTAGTTCATTCTCATTTGATGTACAGAAATAATTCCCGGGATCACATGTGTTGCCGAATGATGCCAGCTTCGTGTTACAGGTGAATGGTCACGGTAAGTCATATACATGGCAAACATAATTATGTACATGTCTTTTCAGGAAGTGCAGTGGTTTTGACCCACTCAGGAAGCAGAGATAATATCCGGGGAGGTGAATCCGGATGGTTGGTAAAACGATTTACTACATCATACAATAATTCAAAACTTTGAAATTGGACTGTGTAGTGGTGTGTAAAAATGATTTTCTTCAATAAGGACTTGTTTTGCTGATCGAAACAATCGCAACTCCTTTTCTCTAACTGTCGATACACAGCAGTCAGCACCTCCTAGGGCCGGACCAGAGGGCAGGGAAAGAAAGGAAGTCTGAGACAACACAAAGCCTTCACATGCATGCCAGCGTGGCCTGATCTGTAAGTAACGGACACAGGTTCTCTTTTGCAATAGAAGTTTAGGTTGGATTTGTGCCGTCATTTTCAAATTCTGTACTGAGCAACGGCCTTTTCTGGTCGCGACTGTGTTTGTGGCGACTGTAGGCGATAATTATGCACACGCTGTTTGGTTCATGACACTCATGAGTTTCATCGAAAGGAACGCCCATTCACCCCCAGCTCACAACGCTGTCACTTTCTTTGAGTAATTTGTCCATTTTGGGGGCCAGCCATTTTGTATTTCGTTTCGCACCTCTATTACTAAACGCCGCCATATTACAGTGATGCAGTATCACCGCCATATTACAGTGATGCAATATCACCGCCATATTACAGTGATGCAGTATCACCACTGACTGTGACAAGGTTTGCGGCTATTTGCAGCGATTGACTGCAGATCTTGCACACGTTTGTACATGACTCTGTGTTATGTGTGACTCTGTTTACCTAAGTCGCCCACGGCGTCAGTATCAAGTTCTAAATTTCACTCAGCCGTGTCGACACCATTCTCTGTTCAGACATACAGGTCAGCGACTCGGTCCAGTGGCTTTTGCTGACTGGCTTATTCGTACGTCGGTCGTACATAACATGTCTCTGCTTCGGTCACGCCTACTAGCACAGTTGTAGCACGCGGTAGTCACACGCAAGCCCGTGTCACATTTGATCCAGTGTCCACACTCGGCAGGCATTTGTCACCTTTTCATGAACCGTGCCAACCCTGTTTCCTCGTCCGTCGCTAACTCCATGCCCCTGCGACGACGGCCAAGTCGGGCTAACCGAGACCGAGCCGAGCTAAGTGATGCCTAAGAAGGAAAAAAAAAATACTCGGTGACAAGGAAAGTGGACAGTTGCGAACAACTTTGAGGTCCCAGTGTTACTTCACGGTGTGTACAGAAGCGGTGAAAACTGTCGCATTCACCAGCACAATACATTTTCGGACTGGTTAGAAAGTATTGCCTGCATGAGTTGTCTCCCTTGCCGCAACAAGCACGCATTTTTCGTGGCAGAGCACATAGCTGCCACGAAAAATGCATGCATGCTGCGGGTCTGTGCATGCACGGGGTACAACTTATGCCGGCAATAATCTGGAAACAGGCTGAGAATGTTCTGTGCTGGTGATTGCGACAGTTTTCACCGCTTCTGTGCAGACTGTGAAATAACACTGGGCCCTCAAAGTTGTTCCTAACTGTCCACTTTCCTTGTCACCGAGTATTTTTGTTTTTTTGCTTCGTAGGTATCACTTAGCACGGCTCGGTGTCGGTTAACCCGACTTGGCCGTCGTCGCAGGGGCTTGAGTTATCGACGGACCCGGAACAGGGTTGGAGCCGTGCTGACAGTCGGCTGTGCTGATGAAATAGGGAAACTCCGGTGCTTCTGTACGCTTGCCGCAAGCACAGCCGGTGCAAACGGGCGTTGACTTGTTTCAGTCAGTGTTGCATCAGCAAACCCGGCCGGCACAGCATTTTTATTAAAACCTGCGCGTCATTTGCAGCCAGTAAGTGGACAGAGACAGACTGGGCCCTGAGTAAGGTAAGTGCAAACGGCTACTCCTCTGTCTGTCTGTCTGTCTGTCTGTTCCTCTGTCCGTCTGTCTGTCTCAGTGTCTGTCTGTCTGTCTCTGTCTCTCTGTCTCTCTCTCTCTCTCTCTGTTTGCTAGGTGTTAACTGACACCGTTGTTAAAACTGAATAAAGACATTTCAAACTCGGAAGTAAACGACTGTGCTACATGTACAGTTGTAAATATAGCTGCCCCGTAGGCAGAGTAAATTACGAGTGATGCCGGGAAGACCAAGGGCAAATCTGATCACATACACCAGCTGTCAACGAGACCCGACTGCTGCCTGTTTGCCTAATGTACTGCCTGAATGTGTGTGTGTGTGTGTGTGTGTGTGTGTGTGTGTGTGTGTGTGTGTGTGTGTGTGTGTGTGTGTGTTTGGGGGGAGTAGATGCGCGGGGGTGCGTGAGTGCGTGAGCACGCGCGCAACTGTGTGTCAGTGCGGGGCGGGCGGGTGGGTGGATGGGGTGGGTGTTTGGGAGTTTTAACGTGACGTCCTTTTCCGCCACGTACGGGTGGAATCAAAGACGGGGCAACGAGAATAAGGCGGACAGCACAGACATTTGGCCCCAGTCGGAACTGTGATTCGAGCATTCGGTGAAAGCCCAAAGCTCTACCATTCGGCTGTCCCGGCCGGCTCCCCGTAGTGTGGTGGCTGAAATAACAATAACTTGAACAGGCCGTAAAAGTAGTGACAGCGCGGTAATCCGTACATGTTTAAAGTAACTAGTGTCACACAGAGTGCATTCATGTATACGCCTTTGTTCAAGTTACCGGCCATGTGGCCGATGGAGGATCGATCAGGTACTGACTGAAGTGGTTGAATGTCCACATCGCGATGAACTGGTCGGCAATCCAGTCAGTGAAACTGAGTGTCGGTAGAATGAATGCCGGCGGTGGGTCACAGTGGGCTACTTGGTTGGTTGGTTGCCTGCTCCACCACATATCAAAGATGGCGCAACGAGGGGGGGGGGGGGCAGCACAAATATTAACTCGTGCACCAAGCCAATGAGAGGTACGACCTCGACCGATTAGCCACGTGACTGGGGTTACACAAATATTTGTGTCCCAGTCGGTATTCGAACGCAAAACCGGAGCATTGAAAGTCCAACGCTCACCGGCTCCCGTAGTGTATTGGTTAGCACGTCGGACCATGGATCGGGAGTCCCGGGTTCGAGTCGCAGCCGAGGCAAGCGGGATTTTTCCTACCTAGGTCGGTTCCTACCCAGAGCGGGTGTGCTATGGGCCCAGTGGGGAGGCTGTTGCCACACAGCTGAGATTCACCCACTTCTCGGGTGCGACTTTGGGGGTGCTTCCCTAGGGATGACACGTCTTATGGTGTGGATGATTACACGGACCGGGGCCTGGTTAATGCCGGGATATTTATGACAGGAAGCGTGGAATGCGGCCCTGTCCCGCAGTCCCAAACCACACGGACCTCTTACCATCATCCTCAACTCCATCATCATGCATAATAAAAATTGCCCCGAGCCCTCTATGGATTCCACCCAGGGTTGTTCAATGGGAATTGGAAACAGCTATGTAACTCTGGTTTTACACATAGCTCCAACTTCTTATCTTCACATCCCCTCGAAGTATTCCCCCTTAACCCGTACACACTTTTCCAGCCTTCTGCGCCACGCAAAAAGCGCCCCCTGGTAGTCCTCCTTGGGTATGGCATCGAGCTGTGAATTTACTGCTTTTGCGAGGTCCTGTACCCGGTCAAACGTCTGGCCAGCGAGTCTCTCTTTCAGGATAGGGAAAAGCCAGAAGTCGCATGATGCAAGGAACACCACTGGAACTGGCGAAAAGTGTTGGGGCAGCAAAAAGTCCAACGCTCTACTAGTTCCAATATCATGGTACAACACGCGGGAAGCACTCCCAAGCCCCGTATACCCCGAGGCCCACTTCCCGCGTTAACGCTGGATGTAGTTTGATATGATATGACTTTCCCATGGAAAGAGAAAGCAATAAGTCCATTGACGTCATTTGAGGAAAACTAAGAGCATTGCGTCACTGAGTCTCTTTCATCTTGAAATCACCCCTTATCCCATACAGTGACGTCATGGACGTATACTATGTCAGTTTTGACACTGCAGAGTAAATGGGCGGGGCTTTGGCTTCGAAGTTTGCCGAGTGGAGTCGTCTATTGTATGAATGATCCCAGTTATTTCCTTTCTACTTCAGTCACAGCAGCAGCCTGCCCGGTCACGTGTGTCACTGATTCGACCAACCCCCGCGTCAGTCTCGGAGTGTAACCAGTGATCCACTAAGCCATCAGGATGTGCGGAATCTGGGCAGTGTTCGGTAGCGACGAAGACGTTTCCGTCCAGTGCCACGCCGTCCACACCATAGGCCATCGCGGACCCGACGCCTTTCGCATCGAGAACATCAACCACTTCCGGAACTGCTGTCTCGGCTTCCACCGCTTAGCCATCGTGGACGACATCCGTGGCATGCAGCCCATGAGGCTGTACACCCGCCCCCAGATCTGGCTGATCTACAACGGAGAGATTTACAACCACAGGATGGTGAGTCACGTTAATTAAACCTCCAGTTCGGTCTTACGATACTCTACGGTAAGGGAGGGGCGTGATGGAAACTTGAGGGGGGGGGGGGGGGGGGGGGGCGGCCTCTGGGTAGAGGTGGGGGAGCCGTTGTGGTGTACCTGTGTATCTGGGTTTTTATTTTTTGGTTTTATTTTTTTTTTTTGGTGGGGGTTGTTTGTATGTTTTTTTGTTTGTTTTTTTTTGTTCGGGGGGGGGGGGGGGGGGTCTGTTATTTTGTTTGTGTTTGCTTTTATTGTGCGTTATCGGGTTGTCTTTGCCACTATGTCTCAACACACACGTACGCACGCACGCACGCACACACGCACGCACACACACACACACGGCACACACACACACACACACACACACACACACACACACACACACAGACGGGAGATCAATTCAGTAGCACTTATCATTCCAAGAGGGAACACACAGGTATACAATCAGTCTCGATATCAGGTTTATTTCCAGTTTAACGACAACGATCTACGACAAACAAAGAATCTGTACCTCACTGTCTTTCTTTTCCCTCTCTGTCGCCAGCCGTAATACTGTATCTCCCCTATAATCTACTCTTGTCGTGAGTTGGAATCCCGGTGTGAACCAAATAAGTGTGCTGGCCCCAGTCTCGTTGCCCTGTCAGTGTCTTTGATATCACCCTTATCTTAGGAAGGTGGAAAAATGCGTTCACCCCTCTAACACCCACCCACCTTTCCGCCCATTATCCCATTTCCTCAACTCATAATACCGCCCGGGACGCTGCAGAACCGGGCCCACAACACGTACATACTCATCATACACAACACATATTTTACAAAACATGGAACGCACTACCTGCCGGTCTGAAAGACCTGTCGGACATAGATGGTTTCAAGTCTGACTTGAAAACGTATCTATTCCGGGTGGCTTTCGACTAGGTCCGCTTATACCTCCTCCTGATTCAGCTTCTCTCTCTCTCATCTCCTCTCTCTCTCTCTCTCTCTCTCTGTGTGTGTGTGTGTGTGTGTGTGTGTGTGTGTGTGTGTGTGTGTGTGTGTGTGTGTGTGTGATATTTATTGGTATAAATGCGGAAGTAAGCGCATTGAGTCACTCTATTAGAATTTTGTGCTATTAATTATTAATATTAATACAGTTCATTATTATTATTATTATTACACTCCATCGTTTGTTCCAGCTGGATAAAACCTACGACCTCTCGGTGAGTACTGACTGTGATGGAGAACCCCTGATCCACCTGTACGACAAGCTGGGACCTGAAGCCATGGCCGCTCAGCTGGACGGTGTCTTCGCATTCTGCATCCTCGACACGGCCAACAGGAAGGTGGTGCTGGGCAGAGACACGTTCGGCGTGAGGCCTCTCTTCAAGCTTCACACGGACAACGGTTTCCTCGCTGTCTGTTCTGAAGCCAAAGGTGAGATGATGTGCAGAGACTGATCGTACGGTGCGTGTACCAAGTGTCCTTCCACGGATATCGTAAAACGGAAGCCAGCAATGCTTTGTCATTAAACTCCTACATGTTCTTTACTCAATTCCTGCTGAGTAAACTTGGAGTTGTTCACCAGTGGCCTCATTAAAGTAATTCACGATTATACCTGAGGCTCGGTAGCTACGGCAAAAAAATGAAACATCTCGTTGTTTCTTTGTGGTAAACCACTCGAACTAATCACGTAAGCTCTCTCTATTTTTTGTTTGTTTGTTTTTTAAACTCGATTTTGATGACATCCACAAAACATTTCCTTAGGACTGTTCGGCCTGTCGCACTCCATGTCCGATGACCAGGCAAACATCGAGGTCTTCCCCCCTGGTCACGTGGAGGTTTATGACCTTGACCTTCATGGGCGCGCCTTTCTGAAGAGCAGGACCCGCTTCAACAGATCTGGCCAGCCGCCAGTGTACAAAACGTTTGTTTCACCAGACTGTGAGTGTCTCCCATGTTTTCAGACATTCTAATGATTTTATCTATTTTTTCCAACCTTTAATGAATTTTTTTTTTTTATTTTTTTTTTTTTTTTTTGGGGGGGGGGGCATACATTCTGGGAGTTTGGGAAAGTAGATTCAGATAATGTTTTGTCAGATTTCAGACTAAGCAGAAAATGCATCAGCGGTGATTAATTTCAACTGGCAATGACACTTCAGCGTTTTCAATTCAAACATGTAATGACAGTTCTGTGTTGTTATTTCCAATGTCATGATGGCAGTGCGAAGGACGGAGGTGACAAATTTAGTTTTCACTGATTGGGCTTCAACAGTACCGCAATGTCACAGACAGTTCACGGCCTTAATCAGCTCAACAATTTCGAACACCCAGAACGCAGATAAGGTGTTGACAGCTGGGAAAAAAAGAAAAAGAAAAAAAAAGTGCCATTTCATTGAATGCTTAGGGTAATGAACTAGGGTTGCACAGTATACTTGTGTAGTTTACTTCTGCATAGCACTACATGTACTACGCTACTAATACTGCAATTGCTACTAGCTACCACTCCAAGTTCCTAAGCGACGGCCCCGGAACAGGGTTATGATGCGTCTCGCTCACTGACCAAGAGCACAAAACAAACTTTCTCTCGCTCTGGCTTTACTGATAAGAGTCTCCAAAGCACTGAAAACTCTGCAACTGTGACAGAATTGACTGTGCATTTAACAGTATCTCTATATGTATTTTTTAGCTGACGACGTGAAGACCAACATCCGAACACTGTTCGAAGCAGCTGTCAGGAAACGACTAATGTCCGAGAGAAGAGTCGGCTGTATGCTTTCAGGTATGACCGTCACTTTTTTCTTTTTTTTTAATAATAGCTGTCAGAGCTGCATCCTTCATAATTATCATTCAGCATTTACCAATATAAATAAAAAATAAACTAAAAGGCATTCTTGCAGAGTGTGGTGTAGTGGTTGAAGCATCCGCCTTCGGATCCTGAGCTGCCTGGTTCGAATCCCTGGTGGGCAGGGACTTTGGTTTATGATTTTCCTTTCCAGATCTAGTCAAAATGCCCTGCAGACGCGTTTATGGTGCCTGTCCCGCCTTCCTGTACAAACGCACGCACAGATATCAAGTGTGCTTTAAACCCCTCATCCATCTTTCGAAGAAGAGTAAGCTGTGGTCTGTGGCGCGGAAAACTTTCCGTTACCTGTATGAAGCGCTGCCATTCTGAAGCAAGGGGCTATACTTGAAATTCTACAGTTCCTCACTCTCATCCCATTTCGCTTATCTCCCTTGCATTCCTGACGACTGTTAGGATATCAAAGTCTTTGTTACGGCTAAACGCAGTACTGTCATAATTGTGCTACCAGTTCTTTCTCTCGTGTGTGTGTGTGTGTGTGTGTGTGTGTGTGTGTGTGTGTGTGTGGTGTGTGTGTGTGTGTGTGTGTGCGCGTACGTGCGTGCGTGCGTGCGTGTGCGTGTGTGTGTGCGTGTGTGTGTGTGTGTGTGTGTGTGTGTGTGTGTGTGTGTGTGTGTGTGTGTGTGTGTGTGTGCGCGCGTACGTGCGTGCGTGCGTGCGTGCGTGTGCGTGTGCGTGTGTGTGTGTGTGTGTGTGTGTGTGTGTGTGTGTGTGTGTGTGTGTGTGTGACGGTGTGTGTACACACCTATGAGCACCAGCAGTTTAGTTCTACGCTAGTAGAATTTCACTTTCTCTATTGTCCTATGTTTTAGGCGGACTTGACTCTAGCTTGGTGGCAGCCTTGCTGGTGAAAATGTCCAAAGAAATGGGCGAGGCATATCCAATACAGAGCTTTGCCGTCGGTATGGAAGGAAGTCCAGATCTCATCGCGGCAAAGAAGGTATTGAAAAATTCAAACATAACTTGATAGGCTGTCTCTCTCTCTCTCTCTCTCTCTCTCTCTCTCTCTGTCCGAGTCTTTAGCTGTCTGTCTGTGTGTGTCTGTCTGTGTCTGTGTGTCTGTCTGTCTGTCTCTGTCTATATGTCTGTCTGTCTGTCCCTGTCTGTATCACTGTCTGCCTGTCTGTCTGTCTGTCTCTCTCTCTCTCCTCTCACGCACACGCACACACACACACACACACACACACACACACACACACACACACACACATATTACTGTAAGAAACAAGCTCACAAATTCTCTGATGAAGCGTTCACCAGGGGACCTTTAGAAACTGAGAGACAGAGAGACACAGACAGACAGACGGATACAGATAGACAGAGACAGAGACACGGACAGACACAGACACACACACACAGACAGGTAGACAGACACACACAGACAGACAGACAGACAGACAGACAGACAGAGACATGGACAGACACGGACAGACACAGACACGGAAACACAGAGAGATGGCGTCCTCACTTCAAAAATGTAATAATTATCCGTTCGCGAAGTCCTTATTACCAAAAGTAACATAGCGCCAACCCAGCCCACAGGGCCAAGCCGACGGACACACCACATTCAGACCATTCATGACCGTATCGTATTCCAGCCTGTACCCCCGGCCATAGACAAATAATGACATGATCGGAAGAATAAGTGGTCTCTGTGCCGCGCTCCCAACGTCACAATCATCTTCCTTATTGGCTACATACGTACCTTGGACGTATCGTTTCCGTCAAGCCGTTCCATTTCCTACAAATCAGCAGTTCCATTTCGTCAGGCTCGTGGCTTTTTGACGAAACTCGAATCTGAGGATAGCGCAGGAAACTGTAAAATCTGTATCATCCTGAGCTACGGTCGACATCGAGTGACGTCAGAATACCATGTCGACGATGGTTCTCGTAATTAGCAGTTATTCCCCATCAGAGACTATCCACTCTGTGTATGGTCTCTGTCCCCACCAAGCTGTGGTATACCGACGAGTATTTTGATCCAAGACGCAAATCAGCCCTGAGCTTTAGCGAAACACAAGTTTTAAACTTCGACTAAAGACAAAGGGGGCATAGCCGGTACAGGGCCATGAGATAACACGTCTTGGTAACTCATTATCAAACCATTTGAGTTGACGGGCCCGGCTCAGATGGCTACAACACAGCACTCGCTCTTACTCTTAGTCATTCAAAAACCCTCAATGTCAGTTAGGCAAAAGGTCTTAACGAATAACGTTAGTAATGAACACCAGCAGAGATTCACTCGACAGAATGTCTTTACACTGGCGCCATCTCATCACCTGTTTGTCTCTGAGGTGTTTCTCTCTCTCTCTCTCTCTCTCTCTCTCTCCACGAGACTATTTCGAGCGCCATCTCATCACGTGTTTGTCTCTGTTCCTTGTCTGTCTGTCTGTCCAGAGGTGTTCCTCTCTCTCTCTCTCTCTCTCTCCGCACGAGACCAGGCTATTTCGAGCGTACAAGTCACGTGTTCACAAACGCAACTGCTCCGAACCAGAAGTTGTCTCCTGTGAAGCATGTTGGGATAAATTATGCGCGTTTAACAGGTGGCCAAATATCTGGGCACGGAGCATCATGAGGTGATCTTCACACCTGAGGAGGGGCTGGAGGTCATTCCTGACGTCATAAACCACCTTGAGAGCTATGACATCACAAGTGTTCGCGCGTCAGTCGGTGAGTAATTGTTGATGTCACTGTTCTACCGTTGTAGGTGATTATTTTGTTTGCGCATGATCTGTTTTTAGCCTATTAGCCTCAGGCATCATCGTCACCCCTTAAAAATGCTTCAACAAAAATTACCATGCACAGACTGTTCAAGGGCACGCGCCCGACAAGAGTGTTTTTTTTTTTTTTTTTAAATGGAATGTCTCCAGTTCGCTCAGGCCTCACTGGAGTAATGCTAGTCTAGTTTCTGTTATGGCCAGACAGTCGCTTCATCCAAATCTGCGTGCGCCGCTTTTGCCGCTCTCCAGCGCAAAAAGTCACAGCTTCACTGGCAGCTTGCCTCTTGTTGCGGCCCTGTGGCATGCGCCTCGGCCTGCAAAATACAAAAATGATGAAAATCACGCTTTTTCATGACAAACAATCATTACAAACTAGCACACTCGTCGAACAGGGTTCCTCAAATAAACACCAAACATGACCCCACGGTAAAATTTATGTCCTTACGCCTTCAGGCATGTACCTGCTCAGCCGCTACATCAAGCAGAAGACCAACACGACGGTGGTTCTGTCTGGGGAAGGGTCCGATGAGGTGGCGCAGGGTTACATCTACTTCCACAAGGCGCCATCTGCCGAGGAGGCCCACAAGGAATCGCTGCGGCTCTTGGAGGACCTCTACATGTTCGACGTGCTGCGAGGTGACAGAATGACCGCGGCGTGGGGGTAAGAATTCAAACGATGATGTTGATTTGGGCAGGGCACTGCGTGATTACTTTTACACGTGTAGCCTCGTGGATGCTGTCAATCAAAGGGGGCGAGCCCCCCGAATTCAGCCAATCGCGTGCCGCGGCATAATGGCATGGTCTGGCAAATGTTCTTGCCAGACATTACAAAGAGGGAAGCACGCGTACTTCGATATGACTGAAACGTGGAAAGAAAGTCCAATGACGTCATTTGAGGGAAAAGACCGTTACGTGAATCTCTTTCATCTTGAAATCACCTCTTTTTTCACATAAAATGACGTCATGGACGTACTGTGTTTGCGAATACACGGAAGAGTAAAAGGGGGGGGAGGGGGGGGGGGCTGCCTTTGGCCTCGGTTCATGCCCAGTGGAGTCGTCTATTGTAAACAGAAAAGCAAAATAGAAATCTAGAACTTGTACTTGAATCTGAAAAAAAAAAATACTGTCTGTAATATTCAGCTTGGAGATTCGAGTGCCTTTCCTGGACCACCAGTTCACCAGCTACTACCTGTCTCTGCCGCCCGAGACACGTCGGCCCAAGGACGGCGTGGAGAAGCACCTGCTGAGGTCCGCCTTTGTCGACGGTCAGCTCCTTCCCCACGACATTGTCTGGCGCCCCAAAGAAGCATTCAGCGACGGTGTGTCTTCCGTTAGACGCTCGTGGTTCCAGGTTATTCAGGACTTCTGCGAAGAGCAGGTGAGTTTATGTGGCCCAGTTCAAGTACGTAAGTGTGATATCAAATCTGTTAAAACCAAAAAGATGGCGCGGCGTCAAGCGAGGCAGCGGAGGAAGGTTATTTCACATCTACAGATTCCAACACCAGAAGGAAGAAGCAAAATTAAACGGAAAAAAAGAGTGAAATGCTTACCCCAAAAAAAACTGGGGCAGCGACGGAAACGTCCGCGCGCACACACACACACACACGCACACACACACACACACACACACACACACACACACACACACACAAGCACACACACACACACACACACAACACACGCACGCAGAGAGAGAGAGAGGGTGGGTGGGTGGGTGCTTGGGGGTTTATCGTCCTTTTCCACCACATAGGGTGATATCAAAGACGGGGCAACGATGAAAAAGCCAGCACAAATATTTCGCCCCAGCCGGGATCGAAACTCACGACCCAGCATTAGAAGTCCAACGCTCTACCATTCGACCACCCCGGCTTCCCAGAGAGAGAGAGAGAGAGAGAGAGATCAATTTAGTAGCACTTTACCATTCCAAGAGGGAAATTTTAGTGTGGAGGACATCATAGACAGGTATACAATCAGTCTCAATATGTTTATCTCCAGTTTAACGACAACGATCTACAAGAGGCGCAGAATCTGTACCCTCACAACACACCACGTACCAAGGAGGCCTTGTACTACCGCAAGACGTTTGAGAGCAAGTTCCCCAACAAGGCGGCCTGGATCCCCTACTTCTGGATGCCTCGCTGGTCGACCTCTAGCGATCCATCTGCCCGCACGCTGAAGCACTACAAGCAGTAGTCGCCATAGCACCAAAGATGACTTTTACTTCTCCTAGCGGCCTCACACGATCCATCTCCTAGCACGAAGAGGCACTACAAGCGGTGGTCACCATGGCCACAAAAATTCTCAAGTTTTGCAGTCCTTCAGGGTACTCCGGTAGACGACCTCACGTGGCCCATCTACTCGTACTCTAAAGCATTCACGAGCAGTAGTTACCATGGCAAGAAGGATGGCATTACTTCTTGACGACCTCACACGACCCATCCGCTCGCTTGCTCGCTGAAGCACTACAAGTGGTGGTCACCATGGCAACAAAGATTTTTACAATGTGTACTTCTGAATATTGCGGTAGACGAACTCATACGGTCTACGTACTCGCAGCTGGCTTTACAGGCAACTGGTACCATAGCAACATTGAAGCGCTACAAGCAGTAGTCACCATGGCAACAAAGAATAGGACATAAGGATGTGTTTGTTAAATATTATAGACGCGAAATAACGTGGTGAACGGCATTGTTTTGGGGGATTTTTTTCTATTTTTATTATCTTTTAAAATTTATTTATTTACTTTTTTTTAATTTTTTTATTTTTTTGTTGGGGGGGGGGGGGGGTTGGTTGGTTGGTTGTTTTATTTCATTTTTAACGTTCACGCGCTCCTTTTGGTAGTTTGTATTGTCTTATATGCAATGTCAATTTACATCAGATATTGTCCAGCATGACTTTCTTCGTTTTCTAAAGTCAGTAGATATATATATATCTATATATTTCGAGGGGAGGCGGGTCATTGATACGCACGTGAGCAACAGCTGCACCACAGACTGTCTGATCCTATCTGATGCTGCTTGTGTTTACGATAACATGGCTGTCGCCAAGTACTTTTGTGTGAAGCTTACCTCACCGGACGACGCAGTGATCACGCTAGCAAATTATAGGTCTGAAATACTATTAGAGAGGACACTCTGGGGTACATGAAAGGGATAATGTTCGCGTGTCATAATTACAGACACAATTACAACACTTGTAGACACAAATCAGCGTACGGAAGGAGTTAACAAGTTGACATCTGCGTGTTTTGTGATCGGTAGAGTGGTAAGTTTGAAACTGTCCATATTAATTAAACAATGCAAGGCAGATTTGGCCTTAGTTATAGGCTGTGGTTTGGCTCACGTTTTGGCTCATATGTCTTAGCAACGACAGCCCCAAAATGGCTCCTATTTTGCACACGTCTAAATGGCATGTTCTTGTCACCGTTATAAGCCTCGGACGGTCTGTGAGCGTGAAAGAGTGTAAACGGCCTGTA
>JACVVK020000568.1:147500-195000 GCA_018292915.2 Batillaria attramentaria | reverse complement strand
CGTCCCTACCTGCATTTCAAGTCTTTGATTTGAAAGCTGACATCGGCAATCCAAATGCTTCACGCGACATCACTGACTGGGGTGCTTTACCTCGCTTTGTCCATAGGCTTTGAGAAGTCAGCTTTTCCGTTTCGAAGCCTCCGTCTCAGTAGAGAACTGGAACTAGGCTTACGCTTGTCACAAACACGACCGCTTGTTGATAACACGCAGCAAAAGATCAACAATTCCACATCAAGCGACTGGCAAAGCTCCTTCGTCCCCATTTCCGTACGAAGTCGAACTACGTCATGTCGTGACGTAAATTATTCTTTAGTCCCTTTTCGCGTCATATTGTGACGCAAATCCTTTCACCAGAACACACTGCTGGAACACTGCTAGGGGTAATACCTGTTCACTCTTTAAGGCGATGTCACACTGAAAACAAGTTTCCCTGCTACGGTCAAGACATTCCTACCTTACTAGACACCCTTTTCTTGTATGTAGAACTTCAATGCGTATGAAATACCTCTGGATGGGGTTTCTGGGTAAAGTCGATGTCTCTTTTCCTTAAACATACATGTTGACTGAGCGGATACGGGAAGGTGTCACTTGACACTCCGCACGGCGGCTTTCATTGGTTGAAACACAAAACATGTTTTCGGATTTTAGGGCAGGCTCTAAAACTGAAAACACGATCGAAACAGTGTTTTGAAAACATTGTTGTCAAGTATGTCACACGACAAAACACACTGTTTCGCAGCGAAACATCTGAAAACAATGTTTTCAAGTGTTTTTGCCCTCTCGTGTGACATGGCCTTTAGGTACAGCCATAAAATTCACGCGTGGTTGTCATGGGTACAATGTTTATACCACATGTGGTGAATTATGGATTTTATACCATGACTTGTAATAGTGGTAGAGTGGTATAAATATATAATATATATATATATATATATATATATATATATATTATATATATATATATATATATATATATATTTGTTAAATTTTGAGTATACTAATGTATAACCATACAGTGTATGCATACATGTTGAAAATGTGAAAAAGACAATAAAAAAACAAACAAAAAAACTTCGACTGAAGCCACAAACAAACCTGGTAACAGTTTGAAGGAAACAGAGCTAGCAGACGTGTTTTTGCTGCGTGTGTCCCATCGTCCTACCTCAGTTCTTCGCGGAATATGAAGATTCGTGAGTGTTGCTTCTTATATGTTGAGTACATGTACAACGATTAAGTCTTTGACGACGGAGCACAATTTCTGACACACGATTTCCTATAGTAGGCTAGGAAAATTGCCGAACAAGGTAGAACAAATTTGATCCTAACTTTTTATTACAGATTTCAGTAGAACACAGGCCCCTAATGCTGTGGTGGTCTCCGTGAATTTTTTCTCCGTCCGCGTCACCGTTAAAAACGACCGTTTATCTTGCCATTTTCACTATATGAGCCCTATAAATGGGCTTTTGAGGGTGTGCACAAAGTATGTGTGTTTGCGGGTACAGAAATGCGCAGAACTCCACTCTAAATACGGTCACTGTTAGACAAGACATGCATTGTTGACATACTGAAATTTTACCCCAATCAGAATGATGCTTCCTGGAAAATTGCGGCCATCAGTTTGGCCGTTGATTCAAAGGACCCTGTAAAACGGCAGTATTTGATGCTTGTGCACTTATCAGGTCACTGCAGGTGACATGTATCGCGGAAAACATTTACGAACATTGAACAATTTAGTCAGGAAACGCTTCTTTGGTGTTGTGAAGTTCCCTTGTCACCGCATGTGCAGGTACGTATGAAATATGATATCCAAGTGAGCACTTTTTTCGGTAGCGATATTTTGGGGGTGTACTTACTAAAGTAGTGGCTGCGTTGTGAGTAGTGAACGGTTTTTCTCAAAGAGCAGTGCACACTCAAGAATAGTATCCCAGTTGTGTCATATCAAAAGTTCATTGAAATCGCTTTTGTACTTTTGTCACAAACAGCCAACGAAAGTGCAACCTGTTTAATAATGGCTGCTAGTTCAGTACTAGCAAAGTGCAATGGAAATTATGTAGAGCACAACCTCAAGTCTATAGTAGTATGTGTCTGAATTCATTTCAAGTCTTATGAGGTATGTTAATCACACGGCAAACATGTTTTCAAGGTCAAGGTCATTGGTTTGTCTGTTTACTCCAAAACATTTTACTTCATCGCTCAGAATAAGCACCTTGGTGCTGCTAACTTTTGTCCCCGTGGTTTGGTGAGTTCACAACATCCTCAGAATAAAAATATGACTGCAAAAACTTCATAACTCAAGCGTGACCTTGACCTTTACTAGAGGTCACCAGAAAGGCATTCTTATCAATGCATATTAGGCAATGTTATGCCAAAAGTTGTATTTACAAAATTTTCACCCACTCTCTATGACCTTTACTCCCAAGGTCAAGGTCACCAAAGTTGTCCACAAGAAATCTTCTCATACAAACATCGTTTGTGCTAATTTTGTTTTGCCTGGTGTTTGTGACTGCTTGTTCTTTTGCTTATTCTAACACAGCGATGAAACAAAATGTTCGGGAGTGAACAGACGAACCGATGACCTTGACCTTGTAAACATGTTTGCCGTGTGATTAACATACCTCATAACACTTGAAATGAATTCAGCCACTTACTACTGTAGACTTGATGTTGTGTTCTACATACTCTCCATCACATTTTGCCAGTAATGTATGCCAGTAATTTTCATTTGTAAATTTGTGAATGTCCAAAAAAGGGCAAAATAACGGCGTTTGTTCCCAAGGAAAAACACGTTGAAAATTAAAGAGATTTCACAGATTTGCTTTTGTGTCTATTGTTTTTTATTTGCATTTGTGTAATATTATTTTTCTGGAAGTTTCATATAAAGTTTGTCTAATTTCTGTACCTGTACCTCAAAACAGGAATTAATGAAAATGTCCGACATTTTCTGAGTGCGTTAGAATTTGAGGCAAAAAGGAATACTTGTAATAGTATTTTAGGGATGCTGGACCATTTCTCTAAAGCATGATGTGCGTCTGCAAATGATCTGTCAAGCGTAGCAGCTGCAGCAGCGTAATATGTCAGCCCGGTCCCCATCAGTAAGAGAATTGGCGTCTATATGGAAAAAGGAAGATTTGATAACTGAGAGCTGCTACAGGCAAATCTGTTGTCATTTCGTTGGACCACCGCAGGGTGTCTGGCCTAACATATCCAGTAGTCAAACTTGAAGTGTGTGCACAATACCTGCTGCAGCGGCGTCATTTGTAATCTTTGCTGTGTATAGTCAATTTTTGAACCCAACCACAATATGGATTCCCGTCATTACCCCTCACAGCCAAAGGGACATAGTGGATGGGCTAGTAACATGTAAGTGCCAAGCATCTCCTCTAAAAGTTGGTCAATAACAAAAAAAGCTGTGTACACTGTGGCCGTCATATCTGGCTACTCGGTAACCTACCCCCGTAGCAATTTATGCTCTGTTTAATTAGAAAAAGGTAATTTAAGTCACCTATTTCAAGCAGTAAAGAGTTCATGAAATTTTTTATGTGGATGCACGTTTTCCTTTCTCCTGGAATCAACTCTACTTTTTCCAATAGTAAAAACAATGGCGAATTAAACGGTGGCTGCTAGCAGCAAAAGTATAAACCTACCCCCACGCAGCACTGTAATGAAGGAAATGGGAAAAATTGGGTACAAATCAATGGACCGCTGTAATGTAAGACGTGCTTGTTTAGATTCACGGATCTTTCTTCATTACGACTAGTCATTGTCTACTTCCTCCAAGACAAATGTATAAAAGGAAATTGCATCATAGTGTAGCAATACGTGCAGGCCTCTTTGGTAAGCACCGCTTTCAGCCCATATAGGGAACTCGATAGCTTCAATTAACGGCCATCTGTAAGCAATAATCTCTCATACAAGTTCTGGAAGATACTTCTGAAACACCGAGCATGTGCCCGAATATTTTGCACTCATATTATACTTGTTTTCGCGGATACACCTTATCACAGCAACCAATCAAATGTCCCTACTCCCATCATTACGCATATTCAGCCATTATTAAACAGGTTGCACTTTCGTTGGCTGTTTGTGACAAAAGTACAAAAGCGATTTCCAGTGAACTTTTGATATGACACAACTGGGATACTATTCTTGAGTGTGCACTGCTCTTTGAGAAAAACCGTTCACTACTCACAACGCAGCAACTGCTTTAGTAAGTACACCCCCAAAATATCGCTACCGAAAAACGTGCTCACTTGGATATCATATTTCATACGTACCTGCACATGCGGTTGACAAGGGAACTTCACAACACCAAGAAGCGTTTCCTGACTAAATTGTTCAATGTTCGTAAATGTTTTCCGCGATACATGTCACCTGCAGTGACCTGATAAGTGCACAAGCATCAAATACTGCCGTTTTACAGGGTCCTTTGAATCACGGCCAAACTGATGGCCGCAATTTTTCCAGGAAGCATCATTCTGATTGGGGTAAAATTTCAGTATGTCAACAATGCATGTCTTGTCTAACAGTAACCGTATTTAGAGTGGAGTTCTGCGCATTTCTGTACCCGCAAACACACATACTTTGTGCACACCCTCAAAAGCCCATTTATAGGGCTCATATAGTGAAAATGGCAAGATAAACGGTCGTTTTTAACGGTGACGCGGACGGAGAAAAAATTCACGGAGACCACCACAGCATTAGGGGCCTGTGCTCTACTGATTTCTGTAATAAAAAGTTAGGATCAAATTTGTTCTACCTTCCGCTATATGAAATGCCTAATTAGACTCGCCTATAGGAGTTAAAGTTAGAAGAGTTAAAGCGTCCTTCCACCAACAGTTACATTTCAGAACTGCCTGTGTGATTCAAACGATTCAAGGAGCTTCGGTTAAATCAGACATCTAGACTGACAAGGAATACGTTTGCCTGCACAGCGGATAGCAGACGACTGCAGCGACTAGACTCGGTTGATTGACCAAACACACACATTCCAACTTCTCGCAGCCAGCAGACGTCAGAGCTCTGCATTTAGAAGCTCTACAGATCTAACGCCAAATTGTTTCACGCGCGCATGCGCAACTGTCCCCGCTCCCATACCCCCTCCAAAAAAAAAAAAAGTTGCCAGTCTACTGTGACGCCTGGCAGGCACATTTAGACTATCGGCAGTTTATGACAAAAACCAAAGGTTGTTCCGTGATAGATGGGCTTCAGCCTTCACTGCGCAAGTCTAACTAGCGGTCCGCTAGTCAGGTCAGACCATTATCAGAGTACTCAGTAATCCTTGACAGGTGACACAGGTTACCGCTGATTCCCGTCAGGTTCGTTTCTCTTTGATCTTGTCGTCATTATATTACTGTGAACCCTTGTTGCCGACGAAAACGGATGTGTCTCTATGATGAAGGGGGGGGGGGGGGGGGGGTTATTATGGAAATATGAGTGATAACGACGTCATGAAGACACGCACGCACGAACACCCCCCCCCACGCACCCCCCCCCCCCACACACACACACACACACACACACACACACACACACACACACACACACACACACACACACACGATACGTTTTAAGTCCCTCTAGTCTACCTTTACCTAGTGAGTGAGCCTGGTCGGTTATTCTTGAAAACATCATTGTTTTGTTCGCAAAGCAAATTTTCGTCAATCCACTCGAAAAAATATGGAGTAGGGAGGCTGGGGTGTTGTGTGTGCTTTGAGGGAGGGTGCAGAGAGAGAGAGAGAGAGAGAGAGATGAATGGTTCTCAGGTAACACCAATGTCATGACGATCGATGCTGCCAGTCTATCACCGGCCCTTTCTCAGCCAAGCGTGACCGGCGTCGGAAGCACCCAAATCCATTTGACAGCAAAGAACATTTACACATCAAAGTACACATCTAAAATGTCTGCTGTCAACAAAAAAGGACAAGAAAGATTTTGCCTTTGCTGTTCTTGTGGGTGGCAGTGGATAAGGTGGTGGTGGTGGGCGTGTGTGTGTGTGTGTGTGTGTGTGTGTGTGTGTGTGTGTGTGTGTGTGTGTGTGTGTGTGTGTGTGTGTGTGTGTGTGTGTGTGTGTGTGTGTGTGTGTGTGTGTGTGTGCACGCGTACACGCCTACTTGTGCGTTTCCGCTTTCCTGAACCAGGAAAAGTTACCTTGGCATCCTGAAAAAAATCGTTCAAATTAAAAGATGTAAAACTCTTTGAGTACAAGACCTTTGAAGTTTACGCGGTATTCTTTCATCTCTTTTTGCCGTGCACCAATCCAGCCTCCCCCTCACCCCTTCCAATTCCGGTGGCATGCCCGCCTGGTTTCAGTCCCCTTCCCACTTACAGACCCCCCCTCCCCCCCCCCCCCCCCCCCCACCCCTGCTCTCTTTCGCCATACCCTCCTTCCCTCCACTGGCTACCTGATTCTCCATGTAAATTAGAACATTACAACTGACCGGGATTGTCAGACCAATCTGCAAGTAAAGATCGAATTAATACCGTCTCAATATATTAAACAGACAAGACTGCGAACGTTTTCCCACCATGTGTCATGTCAGAATGCATGCGACGTGCATTTGTGCAAATCATTCCTTTAATGTGGAAATTTTATCCCGTCCTATGATGTTTCTATTACTATAGAAACAACATAAAAGGAAGGAAAGCACTGTGAACGAGTCTGTGCGTGAAATTGACTGGATTTGATGACAAAACAATCCCCGAATTCCTGCCCACAATATATTGTATTACAGCCTCTTGTCTCTTATTCAAATTATTGTGCTCTCCGTCATACAAGGAAAGCCATGATTATAGCGCTTGAGGTAGTTCTTTGTGGCCTGAACATCGCTCATTTGCATTTTACAGAAAAATCGAAAAGGGCAGCGTGCTTTGCCATTCAGCTCATCCTCTTGTTTGCATCCGACAAGACATAAAAGAGAACGATAATACGAGACTGGTCGTGAAAAAGAAATGACGAGGATTATTTTTCTCTCATTGTGATTCTGTCTTGTATTGATTTGATTATAATGAGCGGCATTCTGATTCAGTTGTGGAGTTACAAGTGTCAAGTGTGCTCGCTAGCGAGAAAGAAAGGTTCTTCAGCAATATCTGACCCGTCAGTTGTATTCTATTACAAACTCAATGTCCGAGGGTTAAGTAATAAGTGCGAAAGGGGTTGCAGGGTGCAGCTATGCTTTGTATCTTGTCATCTGACTGACGTGTTCGCACTTGCTGAGGTGCATTCGCGGGAACATGATGTTAGCGATGACCTCAGTCACTGAGGCGTTGTGTGTGTAATGAGCGATGTTAGCAACCACACGGGGCAGTTTCTCTTTTCAATGCAGGCCTACTTTAGCTTTTGCCAGTATACCAGACCACCTCTCCTCCAGGTAGATATTGTCCACTTAGAAGAAATAGGTTGGTAAAGCTGTTTCATGGATATCAATGGCCAATGTAACGAAGACTAGAACCATTATAAGGAACTATAGAGGCACGAAGTGTGATCCGGAGTATCTATCTGGTATTTGGTAGTAGTGTAACAATGCACAAACCAACTTGCTGTCCAATGAAAAAGGTTGTATCTATCATCATGGCAGCAGTCTCTGTGTGTTTGTTTTCTTTTGCAATAGTCCGTCAACGACGTCTTCAGGAAATTCGTTACTATCTGCAAAAATATGAAAAAGAAAAGTTTGGTCAAAACTGAATGTACAAACTGTTCTTCTATCAATTGCGAACCTTAGCATCCAATTTCAAATCTTAACCTATGGATAGTATTTATCTTGTGAAGGGAACGCCAAACCCACCATTTCGCATTGTTCAAAATGATAGGCTTAAATAACGACGTCATGAATAACATAAATTGTTCGTTTCACTTGTTGCTAACGCACACAAAAAGGGCAAACGAATAAGCTTCAGAATGAGACAGAACTGAAGTCTGTACCTGAAAAAAAAAACCAAAAAAACCCAACGATCAGACTGAAAACAACAACAACAACAAACAAACGATTTGGGGGGCGGGGGGGGGGGATGGGGGGGGGATCATGAACTTGTTTTTAGAACCTGGCCTTAACTCTTTTTACGTATGCCTGATCAGTACTATATTGAATATGTTGTCTGGTATTGATAACAGAGGAGATCAGACCTATACTGTTTTCCTTTTTTGTGAATGTGTCATCCGAGATGACAATAACGTTAACCGACTAAATAATTATATAACTGTATATCAATAGTTCTGAAGATAGGGTTTGGTGAAACGGGCATACAGCCGGACGAAAGACTGTCGTCGGACCTGCACGTGATACCCAAAACTTGACACTGGTTTATATTAAGTAAAGTCATTGGCGGAAAGAGGTGAAATGTACGTGCACAGTCTTGTTGCAAATATCCGGAAAGACAATATCTTTCAAACCTTTCTCGGAAGATCGATATGGGCGCGCTTGCATTAATGTTTCTGGCCTTTCTTGAAATTACCGGATTGAATCATAATATTGAAACAAAGAGCACGCTCTGAAACGTTTTCAAAGTAATGATCGTAAACATGGGCATTAGGATTGTGATAAAGATTTTCGTGGATCGGCGTCAGGCACGAGTTTCAAGATGGCGTCACTCGTGTGAAAGATTTTGTCTTTCACGTTAAAGGGAAGTTTTGTTTGTATTTCCAGTAGGTGAGCCGGGGTGGCCGAATGGTAGAGCGTTGGACTCTCAATGCTCGGGTCATGAGTTCGTATCCCGGCTGGGTCCAAATATTTGTGCTGGCTTTTTCATCGTTGCCCCATCTTTGATATCACCCGTATGTGGTGGAAAAGGACGTTAACCCCCCCACCCACCCACCCACCATGTATTTCCAGTAAAAGAAAAGAGCACTCCCCAACAGGCCCTCCCACAACCAGTCAAAATCCCCCCTCCCTCCTCTCTTTCCCGTCCCCTATACATACCCTTTCCTCCCCCAAGATGCCCCCACACACAAAAGATGCTTATATAGTTCTCCTCTATCCTCTCGACTCAGTCTGTGGGACCATCAAAATTGGAACTGGAAATTGACAAACCAACCTCTTTTTGTCTGTCAAATTAACGGCAATTACGGTAATGTATGGGCTTGATAAATTCCATTATATTGCACCTTTTCTTTTTGTCTTTGCCCGTCTGGTTTGACAGGGAAATGTTGGGCCCCTGGGAGTATCACGTGAAAGGCACGGTTAAGAAAAAAAAAGAAGTCAATCACATATTTTCCTTTCTTTGTGGCAGTTCGTGATTCCAATGAGGCGGTTGACCTATAGCTTGCGGAAAATCGGGTTGATTAAAAACAGTCGTCGTCCGAGAGGCTTCTCAATATTCCTAAGCGCAACCTGAAATCCTTTGGCGAGCGCTCTTTCAGTTTTGTGCACCAACCTTTTGGAATACCCTGCCAGCACATCTGAGAAGTGCGCCCACACTGTCTGTTTTGAAGAGCAATCTTAAAACGTTCCTCCTTTGTAAAGCTTTCCAGAAATTTCCCGTGTCAGCAACTCGTCAGTTTCACCAGTGTATGTCTGTCCACTGTTCGTAAAATGTGCGTTAGTGTCGGTGAGTGATTGGTGCATTGAGTTTATTCCAAAGAAATGCGCCCTACAAATGCCATTTATTATTGCTATTACTATTTTTTTGTATAAATTATATTTGCTGTGATAGATGTTGTGTTTGCAAGTTAATCATTATCTTGGGTTGTTGTTTGTTTGTTTGTTTGTTTGTTTGTTTGTTTGTTTGTTTGTTTGTTAAGTTATTGTACATGCCAAACCAATTTTATATCGTTTTTATTGGCTTAGAATCTTCATTTTTTTATTATTTCGAGCTATGAGTCCAAAGACAAATTTCCATTTTTAGACCTGTTACTTAATGGACAATTAAGTAGTTTTGAAATTGAATGTTATGATAACTTGATTTGGACTTGACTCATGCATGGCAACAAGTAAATTGGTATTGATAAATCAGTATATCTTATACACCCATGACCTGGTCAGGGAAAGTAGGGCAGCTCCCCTAGGGGGAGCTGTAGACATGTCAGCTTAGCCGTTAAGACTAAAATGATTCTGCTTCACGGTAATTCAGCATTTATATATGGGTGGACATCGTTTTCCTCCAATTCCAAGCATCGGATTACGCTATTTGCGCATGCGCATATCAAGAGAGGCGCTAGTTTTGCAGAGAGGAGTTAACTGGATTCTTTTCTATTGGTTGTCCGTTTTGTTCCACGGCACACCGTCCTCTAAGGAGGGGAGAACTCCAGCCTCTAACACATTTCTTCCAGGCGGACATTTATGTCCCCTGGGCGCTTCATTTCCACCTTGTTTGTACGTCGACCCCCTCTTTTCCGGCGATGTCAGAGGAGATTTATAATGTCAATAGTCATTTTGTCCCTACAGCTTGGTGGGAAACTTTACACCCTCTGGCTTAGACGGCAGGGCATAAAACAGAACCTTAATCTGGAACGAAAGTGCCCCCCTTTTACCGTGCGTATTTAGACTGTAACAAGATTTTTGTGTTGTCCGAAAATTTGACGCATCAAGCACAATTGCTTAAAGGGGGGAAATTTTCTTGGACAGATTGACGGGTTGTTTGTTTTCTACCCCCTTGCGCGCTCCTCCCTCTCCGTCCCCCCTCCCCCCCCCCCTTCCGCCCCTACCGCCAACCCATCGGTTGGTGTTTTCTTCCCTCGTTAGTCCTGTCAGATCATGTGTGTGTGTGTGTGTGTGTGTGTGTGTGTGTGTGTGTGTGTGTGTGTGTGTGTGTGTGTGTGTGTGTGTGTGGAGGAGGGGTAGGAGGGGGTATCTACAGAGGTTTATGTTATATTGAAACAAACAGAAACTTCTGTAGCAGCTGAAAAGCTCGCAGTTTTTCGACTGAAAAGAAATTAGCACTTTCTTCGCATTTAGTTGTCGTACTGGAGCAAATCACTATGAAGGAGAAAGGGCCTAAGTGGCTGTCAGATTCATGGCGCTCAGGTTCTTTTCCCAAATGACGTAAGTTTTATCACGTCACGCAATACTACTTTTTTCCGGTGACGTCACAGTGTCGACGTGTTCGTTGTTAAGTATGCACCACTTTTCTCAACCGGATAATGGGATGTCCGGAGGGCTGCTGCAGGGCGGCGCCTAATTATCTGGGTCAGCAGTTCACGTGCAGGGCCATTATTTTGTACGTTCCGGACGTCAAGCCCAGTGTGGTCTAATGAGCAGGAACCGTAACTCCGGACAATCGATCAGAATCGTGATTCTGTCTCGTGAATACTACCGTCTTCCTGTCTCCATGGGAACTCGACAGCATTTCTTAGCAGAAGTGTGTATATACTGACAGCTCGTGAACCATGCCAATGATACAATTGGCTTTAGTTTTATACCACTCTACCACCATTACAGGTCATTGTTTAAAAACCCGTAATTCTCCACGCGTGCTTCGACATTGTACCCATCATAAATCACACGCGAATTATGCATGTACCTAAAAAGTGCACATGCACTACCCCTAGCAATGTTCCAGCAGCGTGTTCTGGCCAAAGGATTTACTGTGACGTCACGACATGACGCGCTTAGACCTTGTACGGGAATAGGGAGAGCTTTGCCGGTTGGTGGATGTGAAACTGTTGATATTTTGCTGTATTTTATCCACGATCGGTGGTGCTAGTAACAGTCGTAAACCTAGTTCCAGTTCTCTGCGCGGTCGGAGGCTTCGAAACGGACCTACTGCTTTTTCCAAGCCTATGGGCAAAGCGAAGTAAAGCACCTCATCCAGAGCTCTACCATTCGGCTATCCCGACTCCCTCACCTCATCAAGAGATGCCGCGTGAAGCATTTTGATTGCCGATGTCGGCTTTCATTTAAAGAAAAAGATGTAGGTACGGCGGACGTGGTGTAATTTTTTTTCCCAATCCTGTGTCCCCGAATACGTAAAATACACCACGCCACACGTGTTTGTTGATTTCGACCGTAAAACTGCGAGTTTGAACGAGCAGTTTTACGGTCCAAATCAACAAACTTTTGTGGTGTATTTTCCGTAATCGGGGGGGGGGGGGGGCAGCTCATGGTGAAAACTGTATACAACTGTTTCGCGAGTTAGTGTTCGCCTTCAGCTGAAGCCTCGTCCCGGGATTACTATCTAGACAGTTTCTGCTGTTGATAAACTGTTCTCGTGGTTATGGTCCAAATTTTGGGTTGTTGTTTCAGAATTGTTAGTTGGTTGTTTGGGCGTCCATACAAAAACTGATCCCCCCCGGGACAACACAACATTAGACCTGTATTATTCCACTCACGCCCACCAAAACAGGACAGCCACACAACAGCAGCTATTCTTAACTCCTGACAGGAAACTCAGGGGCTATTGGGCGGGTGTCGCGCAGCTAGGTGGCGCTGTGATACGACGATTCAATGGCGCCGCGTAGCGGCAGTCATTATTGATTATGTCCCCTTTTCCGCCACTTGAAATTCTTGGCGGGAACTGGGAGCTCGTCAACTTGGTCCAATTTCCGCAATTTGCCGGCCAGTGGTGGCCTTTGATTAGCGGTAAACTTCGTTACTGTGTCCAGGCTAATTGAGCAATGCAGCCATGCAGAATGCATGAAATACGATAGACGAGAGGGACACCGGAGTAAGAGTACAATAACCACGCCAGAGTCAACATCAGACCTTACAGAACGTCGCTATATACACGGCATCTCCGTGCATTCCTCGGGAGACTTTCTCTCGGAGCGCGAGTGGGCTGGTGGATACTGAATGGCCTGTCAAAGCCGTTGCCGGTGACGTCCTGGTCACCCACTGCATCCAACTCCGTCTCGTCCCTGTAAACCCCTTGGCACACATGACGAATTTGCTAGACATCCACGTGTGTACTGCGCGGGGGTTGCCGTCACACGTTGCGACACACCGGCCCAGCGCTAGACAATACACAAAACGCGAAAGCGCATAGTCAGCGGCGACTGACTGGCGTGGCGAGGAAAAAATAAGACAGTGTTCTATTCACTGGCGATTCTAATATTGCTGGATTTAGATGGTCTAAACCTGGATGAGAGAGAATGAGGTCGACGAAACGCACATACTCCTCCTCACTTTGGACCAAGTTCTCGAGCAGGTCAGTCAGTCATCCACTCAGTACACTCAGTATATCCTAGAGGCACAAGGACACAAACTGACCGTGGGGTTATGTTTGGTGTTTATTTGGGGTACCCTGTTTGGCGAGTGTGCTAGCCTGTAGTGATTTTTGTTGTCATGAAAAAGCCTGATTTTCGTGATTTTTTTTTTGTTTTGTTTTTTTTTTTGTTATGTAGGTCAAGGTGCATGGCAGGCGGTCACAAAAAGAGGCAAGCTGCCAGTGAAGCTGGGAGGCTTTGCACAGAGGTGGGATACAAGTGAGGCAAGCGGATTTGTGCGAACTGCCTCTCTGGCCTAAACAGAAAGTAGACGTGCATTACTTCAGTGAGGCTTAAGCGGAAAGGAGACATTCAATTTTTTAAACCCCTGTCAGGTGCGTGCCTTTGAATGGTCTGTTCATGGTAGTAATTGTTTCTAGATTAAAAGCATTTTTAGGGGTGACTATGATGCCTGATGCCAATAGGGAATATACAGGCATTTAGGGGCCCTGTGTATTTGTGTCCTTCAGTCACACGATCAAGGACAAATGCAGTAAAGAATTTCTAACGCCACTGGGTGAAAGGGCGTATAAGCGCCGTGGAGTGCATGAGCACGTACACTAATTGACGGTAGATTTCCCTGCACATGTGGAACCTCTGAGTGCCAAATATTCACATCTCTAAACTGTAGTTCATTGATTCATTTTATCAGTTGCTTTTTTTCTTGTTTTTTTGTTGTTTTTTTCTGGATTTCATTACATTTCTTCATCACATAATTTTTCTCGTACACACAAGCCTTTGGCTGTGTGCATTTTATCCCCAATTCTATGTGGACGTTGAAAACAACAACAACAACAAACCAAAACAAAAACAAACAAACAAACAAACAAATCAACAGTATGTGACGGTCGAAGACAAGGCGCCGCGGTGAACTGCTGTTTTCAAACACTTTAGCAAAATGTCTGCCATAACCCAGCAGGCATTCAGTCAAAACGCGATTCTTGATTCATTTTCTCGCGGCAGGCAGCCATACAGTGGGAAGTGCCTTGTCTCACGCGATCTGTTTGTCGGGAGTATTGCGGGCATTGTAGCTTTCCTGTCGTGTGCGCTCAAAACACAGTGTTCTACAGTGTATGATTTATTGTTGCCGAGTGCTGCATCTTACATCTCTCTCTCTCTCTCTCTCTCTCTCTCCCCTCCCCCTCCCCCCCCCTCTCTCTCTCTCTCTCCCCCCCCCCCCCCCCCTCTCTCTCTCTCCGGCTCTCTTTCTTGCGGTAAGAATAAGAACTGTTTCCAAGAACTTATGATTTATTGTTGCCGAGTGCTGCACCTCTCTCTCTCTCTCTCTCTCTCTCTCTCTCTCTTGCGGTATTGAATAAGAACTGTTTCCAAGAGCTTTTAACCTGTCACCGTAACACGCGATGTTTGCTTCCAGGGGACAACGACCCTCTCCCCCTCCCCCCTCCAGCACTGCCCCCGAAAAGCACTTTTAGCGTACGCACAATTATTCCCTGGGGTGCTTTTAGTGCTGTAGCAGTAAATTGTACTTAATCATGTCCAATTTCGCTCGACTAAGAAAAAAAAATTGTCCTATGCCCGCCCCCCCCCCCCCCAAACAAAAAATAAAATAAAATAAAAAAATAAAATAAAATAAAAATTCAACATCAACAACAACAACAACAAAAAGAAACAACAACAACAACCCAAAAACCCAGTGATGTTGACATGTACGGAAGAGTGTGAGAAAATTGTTACTGCCTAGCGCATAGCTAATCCTAGAAAATTTGTTACGCTTACACCACCATACGCCATCCCTCATCCCTCGGCCCCCCCCCCTCCCCCCCCCCAGCCCCACCCCCTCCAAGAAAATAAAAAAGAAAACACAAACAAACAAACATACAAACAAACCAAACCAAACGAGACACCCCCCCCCCCCCAAAAAAAAAAAATCAATTAATTAAAAAAATAATTTTTAAAAACACTAAAAACAACAAACAAATCAAAACAAAGAAAACCCCAAAATAACATACAAAGAAACAAAAAAAATGGGCAAACAAAGAAACAAACAGACAATCAGGCAAACAAAGAAACAAACAAACAAAAAGCACCTCATCCCCTTTCAAAATTTCTTCACTACGTACAGATCTACAAACCATGAAATCTCTTTGAATCCCAAACTGAGTGTTCAGTTCCCCACAATACCCCACAATGAATAGTTTATTGTTTTTGTTGTTACTGTTTTTACTGAACATAACTATATAACTAAACTGACTTGCTCACTTGAGAATCCTGTCAACGACAATGTCAACATACACAGAATTACAACGGCTCCATTACCCGAAAAAACAAACCAACCAACAACGCCAATTCTGACATGAACAACTCCACTTACCGTTTCTTTTTTATATCTTCTTCTCTGCTCTAAATGAGAAATGGAGACATTTCAATAATGACGGAAAGTGTTCTTTCCCCACATACCGTGAAAGGATAATAAAAGATAGCGCCACGGACATCATCAGACAGACAAAAATGTCACAATTAGATTCTTCCCTCCATCTCTCTCCCTCTCATAAAACCCTAATACTCTGAAGTCAATTACCGTCTGTCTTTTGCTCAAATACTTCGCAAAAACTACCGCCATCAGGAGACAAGACCTAAGCGCCATGAATTTGAAACAGGCGGTTAGGTCCTTTTCCAGATCACGGTGAGAGTGTGGCTTGAACTGGGAACATGATGCCGTTTGATTACCGGCAAAGGGTGAAGGGCGGGTAGTTGGGGGGGGGGGGGGATCTCAACACCCAAACTAGCTCTGACGCATTTCCAAGCACCGATTTCCGAATTTCGCCAGGGCTTCCTGTATGATTGGACTTAATGAGAACTGTGAGACGACGCTAGAAGGTGTTCCGATATTCACCGACCTCTTTACTGGACGCCATATTTCAGGCCCGCACCGACTGGAGAAATAATGTCATATCTTCCGAGTTAATATACTGGGCCTCAAAAGTAAAGATTCAAAGATTTTATGTTTGTTGGTAAGAATGTGTTGAGACTGTATGTATGACTGTAACGGTGTTTCTATTGTATGCTAGGCGCCCAGAGCTTAAGGCTGGGCGCGAGGCAAGTCCTCATTATCACCTTTTTCCCCTTTGATTCCTAACAGGGTATAGAGGAGTGGGTCGGGTGGGTGTTTGGGAGTTTAACGTCCTTTTCCATCACATACGGGTGACATCAAAGACGGGGCAACGATGACAAAGCCAGCACTAATATTTGGCCCCAGCCGGGATATGAACTCACGATCCCAGCATTAGAAGTCGAACGCTGTACCATTCGGCCACCCCTGCTCCCCTAGGGTATAGAGGAACAGTATGCATTGTCAACAAACAACAAATACTAATGTACAAAAAAGAAGTGTAGTGTGATGTTTACACGTGTAAATCACTGTGCATTATTCAAGTGATTGCAAGACAAAAACTACACAAACGCCATTTTGCAAGTCCCTGTCAACGAAGTGGGAAAGGGCGTTATTGCGGTTACCTGCGTACGTCTGTGTGTGTGTGTGTGTGTGTGTGTGTGTGTGTGTGTGTGTGTGTGTGTGTGTGTGTGTGTGTGTGTGTGTGTGTGTGTTTCTGAAAATTGTCTCAAAAACATGTGAACCAGTTGAGACCACCTTTGGTGTGAGTGTTCATTGTTTCCAAAGAAATCTATTTGTTTTGGTTAAACCTTGAACAGGAGTCAAGGTCACAGGGCTTTGCTGAAATGCTATGTAATATAAGCCTGTGGCACCGTAGCTAAGGCAACTCAAGGGAGGCAACTCAGCTCAGCTCAAGGCATGAGGAAACCGAAAATATCTGGGCAGGGCCTTTTTTCCACAGCCTCGGCGTGGCATTTTTACTATTTGTTTTTAATTTATTTCGTTTCGGTTTCTTTGTTTCCAAGTTCATTCAAACCCCAGCAACGATTTGCAAACTGCAAAGAAAAGGAAGGGGTCGTTGTTTCGTGGTGGTTCTGCAAAGGTGAAAGGCGTGATATTGCAGTTGGATCAATACCGCGTATGGACTTTACCTGGCGTGGCTCGTGCACAGTTACTTCTGACGCCGAGTGTGTTTTTAAATCTCGGGCGTTTTGCCTCTAAATGGCAACATTTTTTTCCGGATAATTACGTGCCGTTTTAGTTTGGCGCGGCTGTTCGGCGCGTCGTATTAGCTTGTACGGGGGAAAAGATTTCCAGTCTTTTCAGGGTGTTTTGTTAATGTCAGACTGTCTCCATTAAATGTGTCCGCAGACGCATAGTCTGTCTTAGTACTTGTGCCTTTGATTTTTTTTTCTGCGGTAAAATGTCATGACATTCTAATCAGAAAGGAAATGCCCTGAACCGCTACGTTCTCCGATGTCAGTTAGTGGTTTAGTGTCATTCGTAGGTTGTGTTAGCCAGAGTAGGATACAATTCCACACTACCCATGGCTGTCTTCATCAGAAAACAAATCCAGAGTAGGATACAATTCCACACTACCCATGGCTGTCTTCATCAGAAAACAAATCCAGAGTAGGATACAATTCCACACTACCCATGGCTGTCTTCATCAGAAACAAATCCAGAGGGAACAACGTTGTGATTAGGAAGACAACACCAAGCTTTGTTATGTGGTTTTCTCGTCGAATGGGGTTTAAGTTACCACAAAGTTATAGAAAAAGAAGGGGGGGGGGTGTAAAGGGGAGCTTATCAAGACAAAAAAAAACCCAACCAAACAAACAAACCTGAAACCATTTATATGAAAACACCTACAAAAGAGAAGTCTCCAGGTGAAAATGTCGACTGCTAAAACAACAACAACAACAACAACAACCACAACAACATTTTTTCAAGAAACATTCTTTCAAGACGGACCTATTTTCTGCGCAACGGCTTAGACCACGAATCATAAACCACCACCAGTTCTGGTTTGTTTGTTGGTTTGTTGGTTGATCGGTTCTTTGGTTTGGGGTAATTTTTTTTTTTTTTTTTTTTGAGGCGTGTGTGTTTGTAAGGGGGGCGGACGGGAGGGGGGGGGGGGTGAATTATCAGTGTTTCTGTGTTTCAAGAAGAAGAACAACAAGGATTCCAAACCGAAATATTGCACATGGCACATGCTCTCACAAACTGGTGTGCTTTTTACAATATGGTCACAGAGCTTTGACTAGTCGCTTTGTTTTATTTCCTTGGCCAAATCTCTGGCCCGAAACGAAACGAAATCGTCCTCGGACCTAACAATCTCTGCACTCAGCGAAAATGCTAGACCTGAAACCTTTAAGTGACCACAGAGTAATGTAAAACTCTCTCCCCCGCTTTTTACCCCCCCCCCCCAACCCTCCCCCGCCCCCTCCCCCCCCCCCTCCCCGCTTCAGAAACTTAGCCTCCGGCTCACCATTTTACACTCTCTTCTCGGACACGAGCGGCACCTCGTCTTTAGCTTCTCCCCGGTTCTCTGTCCAGCGTTCCATCCGGCCTGCTTGTTAAACGTCGCATTTACCGCGCCGCTTCCGAGGGCCGATCCGAGATTTGAATGTGTTCCCAGGACAAGAGCGGGAAAAGCTTCTTTCAAGACGGCCATATAAAACGCAATTTCACACCCGCTCGCCTTCTGGCAGAAGGGACGGGCTTTGCTGAGGGCGCGGCTTCTTGCTCTGGAGTGGCGTGTTTTGAGGAGGAGCTGGTATGCTAACAAGCTTTAAAACAAAAATATGCGCTGGATCATCAGGACTTTTTGGTGTTGTTGTCGTAGTAATTTTAAACGCGCTCTTTCCACGTTTACTAACCTTCAAAGAAACCCCGCTTACGTTTCGCTTGGGAGTGCGCCTATACGCTCGAAATACTCTATCTTGATGATTGATATACAATTTACAATACAATACAATACAATACAATACAATACAATACAATACAATACAATACAATACAATATCTTTATTGTCCATTTTACATAACGTAAAACAGAAATTTTTCTTCTGCAGTACAGCCTCTGACAGCACATGAAAATAATAAGGATTATAGTAAAAACATTCAAATAGCTCTCTCTCTCTCTCTCTCTCTCTCTCTCTCTCTCTCTCTCCACACACACACACACACACACACACACACACACACACACACACACACACACACACACACACACACACACACACACACACACACCAGATAAAAAAAAAACAACTCTTGAAATCTCAATACGTGTGACATGCATACAACAGCGTGAGGAAAACGTTTCATCAAATGCGCTGAACCTGTCCTTCAGAGTCACTTGGATCACAGTATAGCATCTGAAACCATTGCGATAATAATAATAATAATAAATTAATAATATAACCTTCTTATGTAGCGCAGCATCCCCACAAGATGAGCTCAAGGCGCTTCGCAATTTCTAAACTAATAAGAATCTACAACTCATACTGTCATAACACACACACACACACACACACACACACACACACACACACACACACACACACACACACACACACACACACACACACACACACGCACACTGCCATTCCACCAGCAACAGGGCTCAGGATGGGTCAAGATCTGTTGTGAAACTAGTCGTAGGACAGTCTGAACAAGAAAGTTTTCAGTTTGGCTTTGAAATCAAGTAATTCAGAAGCATTTCGAATGCACTGGGGAAGAGAATTACAAATTACAGGGGCTTGATACTGAAATGATCGGCGACTCTGCTTAGCGTATACGTTGTTCTAGAAGTGTACCCCGTACTGAGCAAAGTACTGGCGCGTACTGCAGCATGGCCATGCCCCTGTGGCGAAGACGACTGACGAAACCACAGAGCATGTTCTACAACAGTGCAAGCTACTTCAACAGCTGAGATATAAAGTATGGCCAGGAGAAACTCCACTACAATCCAAGCTCTATGGAAACAGAGACGAGCTGAAAAAAGGACATCATTTATCTCACTATCCGGCCTGACGGTGTAAATGGCGAACGACAAGAAGAAGAGCAGAGGTCTTTTCAAAATTCTCAAGCGCAAACTAAAGCCCTTTTGCGGGCGTTCTTTCAGCTTTGTGGCACCAACCTTTTGGAATTCGCTGCCAGCAAATCTGAAAAATGCCCCCACACTGTCTATCTTCAAGAGCAGTGTTAAAACGTTCCTCTTTTGTAAAGCTTTCCAGTAATTTCCTGTGACAGTAGCTCGTCAGTTTCACCAGTGTATGCGTGTCTACAGTCTGTATAAATTGTACGTGAGTGTCGGTGAGTGGTTGGCGCGTTGAGTTTTATTCGAAAGAAATGCGCCTAAAAAAATACCATTTATCATCATTATTATTATTATTATTTATTTGGTCGAGGACTGAGGACCAGCTAGACGGCGCTGATTGGTTGCTATTTTTAATCAGCTTTTTCGCGTCCCAGTCTGTTCAAAAATGGGCCGTGGCCTCATAGAAATTCGTACTTCTCTATTATTAGAATCCACAAAGTCGCGAAAACGGTCGCCATGGTTAGACTGTCATTCTTTGCTAGTGGTCACAAACTGGGGTAGCTTCACTAGAACGTTGTTTACAGTACATATTTAGTCCAAACTTATTAAAAATCGACGTTTGTGTCTTGATGAAACAATAAAGTAACAGCATGAGCAAGGACGGTTTGAAAATGCTTGTACAAAAAGAGAAATTGCAAAAGAAACGGTAAAAATGGTGGTAAAAATGGCGTCCGAAAAGGGAACTTGACAACCTGCTATCCAAATCTGTCCCGTGTGAAGTCAGTTAACATAGCTGACTCGAAATTTTTATCTCTACATCATAACAAGACGTTAAATTATAAAAACAGGAACGGCTGAAGATACTTTTTTGTACTGCTGGTTTAGAAATTGAAGGGAATGTTAACGGTAACCGCGTTACATGGCGTGTCACACTCGATCGGTATCGAAGTTCGCCAGACTGGTGGTTCGCCCGGTTAAGAACGGCCTGTACGCCGCTGAGATGGGAAACTGCCGCTTAGAGCTTCGAAAGCGGCAGTTTCCAATCTCAGCGGCGTACAGGCCGTTCTTAACCGGGCGAACCACCAGTCTGGCGAACTTGTTCGGCGAACGGAGTATTGTATACGAACAGGGCCAGCGCGCACACGTACGTAGTTCCAGAGGTTCGGACGAACCAGTTCTCTGTCTTAACCGACCGTTAGTGATATGCATACGTCATCGCCCGAACAAGGCGGACTCGGAAGTTGAGACAATCGTAAACAACCAAAATGGCCGCCTTCGTAGATCGAGACGACCAGGCATTTGTTATCGTTTTGAGTGAACTCTTGGAAGCCGAGGAAGAGGAGAAAAGAGGAAAAGAGCGCAAGAGAGGGAAATGTGAAGTGAGTCGATAGCCGCCATGCCGTCCTCCATTTTCCTCAACTTTGTACATGCGCACAACAGCTCTCCCCGAGCAGCCAATCACAGCGCAGGATCGACCAAAGGATCGCGAGGGTTCCCACGACACGCTATGCAGACCTCGAACCTAGTTCGGCGAACCTTTCGAACCAGGGTTTGCGCACAAGTATTTGGTCGGTTAAGAAACAACGTGCGCGAACCTAGTTCGCGAACCAAAAGTCCGCCCGGTTAAGAACGGCCTTTACGAACATAGACGCTTTAATGCTGTCAACACTTGGCCGGGGCGGTCGAAAATTGAAATTCTCCAGCCAAGTGGATGATTGTACCACAAACGTCGTGCTCAGTCCGGCGTCAGTGTACACCTTTCTGTTGGCTCGTTGCCAGCCTTTGGGGTGCAGTAACTGTGCAGATGTCTGGGTAACGCCAGTGACGCTAGGCACCAGCAAAACGGACACAGAAAATGACCTGTACGCATGAAAGAATCTTCAAAACTTGGCCTTTAATGATAAAAAAGGATTGTTTCCAGCCTTCACATCCAACACGAAATGACATTGTGATAGTGCTGTCTTCGGTATGGCGCAATAACAGAATATTTCTGAAGGCGAGGGGACGGCGCAATATAATGAGAGAAATTCTATTTATGCCGCACTTTACTTTGAAAACGTATCGCAGAAAGAAGACAGGGAGTGGTTGTGTTGCAGACTAAATGCAGCTGAGATTTTCATGGACTGTCTTCCGGATTTGTTAAGAAAAAACAAAGGTTATTGACATTTCGTTGTAGCAACACTAAACTACCCATTGAACAAGGTCGTAAGCTGGTCATTTCAAGAGAGAATCGCTTGTGTAGAAAGTGTGACAGGCCAAAGGACAAAAATACACAGGGCCTCAAAGTGCCTGTATATTTCCTATTAGCCTCAGGCATCCTAATCACCACTAAAAATGCTTCAAGCTAGAAACAATTACTACCATGAACAGACCATTGAAAGACACGCACCTGCCACGAGTTAAAAAAACCAACTGAAAATCTCCTTTCCGCTCAGGCCTCACTGGAGTAATGCATGTCTTCTTTCTCTTTAGGCCAGAGAGGCAGTTCACACAAATGCGCTTGCGTCACTTATGCTCGACCTCTGTTCAAAAAGTCTCAGCTTCACTGGAAGCCTGCCTCTTCTTGCGACCGACTGCCATGCACCTTGACCTACAAAACACAAAAATCACGAAAATCACGCATTTCATGACAACAAAAATCACTACAGACTAGCACACTCGCCAAACAGGGTACCTCAAAATAAACACCAAACATGACCCCACGGTCATTTTGTGTCCTTACGCCTTTTGCAGACTAAATACAGCTGCGATTTTCATGAACTGTCTTTCGGATTCGTTAGATAATAAAAAGTTACTGAAATTTCGTTGTAGCAACACTAAACTACCCATTGAACAAGGTGGTAAGCTGGTCATCCCAAGAGAGAATCGCTTGTGCAGAAAGTGTGCATGTGATATGATTGGAGTGTTATCGGTCATGACTTCCATGCAATATTAGAGCGTTACTCTATCCTGGCGCAGCGTGAAAAATTCATTCCTGGTCGTTTCCGAAAAGTAAAATCCATCTTCAACCTTTGTCAGCCGACAGGAAACATTTTGAAAAATGTATGGCTCAATCTTGCTTTTTTTTTAAAAGCAAGTGGGACGCCCTGTGTGTGTGTGTGTGTGTGTGTGTGCGTGCGTGCGTGCGTGCGTGCGTGCGTGCGTATGTGTGTGTGAGAGAGAGAGAGAGAGAGAGAGACAGACAGACAGACAGAGATTGGTCCTGTAACTGAGGCAGTTACATTGATCTTTATACCTAACATCACTCGGAATTTACTCTGTATATGTGGCATTGGGCAGCCATATTGACAATTTCTGCAGTATCAGTGGTGTGGTTGTAGCAACATAGTGTACAGGTCATTTGCCTGTGATTTGTGTACTGCGTGACAATACTAATAATGATGAAAATAATACAAGTGATCCCTATTTATTTAATCATCATTTGTGTAGTGATGACGTTCCCTCTCGCCCACAGCCGCGAATTAGTCTTTGTGGCTTGCGCGGCTTTAAGCCCTAAAAACTCACTCACTCACTCACTCTCGCCCACGTGTAGGTGTGAATTTATTACAAGCATACGCCTAAAGCGATTATTCGTGTTTGAGCATCATTATGTACAATAAAAGAAACACAGGGTGCAGTCAAAATGGCCGGGAGTGGTTCCAGTGCTACTCCGCTTCACAAGCTGCACCACCATACAGAGCGTTTTTACACAGCAGCATCGAGTGTTCCCGTTTTCAAATTGAAGTAGCACCGAGTGTTTCCAGTAGTCTTCGGTTTGTTGGTGGGAAAATGAGAAAGGGGGCGTTTATCAACCAGACGGCGAGTTTGACCTACGCATTACTACAATGCAAAGTCGTATACAATACAATACAATACAATACACAATACAATACAATACAATACAATACAATACAATACAATACAATACAAAGTCGTATACAACACAGCACAACACAACACAGCACAGCACAGCACAGCACAGCACAGCACAGCACAACACAACACAACACAACACAACACAACACAACACAATGTTTATTGTCCTTCTAAGGGATATTTCTCTTTCAGCCCGCTGAGCATTCAATAACAGAAAAATATTGTTTAAAAACTACGTTGTTCAATTAATTACATAAAACAATTTTTAAGATAATGAGCATCAGGCCCTAAAAGAAGAAGGTCAAACATATAATTTAAAAAAAAAAATCATCATCTTCACACCACGCACCATCTCTCTCTCTCTCTCTCTCTCTCATCCCGGCTGGGGCTAAACATTTGTGCTGGCCTTTTCTCGTTGCCCCGTCTTTGATATCACCCTTGCGTGGTGGAAAAGGACGTTAAACTCCCAAACCCCCCTCTCTCTCTCTCTCTCTCACACACACACACACACACACACACACACACACACACACACACACACACACACACACACACACACACACACACACACACAAACGATGCATGCTTGCATTTCGAACATGCGCCTTTGTGAGAGAATAATCATCATAAACGTTTGAAGCGGAGTAGCACCATCAACAGTCGCGACCATTTTGACTACACCCCGTGCAAACGTTACGAAAAGCTAAAACTTTCAATCAGAATTCTCACCGTCAGACACAACAATCGTACTACATTAATATCACCACCAGTAGTAATTTGTCGAGCCGGAAATGAAATCATTTACAAAGTTCATTACGATCTCTCGTGATGCACTTATTGCACGGCACGACACGATCAGACGGGTCACTGTACGTCTTTGATCCACGATGCAAAATTAATGACACGTCCACCCGCTCTTGTGTTCGTGAAAACACGCACGGATGCCACAGTTTAATTTTGCGTTGACCGATGTATCAACACGTTGCCCAAACTCTTGTGAATTTCCCGTAAGCTGGGTCTCACCTTATGCTGCAGGTGGTACCATGATTACTGTCAGTTTCTTTCTTTCAAAGGACACGTTCTCTTCAGGGCGTGTCAAAGAGTGGCGAGGGTTGGGTTAAAAACAAAATGAATGTGCGTCAGCAGAAAAACGAAATTAAAAGAGACCATATCGGGGGTAATGATCAAATCTCTTGTAAGATTAATTTTGTAAGAGCGCCATTGTCAGTACATTCTTCCGTAAATCAAAAGAAAACAAAAAGACTTTTCCAATCAGATGACGAACACTGTCTGCCCATGTGTCTGTGTGTCTGTCTATGTGTCTGCCTGTCTGTCTGCCTGTCTGTCTCTCCCTCTCTGTCTCTCTGTCTGTGTGTCTCTGTGTGTCTGCCTGTCTGGCTGTCTGTCTGCCTGCCTGCCTGTCTGTCTACCTGTCTGTCTGTCTCTCCCTCTCACTGTCTTTGTCTGTCTGTCTCCCTCTCTCTTACACACACACACACACACACACACACACACACACACACACACACACACACACACACACACACACACACACACACACACACACACAGACGGACAGACAAACAGACAGAGAATGCACATGCCTACCTTACTACTTTAACATAAATTATTTCCCAAACATGATATATGAAGTATGATTGATTACTTTCTGAATGAATCATACACTCAGTTTCTCTTGGATGAACAAAAGCTCAACCAGTAGAACATGGTAGACGCCTTCTGCAGACGCCATAGTTCTGTCACGAAGACCTGTTCAAAGGTCACGACTTGTTCCGTTCAATAATTCATACCTGCCCATCTGCTGTAGCTTAATCAGCCTCTACATGTAGTGTGACTTGTAGATGTGATTGCTGATCTCCGAAGACAGCTTTTGCTCTGCTTGTTGATAATAGTATACACTCCTCAGAGACTTGTTGATAATAGTATACACTCCTCAGAGACTTGTTAGGTGGTAATGTCGCGACGACAACAGAACCCTTCCCATAACCCTTATTACGAGGTTCCAAGATGGTTTGGAAGGCCGGATAGAGATTATTACTTGCATGAGTTGTCCCCCGTGCATACACAGACACGCAGCTTGCATGCATTTTTTATGGCAGCTTTGTGCTCTGCCAAGAAAACTGGGTGCTTGTTGCGGCAAGGGAGACAACTCACGCAGGCAATACTCTCTAAACAAGCCGAGAATGTACTTTGCTGGTGAAAGCGACAGTTTTCAGTGCTTCTGTGCACACTGTGAAATAACACGGGGACCTCAAAGTTGTTCGCAACTGTCCACTTTCCTTGTCACCGAGTATTTTTTTTTCCTTCTTAGGTATCACTTAGCTCGGCTCGGTTTCGGTTAGCCCGACTTGGTCGTTGTCGCAGAGGCCGAGAGTTAGGGAGGGACCCGGAACAGGGTTTGGCCAGTCGTGCACAACCCAAAACTTGCCTGGTAGGAATTGAGTTAACGTTAGAAGTTAACTTGCATCCAGTCAAGTGTTTTATAGATTTTGTTTATGGTTGGTTGGTTGGTTGGTTGTTTGGGGGTTGTTGTTGTCGTTGCTGTAGTTCTTGCTGTTTTGGGTGCAGGTGTGCATTCGTTGGTTTGTGCACACGTCCATCGATCCCAGTTGGCTTTGGCATCTAAACGTCACTGTAAATTATTTATACAGCATTACTGCGTTAGCGTCAGCTTTGAGTCATGAATTCGTTCAGACTTGGCTTCCACCGTCCACACACCAGAAGCGGTAGAAATCATACTCAAGGTCCTCATAAAGATAAGACCATGACAATCCCTTCCCATGAACGGCAGTCATTTGGGGGTTTCCTTGGCCATATCAAATGCGTACAATACAGAAAAGCGTAGGAGATAAAAATATCGGTAGAATTAGTGTTATCCTCATAAGAATACGACAGCCATTTAATTCTTATTTACGGCAGTCATGGCGGGAAAGCATAGGGGGATGAAAATTTCGATAGAATTAGTTTTATCCCCATAAGACTCAAACTCGAAAACACGCGGCGAACGTTCCTTCTCTTGCTTCGGTTCCTCAGTGTGGCACACCTTGCCTGCCTTCAATGTGGTGGAAAAGGACGTTAAACCCCCAAACACCCACCCACCCTTGCCTGCCTTCATCCGTCATTGCCCAACTCTGTACTGCTTCAAGTCCCGTCTAAACGCGGGGAGCAGAATGGTAGAGCTTGGACTTCTAATGCTCGGGTCGTGAGTTCGTATCCCGGCGGGGGCCAAATATTTGTGCTGGCTTTTTCATTGTTGCCCTGTCTTTGATATCACCCGTACGTGGTGGGAAAGGACGGTAACCCCCCAAACACCCACCCACCCCCGTCTAAACGCCCGTCTCTTTCGGGAAACTTTTGATTAGTCTGTCCCAATAGTATGTGTGTGGGGGGGGGGGGATATGGGGGTCCTGTCTATTTATACACGTACAATACAGACAAGGGAGATGAAAATATCTGAAGAAATTATACCCATTGTCTTGAAGAAGGACAACGACAATCACTTCCTGTGAACAACAGTCGTCACTGGCCTTTCCATACAGGTGCCACACAGAGAAGCAAGCCTTGGAGACAACGTTACGGCAAGCGGTGTGGGAGGAGCCTTGACGAGCCACACAATAACGGGTTGTCCTCGGTCAGTATCTGGAAGCTGCAACATCCGTCCCTCTCCCTTTCGGCGCGTGGTTTCAGCGTTGTTGATTCGTATCGTTTCCTCTGACTGTCTTGTCTGTGTACTGTGTAATTTATGGACGCGAAAGAACCACACAGCGTCATCTGTTGACGTAGTTCACAATATTGTCCGTGTCCGTTGAAAGGAACAGGCAGATTTACTTGCTGACGTATTTAACAATTTTGTATGTGTAGTGTGTAATTCATGGACGTAAACTCAACCGTAGCGCGTCATTTGCTGACGTATTTCACAAATTCACGTGCATGGTTAAAGTTACAAACGTAAAAGGGATAACCCAGTTATTTCCTGACGCACTTTAAGTACAGACTTCAACATAAGTCAAGGACCACCTTGACAGACAGGTCTAATAGTTAAGAATTCACAAAAAAACAGAGATCAAGGAATTTTTCAATTTTTTTTTTTTGCTGTGAAAGTGTTAAAGGGTTAACAATGCATCCTGCAAAGCTTGCTGAAGCTGAAAAACCACCATGTGCTGCACGGACATCTTCCAGGAATTTTAGCCAAATTTGCAAGTGGTCCTTGACTTATGTTGAAGTCTGTATGTCTGTGTAGTGTGAATTGATTTATGGACGCGAATTTTACCACACCGCACTTTTTACTGACGCCGGTATTTCACAATCTGATCGCCTTAGAATTAATTAATGGCGACAACAGCCAGCCACACAAGCACATGCACTTGCTGTAATTTGACGCAGGCGGCTCTTATTATGTGTAGAATAATAATAATGATAAGAAGAAGAAGAACAGTGACGATTTTTAGAGCGCCTATTCTGACGAGCTCTAGGAGCTTCACACACACACACACACACACACACACACACACACACACACACACACACACAGACGATTGGGACAGACTGATTAAATGTTTCCCGAAAGAGATGGGCTTTGAGGCGGGACTTGAAGCAGGACAGAGTTGGGGGAGTGACGGATGGAGGAAGGCAAGGTGTTCCACACTGAGGGACCGAAGCGGCAAGAAAAGGAACGTTCGCCGCGTGTTTTCGAATCTGAGTGCAGGAGACGGAATTTGCGTGTGTCAACAGACGCGGAGCGAAGGGAGGGGGTAAACAGCTGCAGCAAGTCAGAAATATACGTAGCTGAGGTCTGGTTAATTGATATAAAACAAAGACATGACACTTTGTACAAGATCCTGTCCTGCAGTGGATGGGAAGCCAGTGCAAAAAGATGTTTAAAATACTGACTTATTTCAAATGGGATGGGGGGGGGGGGGGTGCTGTTTTATCGGTCGGTGAAGCCCCCAGATAGTAACTGATCCGGCTCTGCTCAGTTTTCAGCAGAGAGGCGCTTCTAGCAAACAGCCATCAAGCGTTCATCACACTGCAGTGGATACTGTCAGTGACACTTTGTCTGGTATGAAATATTGAAAACAGTGTTTAAAAAAGTGTGTTCTATAGAAAAGAAACTGTTTTCACATCTGAAAATGTCAAATATGGGAAAGTCGGCATATCTACATTGAGTGCATTTGCCTGCATGTCGTTGTACTCATGCACATGTTCACAGACGTAATTTACAGTTTTTGCCCGGAGCTCATCCGCTGCAAGTTGCTCTGGAACTTTCAAGACAGGGTCCGTAACAAATCCGTTTTCATCACGTTCCGCACGCTGCAGTCGTTTGTCTAGGCCAATGCAGACACTTCGTAAGAAACACCTTCCGTCCGGATTGGTGCGAATGACAGAGTATAGAGTCTCCTCGGCGTCGCTCTCAGAATCAGTCAATACGGGGATGTCTGACTCGTTTTGTTTTTCACGTCTGGGACGTTTCCCTCTGACAGGCTCTGAAAACAAAAACAGTAGGTAAAACACATGTACGAAAAAGGTAGAAACAAGGAGAAATAATAATAATAATAATAATAATAATAATAATAATAATTAAAACTTTTTGTTCAGGTAAACAATGTAAAAATGGAAACGCTGTGTTAAAACATGCTACAAACAGTTCTCAGTGTCTGTGTCCGAGTCCAGTTCAACGTGGTCATGTTCTGCAGAGACGTGTGCACTGTCCGCGGTGTGTTGCGGTCTGGAGGAGTTTGTAGCAGCTGACGGATGCTGTCCAGTGCGGCCTGATGAACTCCCCTGCCTGGATGTTGACGGTTGTTGAGAAGAACATGGGTTGCACTGGTCTCTGTCAGCACACTCTGAAAAAGGGTAGAGGAGATGAGTGCCACTGGTTAGAAAATATAATTCTTAACAGCACAGACAAGAACACAAAGACTGCAGGCTGTTGCACGAAGGGAAAAAATAAATTCCACATATAGTACCTTGATTCACATTGAAGCATTCTTTTGTAATAGCTCGGAAACTAATTTTAAAATTGTTGCCGCTCACCGTCTGCAGCAGGTGTGTCGGAAACCAATGTGCTAGGGGCGAAGTCTTCATCTGCAAAGAAGTTTCTGTTGCAAGGAAAGATGCCTGTCTTTTCAAATCCACTCACAGCGTTTGAGATGGATGCAGCTTTTGAGTAGGCTGAATTGAAGAGATGAGCAATCTGAAAGGCGGACCAGGGTTGTTTCTCAGCCAAGTTTCTTGTGCCTGCAGGAAGTGCGTCTTCAGAGGGCGAAAAAAGCTGACATCCAGGGGCTGCAGTTTGTTGGTCGTGTGAGGCGGCAAGCCAAGCATGACAACTCCATTTTCTCTAGCAAGGTCAATGGCTGCAAGACTGCCGGTGTGTGAACTGTGGCCATCGAGAATGAGAAGAACCTTGTTTTCCACGCTGGGCCTGACTGTGTTAATAAAATGCTGTAACCACTCAAGGAACTTCTCCTGGGTCATACATCCGCTGTCGTTACCCGTGATGACACTGCCAGGGGGTGCATCGTTCCCTAACGGTGGAAACTTGTTTTGTTTGTCAAGGTGCCTTTTCAGGGTTGACACGGGAACACCATAGGTCCTTGAGGCCTCACGAAGACCCATGGTGCTGGATGTATCCTGGAACAATGCGAGTTGTATTTCTTCAGTTGTCCACTTCGCTCTGAAAAAAACCCCGAATTTTTGTTAAGGCTAGATGGCAAATTTATGACAAAATGCGAAACAATGGCTTTGTCAGTGCGTGTCAGTTTCAGTTTCATAAATCAGTTACATTGTAATTTAACACTTGCTTGTGTGTGTGATCGCACAATATGGAACACAGTGAGGGCTATATAGAACACGAGCCATACTACCCGACCTCAAGTGTTCCATATTGCCCTAGTAGGGGGTGTGATGGAAAATGACGTCATGTGGCTTTTGCGAATCATGACCTTCACAGTTTCTACCTTCAAAATGTGCATAACACTACTGGGCACTCCTCCACAAACATTTTTTGTCTGAAGCATGAATCTGAATGTAAATGCAACGACCGATTTAACACATCAAAATAAGATCAGACAGAGTAAAAAATTTCAAGCACTCACTGTTTTTGCATTTTCCCGCCTTCGGCCATTCTGACTGCTGTCATCGGACAAGCGGGGTAAGCTTCATAGCATGACGCTATCAAATTTGTTCTATTTGTCTCCCATGACCCGCAACATCGGTGTTCCATATTACTCGCCTGTTCTATATTTACCGACTTTACCAAACATTCCTCGAGGCTAAAATTATGCATGTGTCCAAGCGCCATGATGCTAAAACAGCTCAGTCCGGTTTGTGAGCCCCGCAGGGTGCGTGGGTGGGTGTTTGGGGGTGGGGGTGGGGGTTAACGTCCTTTTCCATCACATACGCGTGATATCAAAGACGGGACAACGATGAAAAAGCCAGTACAAATATTAATTTTGGCCCCAGCCGGGATACGAGTGTGGACAGTTCCAAGAGGACGAATGAGTGGGTGTTTAAAGGGGTTCGTGCCACCATTTATATGCCCACAGATCATTCTGACCTGTTTTCGTGGTATCTATCATCACACCACTTAGACACCTGGACAGTGACAGCGTTTGTAATGCTGGCACTGAGCCAGCAGAAGCGTTCTCAATGACGCGGCGATCACACTGAGCGCGTCAGTAGTGTAACAACAGTCGTAGCGTTTGAATGTACGACCGCTCGCGCAGAGTGTAAACAACATTGTATCGCATGAAGAGCTGTACTAATCATCAAGATAGAGTATTTCGAGCGTACAAGCGCACTCACGAGGGAAACTGTTCCAAAACGTAAGTTTGCTCAGCAAAGATGGAATCAGCCCGTTTAAATGTTTACCCCCTAGTCAATCGCCAACCCTTGTATTGCATTTCCCTGACGCGGAAATTATGTAGAAGCCATTGCCTTCATTTGTGCCTACGCGCACACACGGTGGAAACGTTTGCATGTCAATACCGGCTTTATTCTGTTACCGATGATTCCCCCGGCACGTGCAACATACACGTAAGCCGCGCGCATTGGACAGTCTGAAACTCTACTGTGTGTGCTTCGAAATTTAGATATGCAAATTGCGTTTCTGTCCCGATCATCACACGTTTGTCACATTAAAGGAAATAAAATATCTTCTACAGGAATAATTATATGCGTAACACTGCCGGTAAGTCTTTGCATGGATTTTGTTTGTGTAGATGATATGCAAACAACAACAACAACAACTGCAGCAGCAGCACCAGCAACAACAACAACAGTAGCAGCAACAACAACAACAAACAAACAAACAAACACACAAACACGTGAGTTAGGCAAAATGTACGGTACTGCTGGTGAATTAACAAAAAAAAAAGTGCAGCAAATAAACATCAGCTGCGACTAGAGCATTTAATTATTTGCTAAATATTTTTAAGTTTAACATCTCTTTGCAAGGTGCGGAGAGAGAGAGAGAGAGAGAGAGACTTACAAATCAGTCTGGAGATACTTGCAAACACAATGGCTGCCCCTCCCCCCTCCCACCCCCTCCCCTCCCCCCAGCCGCACACCCCCGCCCATTCCCTATGTCCACCCTCTCATTTTGTTGTGTGTGACGTCAGTCAGGACGTCAGGACATACGACGGGAATCCGGGGGGAGTATAAAAGAAGGGCGATGCCAGCCAGCCGACTGACGCTGCAAGATACGGCCTGGGTGCTTAATTTTCATTCTTCCTCCTCCACCCTCCACACACACACACTCACACTCTCTCTCATTCTCTCTCTCTCACTCTCTCACCATCTCTCGATCTCTGTGACTCCTGTCGCCTGCCACGACCGTCACTCGTCCAGTGGTTTCACGGTGCGCCGCATCACTGTCAGAAGTCAGCCGCCGCAGCTTAACGTCACACGCGCAAGTGAAAGTCACCGGCTGTTGTCAGAACTTCTCTGCTGTCTCAGGTGAGCTCGAGAAAGTGGTCGATGATGATGATGATGATGATGATGATTGTTGTTGTTATAAGTAGTAATACTAGTAGTAGTAGTAGTTGCCGTTGTTGTTGATGATGATGATGATGATGTTATAAGTAGTAATACTACTAGTAGTAGTTGCCGTTGTTGTTGCTGTTGTAGTTATTTCTGTAAAATTAGTAGCAATAGTTGTATTGGTTTTTCGCACATTGAAAGATTTTGTTTTTCGTGATTTTTTTTTAACATGCAAGTACGAATATTTTTTAAAAAGTCCTTTTTACTATAAACATTTCACAAAGCAGCCAGATCATTTAAACCAAACCGTAACGATTTCGGTACGTTTGAATGCGAACATTTTTTTTTAATATAGAAAATTCATTGTTATGTTATTTGAAACCAAACGACTTGTTCACAATGAAACGAAAGTAAGTTTTATTTTAAGCAGGAGCGAAGTTCGTTTGTTCGTTCGTTCGTTCGTTTGTTTGTTTGTTTGTTTGTTTGTTTGTTTGTTTGTTTGTTTGTTTGTTTGACGTAACGTCCAATGGAAACTTTTTTAAATTGATTGTGATGATACGTTACTGTTCGTGACTGATGTGAAACCCATGGGTTGCGCTGTCACGCCCAAGTCTGGGTTTATCGTCTAGCAGGCAGGGTTGGAAATTTTCTCTAGTCCCGATCAAATCAAATTCATTTTTTAAAATTCAAATATTATTGTCTCTCAGCAATTCGTATCCACAAATTACATTTGCATCAAGTATTCATGAGACAAAAATACAGCCGCATGCATGTACTGACTACAAAGGGTGTGGCGTGCCACTGTTGCGACACACTTTCCTGAGAGAGAAGCGTCCACCGCCCACTTGTATACCCACTTCCCGGACGAGATAAAAATTTAGAGAGAGAGAGAGAGAGAGAGAGAGAGAGAGAGAGAGAGAGAGAGATGAAAAGAAAACATGAAACAAAATGAAGAAATGACGTTCAATCCCGATGTATGAAGGTTTCTGAAGCCAGCCATACAGGACACTACAAACACACGTTTCAGTTGTGAAAAACAAAATCCGCGAAACACAAAATTATTTGCAAACGCAGCCGCAGAAAATGTTTGAAGAAGAAGGCTTTGAATAAACCAGATAATTTAATTGCCACATGTACTGTATAGGGAGGTGTTGTTTAACTTTTTTTTTTTGGCTCGCGGAAATTAAAGAGGGAATTACCCAAAGTGCCATTCCCTCTCTTTCTTTAAATCTCTACTAGTATTTTTCTCTGTTTGAGTTTGTGCGTGATTGTCCTCCCCATTTTTATTCCAACAGAGTTGTCTCGCCTAAACAGGTTTTGACGGAGTTCGCATTTTGTTTTCGATGTCCGATATTCACCTACGCACGCGAACGTGCGTATTCACAATAGAGTAATTGAGTTTGAAAATGCCTGTTCATTATCTCACCGGGTTTCGCTCTTACCCTAACCATTCTATCGTAATTAGTTTTGCGCCTCTTAAAACCTGCAGTCAGCATTTCTATAAATGCTGTGACCAATAACCCATTGTACGTACACTAATGGAGCAGAAGCCAAGCAGGCAGAATCTGGACGTGGACACATTCAGCAACACAACAAAAAAGACAGTTATCTGCTTTCCGGGAAATTGGTTTGGGTCTAGCATCAGAAATCAGTTAATTGAAATCTGTTATCAAATGAGTAGAAAATGTTAAACACACTTCAGTGCCGACTTGGCCTCTGATAGATTTTCCATGAAAGCGGTCCTCCATACGATAAGCAGCTCCCAACGTGTCTACCAAAAACAACAACAACAACAAAACAAAACAAAAACCGCAAATGGAATCTGTTACTACTGCACAGTGGGTATAGTTCGCCAGTTATGTGCAGGGGAAGCAAATGTATTCAAGCTCGCGCACAGGGCGATCGTATCCCGTAATTCAGTCCGGTCAGCTCTCGCGATATTGCCGTGCTATTTGCATCGAAAGGCGTGCTGCCGGAAAACGAAACGGTTACAAATTACGACAGATACTATACACAAACATATATCTTCACCATCTGATGGCTACATTCGTTTAACCTTTGCCGTACGTCACCTGTAAACTTGCGCGCCGTACATCGTGGGTGCAAACTTACCCATGCTTTTTAAGAAGGGGGAAAATGTATGATTAATCAATGTTTTTCTTATTTAGTTGTTCGTTTACCAACAAAATCAAACATGTTTTGGTATGCACCTCCCCAATACCTATATTAGCAAAGTCACGATGTTTCGTGGATCTAGCATGAAAATTGTCTGAGCTTGCACGTTTGAACGAACGTGTGGGTGCAACTGGCGGCGCTGAAATGGTGGCGCTAAATTGTTGGCGCTGAAATGGTGGCGCTGAAATGACGTGTCACCGTACCCACGACGTACGGCGAAGGTTAAGTTACATTCATGAAACGAAGTTAGCTGTCACGTGACTTCAACTCGTGAGACCCCAACTCCAGGCTACATTTTGCACCCCGTCCCGCGCGGCTGGTGTACATCTGCTCCCCCTGCAAATCACTGGTATACATTTGCACCCCCTAAAAGGCGAACTATACCACCTGTGTGTTACTATGGCGACAGTGAGGTCACTGAGACTCAGCTCTGAGTGCTTGTAGGCTTGAGATATTGCCTTGGAACCCATGTGGCTTGGTGGGTAGTTGTGGTGAGTTAGTTATCTCGAACATAAGAAGACAGAGAGAGAGATGCAGCTTCATCGTTTTGTGATTACTTTTCATTTACCCCACTTCCACGCGCCTTTCTTCTCACGATGTCGTTTTTCCATCAAACGTCTTTTTTACGAGCTTGCGTCTTCTTCATCATTATCGGCGCTTTTCACCTATGATGAGCTTGATCTCAGATTGTTTATCGCGGACCGTGCACTTGGTCTTCTGAACTCTTTTAGAGTTGCTCTGCGATGATGCAGGTAATCGTAGGCATGGACACAGGCAATGTAATTGAAGATTGTTGTAGACCAGTGTTCATGCAGATCTGGGCCCGTATGTAAAACTCGAGGTTAATTTAACCCACGGGCCTAACCCGGACTAGGACAAAAGAAACCCCAAAACAAAATTAAATAAAAAAGGAAGCGAAGAGAGAATAATAAAAAGAAACCTTCTATAACGGCATAAACACCTTGCTGCTAAACCCGCTTCCTGATTTAAAACAAATAACAACAGAAAATTTAACCCTAGAGCTAGTTTAGTTCGAAGTTAGACACTAACCCGGGGCTAAACTCCCTAACCCCGACTTTTACATGCGGACCCTGTGCTCTTGAACTAAATAGAGTGGCCAAGCTGGGTTTGTTGTTGTTGTTGTTGTTGTTGTTGTGGTTTTGTTTTATTGTTGGGTTTTTAAAAACTACTTTGCAATTAAATTAGTATTGTAGGGATGATCGGTGGTCTAATAGGTAGCGCGTCGGACTGAGCCGCTGCGCTGTTGAACGTCCGTCACCGATGCGACGGCGATGAAGCGTGGGTTCGAGCCCAGGCCGAGCATGTGATATGTGATATCGGTTTTTCCTGGCTACCGGGCTACTCATCGGGGGTTTCTCTTCGGGTTATCCGGCTTTCCTCCCCCAGCAAAACTGAAAAAAAAATAGGATAGCTATTGGGTGGCACTGCAACGCTGTAGCGACGGGCTTCCCCCGGAGTAAGCAGCCCAAATTTCCCGAAAGGGGGAAAAAATAGACGGGACGGCATGGTGCGATGAGGTAATACCAATAACGTGTTATTGAATACTGCTCATTTGCATGTTCCTCTGCTGCGTTGTTAGGGATTTAAACGTCAGGACTTTTTATCACAGGCGGGTGATATCAAACATGGGGCAAAGAGGACAACGCCACCACAAATACTTGCCTCCCAGCCGGGATTCGAACATGACCAGTCGGCTATCACGGCTACAGAGCTGCACAACTAGCGATACACACACACACACACACACACACACACACACACACACACACACACACACACACACACACACACACACACACACACACTTCACAATTAAATTTAAATTAATTTAAAAAAGCACTAGAATGTTTGGAGCTTAGTGGCATGGACATGTTAATAGAATTTCAAAGATGGAAAACGACTAATGAAAGCAAAAACAAACCGCACTGAATTTCAACTTTCTGGGTTTTTTTTTTCCCCCAAGCAAAATGTGGATAACGAATGCGATTGCGTAGAAAGTCTGAAATCTGAACTTTACTTCAAAGGATAAGTTCGCTCTTTGAAAAAAAAAAGTTTAAAGATTATCCATTACCCTGCGTCTTGCGCAGAAGGAATGTGTTACCGAATATTTATTGGAATGAAAACGACGTTTCCGTGGTGGAAAAAGTAGGACAGTTGAGTTGTGTTTGACGGTTACAGTTCTTCTGGAAGCTTGTCTTTTATTGATCACATGAATTTGCAACGACAATGTGCACATTTTATAGGTCTTTATCCAAGTCGCAGAAATTGTGCGGTCTATATAACCGGTATCACTGACATTGCATCCGTTTTTCTTTTTAATATTTTTAAATTCAAATCCAGCGAGACATAATTGAACTTCATGGTGAAATGCATCCGATACGCTGTTTACTTGTTGGAGATTGTCTGAACTGAAGCTACACCTAAAGACGGTTTTGTCAATTTTTGACATAATAATGAAGCTTGGATAATAATAATAATGATAATAATAATAATAATAAGTATTGTACCCCTGACCTGCATTGGTGACAAATCTCTTAACCACTAGACCACCGACCGCCCCTGAATGCGGATAATATTTTCCTTTTATTTTATCTTTGGTTATGTATGGTTTTTATTGACAAGATTTAAGCTCAGTCGAAACTGCAGGGTGTGAAATATCGTTTCATTGATCAAACAAATATGCATATGCAATATGTTGTTTTTCATCTCTAATTTTCTGAGCTCACTGTAAGAAGATCTAGAAAACAATTAACCAGCTTCAGGTTCTCAAGAACAAAACAAACTCAAATAAAAAACAAAATCAGAAAAAAGCACCTAACACCGGCACTATGGAAACTATATGTCAGGTTGTTATGGTGGACGAAACTCTCGCCCTGTCCCTGCGTCTCGGCAGATCAACAAACACGACCCAGTGCGCATGCGTTGCATGGGAAGACTTGCTTCATTTTGGGAAAAGCGAAAATTGCACATGGAAAATGTCTAAAACACAAGAAAAGTGCGGCTTCGATCGAATTCTTCCAAAACGATTTGTTGGGCTTTTCTTTCTTTACCCCTTTCCTCCATTTTGTCTTTCTGTAATGCTTTCCTTTTTTTCTGTCTTGCACTTGGTTATTTCGAACAGATTGGAATATTGGAAATAAACAACAGCTGGGGGTACAGCGTGCAAATAAAATACTATAGATGCGTGGCAACATGCGGTAAGAAGCCTCTCCACAGCGAGCGCTTTTTATCCAATCAAAAAAAGCCAAGGGTCACCACAAGCTTTCGCATTGCAACAAAGAGGATGAGTGGGTGGGTGGGTGTTTGGAAGTTTAACGTCGTTTTTCGCCACATGAGGGTGATATCAAAGATGGGGGAGCGAGAAATAAGGGGATTCGAACTCACGACCCGAGCATTGAGAGCCCAAAGCTATACCGTCCGGCTATCCCGGCTCCCCTAACAACAAAGGGAGCGATCGCATGTATGTATAAGTATATAAAGGCACTCGTTCCTATATAGTTCGTGTTGTGAACACTTTTTGTGCAACACGCTCCTGACAAAATCGGCAACAAATTGACGAATACATGGAAAAGAAGCAGGACCGCTGATGGACCCTAGCAACAGTTACTGCGGGCTCCCGGAGAGGTCCATTTGTTTGCTTTTGATGCTGTTGTTGTTGTTGTTTGACTGTTTGAACGTCAATTCAAAAACGAAAGAAAGGAGAAACGCTATGGTAGAGATTTGTTTGTTTGTTTATTTGTTGTTGGTTTTTGTTTTGGTTTTTTTGTTTTTTTCGGCAGATTCTGGACTATTTCACAAGAGGCAAAATGAACGCTCATGCTTGATACACGCTCACTGGTATCGGCGGGGGCTCTAGTGTAGACTGTATCGCTGCTTTTAGTCAAAGTCGCTCTGACGTCAGTACTACAATTATTCTGAGCTTTTACAGTCACTGACTGTGCGTGTGACTGAAGGCCAGTCCCCACTGAGGATAAGTGACCACGGTCCCTAAGTTGCTATTTTCGTAGTCTCGGCGCTCCCAACGATTTTCCCGCGAATAACCGATCATCAGATAACATCGGTATATTCTCTTCTATTGTAAGCTTTATAGTCGACTTCTGGTACACACCCCGCCATCGAGACCAACAGAAATGGACGACTCCACTCCTGTCAATCAAAAAGAGTCGAGCCCCGGCCAGAAGTTAGCCAATCGCGTCCCGCGGCTTAATGAGCACAACACATGGCACGGTCTGGCAAACTTTTTGCCAGACACTACAAAGAGGTAAACACGTGTAGTTTGATATGACTGAAACATGGAAAAAGGAGAAAAAAATGCAATTACGTCAATCTCTTTCATCTTGAAATCACCGCTTTTCACACACAATGACGTCATGTACGTATTGTGTGTTGCCAAGGTAAAGGGGCGGAGCTTTGGTTTGCCGAGTGGAGTTGTCCATTGCGACTATAACGAGTGGAGGTGGAGACTTTGGGAGGAGTCCAATGTCTAGTGCATGTTTTTGTACTGTAAGATTGCGACTCCAAAATACTTTTTTTAAAGTTTTGTTTTTACTCTTTTGTTTTTACTTTTTTTCTTTTCTTTTTCTTTTTTACTGTTTTTTTCTTCTCCTTTTTTTATAACCGATATGCATCGTACAGAAATACGTTGACTGTGTTTTTGTAATGGACAGTTGATTGAAGGATGTTCAATCTGACTCCAAAATACTAATGTGGGTTGGTTTGGGAACGACGTGTTGTCTTCCGTTCTAATCAAGGTACCGTTAGGTGGGACTGTTAACCGAATTTGTTTCTGCCACCCCCAACTCTTTGTCAGCTCCGGTGATGTTCCTGCCATAGGTCATGGGTGGTCGTGGGTCCACGGAGATCTTGGAAGCTGATGCATTTGTTATGCATGAAGATGAGGGTGATAGTATGATGCTGCTATGGAGGTCCATGCGGTTTCGGGCCGCAGTGACAGGGCCGTATTTCCAGCTTCCTTTTATATAATTATGTATCCCGGCGTTGAACAGGCCCGGTAACTGCGCTGCCGGCCACGTAAATGTATCTACCATGTGATGTGTCACCACATGGAAAGCACCATGAAAGTCGCACACTTGATGGTTGGAGGGGGGGGGGGATCGCCCATATAGCACTCCTGCTCTGGGTAGGAGACGACTACAGTAGCAAAACCCCGCTTGCCTCAGCTGGGATTGGAACCGGAGTCTCAATCTATGTCCCGGTGCAAACCGCGTACACCACGGGAGCCGGTGTAATATGCCAGATGAAATGCTCGCTAAGAATGACACGGGCCCATTTCCAGTCTTAAGTTGTATTGACCAGGGGCACTTTACGCGTACGCATAACGCGCCCCGGGTAAATGCAGCTTCATCCAGCTCTCAGCCGAAGAGGCCTCGGAGTAACTGGTGCTGGGGACGTCGTCTCACGTGTGACACCAGTCAAACACACGTTACTAAAACGGACTTCTCACCGGAGAAGGACCCCCCCCCCCCACCCCCCCAAAAAAAAAAAAGAAAAAAAGTAGGATCTACCTGTTGTTGCACAGTTCTGGCAGGAGCTGAAGAGCGAAACGAAACGAAACGAAACGAAACTTTATTTTCCAAGGATAAAAAGATATAGGTACAACGACCTGTCTTCCGTCTAGTCCTTGCTAAACTAGGAAAACTACACTACAAAGAAATCACACACACACACACACACACACACACTCACACACACACACACACACAGACGATGACAATGACAATGATCCTTTATTTATTTACGGTAAAGCAATTGGCACAATTACCATTTTCAAACTTGCCGTTGCTACTCTAAATTACAAAAGAAAGAAAGAAGAAGAAGAAAAAAGAAGAAGAAAAAATCAAGCAATTAAAACTGACAAGCAAAAAAAAAAAAAAAAAAAGTCAAGGACAATCACGAAGCAAAACAACTAAATATAAGCCAAAAAGTGAAGAAGAAAAAATCGCAACTGTATAAGAGACTACATCTACGTTTAAACAAAGTAAAAAACAAAAACAAAAAAAAACACACACACAAACACACACACACACACACACACACACACACACACACACACACACACACACACACACACACATATCTTCTCTCTCTCTCTCTCTCTCTCTCTCTCTCACACACACACACACACACACACACACACACACACACACACACACACACACACACACAGAGCAGGTGTCATTACAAAACATGTATGTCAAGTCGAGCAAATCAATGGATGGTCTATACAAAGTGGTGTCGAGAGAGAGAGAGAGAAATGATCAATACAATATAAAGGAAGCATAGTGATAAAAACGGATATAACGGGCAAAACAACGTAACGTCATGGACATAATTATTGCCTGGCAATGTAGATGTCGAGTGAGTGAGTGAGTGAGTGAGTGGGTGAGTGAGTGAGTGAGTGAGTGAGTGAGTGAGTGAGTGAGTGAGTGAGTGAGTGAGTGAGTGAGTGAGTGAGTGAGTGAGTGAGTGAGTGCGTTTTTGAGGCTTAACGCCGCGCAAGCCAGGTGCGCAAGAGAAAAAAAGGAAACTTTTGATTGGAATTACGTGATTTCAGTACAGACACGTTTTAAAAGGATCGATGTATACATTAACGCCTTCAGCTCTTTACCGGCAGTATTGCGCTTTTCTTTCTGTCTGTTTTGGTTTTGGTTTTGTTCTTCAAGGAACGAGGCAGCTCATAATGTAAACTATGATTAGTGAAAAGCTGCTGAAGCCAGGTTTAACTAGAAGTTGATCTTACTTGCAAATATTCAGATGTAGGCAGTTGTGTGCATTCGTCAGTTCAATTCAATTCGAAATACTTTATTGTCTATTTAAGAAATAAAATCTAAAACGGAAAATTGTCTTTAGACTCGAAGAATGCTGTGTCCTATATAAAAAAGATAAAATAATAGACAGCCATTAAAGATTTTGAAATGAAATATTAAAATAAAAAAGGAATTAAACTTTAAGATTAAAAATTCACAATCATTTAAAAATCAATTAAAAATCAATAATCATATCAAAATTTGAAAGTGTTTCATTCAAAAACTCTCTCTCTCTCTCTCTCTCTCTCTCTCTCTCTCTCTCTCTCTAACTAAATCACTCACTCACTTACTATACAGTTATTCTCGGATTTTGATTGTATGTCGTTTTAATTCCAGGTAAACGAAGTGTTTTGTCCTTGTTGCGTTCCTCTTGCAACGCTGGATATTCTAGAAGGAAATGAAATTCGCCCTCTATTGCACGGAATCACAATTTCTGCACAGTCACTGTTCTCTGGGTTATACTTTGTTTTCTTGCCTCGTTTAGTAGGGAGCTTACGGTTATGAATTCAAGGGGAGGCGGGTTGGCGGAATGATAGAGCGTTGGACTTCTGATGCTCGGGTCGTGAGTTCGTATCCCGGCTGGTGCCAAATATTTGTGCTGGCTTTTTTCTCGTTGCCCCGTCTTTGATATCACCCTTACGTGGTGGAAAAGGACGTTAAACCGCCAAACCAGAGCAAACTTGGACAACCACTGAATATTTTCATAAGTAGGCTCCATCCTTAAAAAGAAGATGTGCATTGCACTGATCGACTACGCACTGAGATACTGCTCCTTCTGCAAATGGGTCTGAAAATGAGATGTTCAGAATCAGAAATATGAGCTCTGTGTGTGTGTGTGTGTGTGTGTGTGTGTGTGTGTGTGTGTGTGTGTGTGTGTGTGTGTGTGTGTGTATCAGTGTGTGTGTGTGTGTGAGTGTGTGTGTGTGTGTGTGTGTGTGTGTGTGTGTGTGTGTGTGTGTGTGTGTGTGTGTGTGTGTGTGCGCGCGCGCGCGCGCTTGAGAGCGCTGATAATTATGGCGTAAAACGGGAGATTGTCCCAACAAACTGCTCACGAAAACGAGCTTATAAGCCAACATTGCTGTCTACTTGATACAGAAAACCGCCGGCCGTAAACAGTTCTGTTCCAATAATTGACTGTCGCTCGTGACTTTCAGTCCTGTGCACGTGTATACTTAAGCAAAAAAATAAAACCTCGCGAGAGTTAACAAAGTGCCCTGTAAATAGCTAACTAAAGAGCACAACGACGGGGCATGTCTACAATGCACACGAGTCTTATAAAAAGTTACTGAAAAAAAAAAAAACGTGACAGACGAGAAACTATTCTGTTTGTCATTTTCTTTGTTATCTCTCTTTCAGGGTCATCCGGTGTTCGATTTTCTGAGGCAAATGTGTCTGTGACTGGAAATGTGAAGCCGAGTATATGTACAGTTTCTTTTCTTCAACCCCAAAGTCAAAACAAAATCTAGCATTGTTTTCTCTGAGACTGAATACAGCGAGACATAATGTGTTGTCAAAAACACAAATTAAGCTGCTAAAATAAAGCAAGAGCAAAAACTACACCACAAACAAGCAGAGAAAAACGTAAAACAACAGAACAGTATCAGTTACTACTGTCTAGACAGACTCTATGTGTGTGTGTGTGTGTGTGTGTGTGTGTGTGTGTGTGTGTGTGTGTGTGTGTGTGTGTGTGTGTGTGTAAGAGAGAGAGGGGGGAGGCGGGGGGGGGGGGGGGGGGGGCGAGGGAAAGACAATGACAATAATCTTCATTTTTTTCAACGGTAAAAGTTTTGGCATAAATACCGTAATCGAATCTGCCGTTGCTAAACTACGAAAATATGAACAAAGCAAGAAAAATCTAAAAACTACATGAATATAAACTGAAGAGAAGAAGAAAATATAGTTCAGCAATTTACAGAGAAAGAAAGTTTTGGCATTAATACCATGTTCCAACTTGCCAGAGAGAGAGAGGGGGAGAGAGAGCTCACACACTTTCTGGAAGCACCCGAAAATAATTAGACGTCACAGACAAGTCGTAGGTCACTCCGCCAAATATCCCCCTCATGAAAAGCAAACCTTTAATGGTTGTCCTAAGACCTTGTCGCAAACCTTCCCTCCCGTCTTCCGCTGGGCGGCTTTATCGACTTGTAACGGCTGTAGGGCTGTAAGATGTCCAAATCTCCCGCTCCGTTCACACGCCAGACCCTGACTAGACAGTGGCTGCGGGACAGTTTTAATTTACTGCCGGTTGGCGAGTTTGTCCCACGCAAAGAGGAGCGAAAATTGAACACGCGCCAGCAGTCTGGTTTTACAAGGAAGGGCCAGCTGAACCGGCACTCAGGGCCCTGATCAATCACGCTGACGTGAGGGGACGGTTTTTCACGAGACTTTTATGTGGACGCTGAACTGCGGTGAGAGTAGTTCTATCTCTTGAGCCGCCCGGAGTGTGTTGTATACTGAGCAACTCTAAAACAGGTACCTGTCATTCTTCTGGGAGGACTTCACCTTTCCCATTTTACTCTTCAAACATGCTTTTCAGAAGCAGAAACAATGATTTCTTTAAATCGTTTACCAAGCGATTTTCAGTGATGTGCAACGGGTCTGACATGATTTAGGAGCCCCTCCTTATAGAACATGTAATATAAAAATTTAGGGTGGGTGGGTGTTTGGGGGTTTAACGTCCTTTTCCACCACATAGGGTGATATCAAAGACGGGGCAACGATGAAAAAGCCAGCACAAATATTTGGCCCCAGCCGGGATCGAACTCACAACCCGAGCATTAGAAGTCCAACGCTCTACCATTCGACCACCCCGGCTCCCCCCCATATAAAAATTTAGACTGGCACTTCAAACAATATGGACTTTCCTTTTCTGTATGTTTAGTTTTTCAAAGTCTTGGATTTACTGTGAGATGAAACTTGTGTATCTCATTTAAACCGGATAGATTTTTAGTATATATTTACATTTTTAAAGGAATACCCTTTTATTTTTAATGACCTGGCGGAGGAGGACCTTGCTTAGCCGCGAAATAGTCTTTACTGCTTGCGCGGCGTAATGCCCTAAATAACTAACTAACTAACTCCCGTTTACTGCTTGCGCGGCGTAATGCCCTAAATAACTAACTAACTAACTCCCGTTTACTGCTTGCGCGGCGTAAAGCCCTAAATAACTAACTGACTAACTCCCGTTTACTGCTTGCGCGGCGTAAAGCCCCAAATAACTAACTGACTGACTCCCGTTTACTGCTTGCGCGGCGTAAAGCCCCAAATAACTAACTGACTAACTCCCGTACGGCTTTGGTTCCAAGAAAGTCCCTACGTCTTTCCGGCTGAGAAGTAAGTGATGCTGAAGTCCCCAGCGGGACAAAGCCCCCAGCTGGCCATACTCTGTAGAGAGGATAGAGGATTGATAGTTGTTGTTAATGGTGTGTGTGTTTGACTGGATCAAGGTTTTGGTTATGAGTCAGTTAAGTCCGAGTCTAAGAATAGACGGGGTGAAAGCTGAAGGACGATGTTGGATTTCACGATATCGGTACACTGCAACCACACGTTTTGTATGTAACAGTCGAGGTTAGGGTTTTTAGCCCCGGGTTAGAGTCTAACCTCGAACTAAACTAGCTCTAGGGTTAAATTTTCTCTTGTTGCTATTTTTTTTTTTTTTTTTTTTTTTTTAATTCAAGAAGCGGGCTCATTCTAGCAAGGTGCCCTAGCCATTATAGAAGGATTTTTTTCTTCCTTTCTTCGCTTATTTTTGTATTAATTTTGCTTTTGGGTTTCTTTTGTCCTAGTCTGGGTTAGCCGTGTGTTAAATTAACCTCGACTTTTACATACGGGCCCTGAATGGTAGAGTGTTGGGCTTCCATTACTCCGGTCGTGAGTTCGAATCCCGGCAATATTTCTGGCCTTCTTCTCGATGCCCCGTCTTTGGTATCATCCATACAGAGTGGAAAAGAGCGTTAAACTCTCAAACACCCACCCACCCACTGACTTTTTTTTTTTTTTTTTTTTTTTTTTTTGCTTAGAGAACCGTGATATTCAACACTAAAATGTTGAAAAACAAATTCCTTGGAAATATCAGTTTCAGTATACGCTGCAGTCTGTTCAAAGTTTCAAAATCAGAACAAGACACGTCTTCAGTAAATGTTCCTTGACTGTCTGTGGGTGTGATTGTTGTTTTCTGCCTTCTCTTCCCGATGTGTTTCAGTCGCTTGCAACGTCTGCATTTCCCTCCTTTTTGCGAAACTCCGTCTTCGAAAAACAGAAAGAAATCTTATCCTTTCGTTTCATTACCGCAGCACCCGACCCTCATTAAAAATAATGAGAAATATCGGGCTTCATTTGGACTATTTCAAAGTTTTGACAACTGATACCAGTATTCATAACAAAACGAAAAAGAAGAGCGTACGCAAAGCAGACCAAGAAATTTGCTGTATGTCATTGGAACTGTTCCCTGCTCAGGTTCTCAGTGACGCCTGATTTTCCGAGCTTTGCACAGGCTGTAAGACCGGTTTAACTGACACTTCCTCCCTCTGAGCCCTCCTTCTTTGGGAGGGGGATGGGGAGGGGGAGGGGGGGGGGGTCGTATCTCAAGCGAACGACACTGAATCCACAAACATTACGCCACGCATCCCACGATAACGAGACAACGTTATAGGCACTTCTGGCGTTGCTGGATCGTGGGACTTGTCGGCAATAGAAAACCTGTTATAGGTACAGCATGTGGGCCATTCAAGGAAACAATCTCGGGAAATTGTTTTTCCCAGTAGACAATATTGCATCATATGCATGTTGTTTTCCCCCAGTAGACAATATTGCATCATATGCATGTTGTTTTCCCCCAGTAGACAATATTGCATCATATGCATGTTGTTTTGTTGTGTTGTGAAAATGGAGGCAGCTGCATTTGGGATTTGTGGTGTTTGACTTGGCACATTTCGATATTTCTATTTGTTTACTAAGGTACACTTACAAATGATGTCATCGCTTTCGCCCTTTAACTCAGTTTTCTTGATCGTGCAAAGAGGGTAGAAGGGGAGGGGGAAATAGGTCGTACAAAGGGTTGGACCTTGTGTAAGCGATCATTATAAACCCCATTATGTATAAACTTTGTTGTTGTTATTGGTGGTGGCAATGGTGGTTTTGGTGGTTATTTTGTCGTTGTGGATGTAGTTGTTGTGTCCTCTGTGCTTCTACACATCGTTGGCTCGCGCACACAGCTGGAAAAGGTTCCGTTTCCTGGAGAGAGAGAGAAAAAATCCCAATGCGAAAAAGAAATGCCGGGAAGTCCCTACCCACAACCTCGTGTAATGATCACCAACGAGACACTGGGCAGGATGTCTGAAGGATGTACTCAAGCTCAAACACTTCCTTTTGTCCACGTCCAATCAGCGCGCAAGCTGTCTCACCAAGTGTCAAAAAAACTCGGATCTGTCAAAACCCGAAACATGATTAGTCTGCATGACTCTGTAGACGAGCTCTGAGGGAAACAATCCGCCTGGCCCTGCATTCCGGAACTGCAGTGTTCCTGCTCGTTTGCAAAGTTTAGTAACTTCCTGTATTAATCCACAGCTGAGCACATGGTGGGATTTTAG
>JACVVK020000568.1:140000-142500 GCA_018292915.2 Batillaria attramentaria | reverse complement strand
ACAAACGAAACAATTAACTGCTGTCACCGACTTGTTTTGGTGGCGGCTGAACAAAAGTTTGAAAGTAACAGTAACCATAGTAACAGTAACCATAGTAGTGGAATAATAAGGAATAATGGAAACGCCACTTGGATTAATGTTCACAAGGTCTGACTTTTCTTTTACCATAAAACTGTAGCATAGTCCCCTCTGTTCTTTTCCCTTGGATGCAGTAAACATGCAGTGATGTTCATTAGTGAAGTATCCATTTGAACTCTTGACAGCACGAGCCCTGCCCGATATATGATAAGACTTGTTGACTGTGTTGCGTAATAGTGGCTTGAAGTGGCTGCTTCCCAGTGATATAAAAAATTCAAGTTAAATTGAGATTTTTGCATCGGATTTTCAGAGTAAGTTTTTTTTTTTTTTTTGCTTTTTTCTGCCGGCTCCAGTGGTGTTCCTCCCTGGTAATGGGTGGAATCCACGGAGGGCTCGGAAGTTGGGGCAATTTTTATTATGCATGACGATGGAGATGAGGATGATGGTAAGATGATGCTATGGAGGTCCGTGTGGTTTGGGACTGCGGGACAGGGCGGCATTCCACGCTTCCTGTCATAAATATCCCGGCATTAACCATGCCCGGGAAGTACGGCACCTGCGGTGCCGGCCGTGTAAGTTTTTTTAGGGCTTAACGCTGCGCAAGCCACAAAGACTAATTCGCGGCTGAGTATGTGTGCCTACACTACTTGAAAAAACCAAAAATGTAACGTTGGACAATGGGTGCAAACTGGTTTACGGGGCAGTATAAACCTAGGACATTGCATGAGCTTTTAGGAGTTAACACCATTCTCTGGAATCGGCTGTTGACATCAGTGCCATTGTCACATGGGTTCTTTTTGTCTGAGCTGGCCACAAATGTACGTAGTAGTAAAGAATAAAATTTTAGGGGATGTGTTCAAAAATAATAGTTAACGAGGGCCAAGAAAGGCCTCAAGGGGAAGTAGCAGTAAAGTCAGACACAAAAACGAATACAGGATTTTTTTTTTTAAAGACAGGCCTTTCAATCGCTTGTCGGATTGTCATATGTGTACGAGTGCACTACACGCTGGCACACGGTGAAAACCTTTCATCTAGAAAAAAAGGTCTTAGGGTCCAGAAGCGCATTTTTCAGACAACAGTGCAAATTTTTCAAAGAAAATCCCGATGTTGTTTTCAGCCAGTTTTGCTGTGATGCTCACGTTTAAGATGCAAGATTTAACCGCTGTGTCATCGGCCTTCTTTCGCGACCATGAGTGATAGCAGTCGATACATAACGTATTTCCTGCTAAGACTGGAGTGGCTCGTGAACTGACGTTAAGCAGGTGATTGCCAACGATCGCCCATCACTTCTCAGTCATGAAGGCGACCTCAGCTCGCATTCACATGCTCTCAAACCGTTTATCCTCTGAGTAAAGGCAGCCTCAGGATGGAGAGGTCTTTGTTTCCATTCAGTGCCTGTACTTCTGTTCTCGGTCACATTTACGAGTGCTGCTTGTGTAATTTAGCTCTTTTGGTTTGCAGCTTTTCCACTACGGTAAATCTATGGAGAAGGATAATAAATAGTACTTATCTAGCGCTTATTCTCGCAGCAAAGCAACTCATAGCCCTACACACACACACACACACACACACACACACACACACACACACACACACACACACACACACACACACACCCCGGCCTGATGCAGATATACAATGACAGCCAAAGGCACTGACACAATCGCAGACTGCTAAGTGTGAAAGGCCTGACGAAAGAGGTGAGTTTTCAGGTTAGATTCGAACTGGGACAGTGTGAGAAGATCACGAATTTCGACCGGCAGGATTCCAACGTTTATTTGACGGTAACTCTATTGCAAGGATTTCTGTACTATACAAGAATTCAGAATGATTCCTTTGGTCTGATGCATGAAAAGGAACTAGGATGTAAGTCCGAGACTGGCTTGACTAAGCTGAGACTAAGATTAGTACGTGATGCATAAACAGAGAGAATGATTTATGTACGTTTACGAGTGCTGCTTGCGTACATTAGCTCTTTAGTTTCGTATAGCTTTTCCCCAAAACTTTAAACTTTCAACTCCCAAACACCCGGGGAGCCGGGGTGGCCGAATGGTAGAGCGTTGGACTTCTAATGCTCGGGTCGTGAGTTCGTATCCCGGCTGGGGCCAAATATTTGTGCTGGCTTTTTCATCGTTGCCCCGTCTTTGATATCACCCGTATGAGGTGGAAAAGGACGTTAAAGCCCGAACCCCCCACCCACCCCACTCCTAGACGGTAAATCTAGGAAGAAGGATTAGTTGACGGTAACTCTGTTACAATGATTTCTGGACTAAACAGGAATTCAGAATCATTCCTTTTGTCCGATGCATGAAGAGCAACTAGGATGTAAGAAAGACACTAGCTTGACTAAGCTGAGATTAGGATTAGTACGTGATGCATGAACGGAGAGTATGGTAAATGCACGTGGATGATAGTTCCGACG
>JACVVK020000568.1:125000-135000 GCA_018292915.2 Batillaria attramentaria | reverse complement strand
ATACCGGGCATAAAATAGACTCTGGTTGCTGTGCCGTGTTGGAGTAAATCGGACGGAATGAATCAGCTGTATTCTGGACAAAATGTGCTATTTCTTTCCTTAATTGACTGTTTCAAACGACGCCGTGGGATGATGATTTTTAATCGATTCTGGTTGCGTAAAACTTATTGTTATGGGAGGCTGGGGAAGGGTGGTGGGTGGGTGAGTGCGGGGTTAGTGGTGGTACCATCGTAGTAGAAATATATCTTGATGTACTTTCCACTCTCTTTGTTCATGTATTGCTGGGTTTTTTGTTGTTGTTTTCTTTGGGTTTTTTTAAAATTATTGTTGCTTCTATTGCCGTTCATCCTGCACTAATGCAATGTACGGACGCCTGCACGATTTCCCAGTGAAAGTACCCACTTTTTCAAGGAAAAGAAAAAGAGGTAGGTGTTCAGGAAGGACGAGATAGACGACAGGCCTGCATGCGTATCTCTTCTCTATAACTTTCATTTCATATCAGTAAACTGCAAAGTGTAGTAAGTAGACGAGAATCATAAGGTTAGAGGACGCAGACGCAGACTACAAATTGGATGACGTTCCCGTTACCTTCTACAATGACGGACGAAAGGCACCGTTAATAAATCATTAATACGGGACACAATTTCAGTAAACTGTAAAGTGTAGTAAGTAGACGAAAGTCATAACATTACAGAATACAGACGCAGACTACTTTTGTTGTTGTTGTTGTTTGCTGCCACAACTCTTTTGCCGGCTCCAGTGGTGTTCCTCCCTGGTAATGGGTGGAATCCACGGAGGGCTCGGAATTTGGGGCAATTTTTATTATGCATGATGATGGAGATGAGGATGATGGTAAGATGATGCTATGGAGGTCCGTGTGGTTTGGGACTGCGGGACAGGGCCGCATTCCACGCTTCCTGTCATAAATATCCGGGCATTAACCATGCCCGGGAACTACGGCACCTGCGGTGCCGGCCGTGTAATCGTCCACATCATAAGACGTGTCATAACAAGGGAAGCACCCCCAAAGTCGCACCCGTGAAGTGGGTGAGTGAGTATTTTAAGGCTTAACGCCGCGTCAGCGACAAAGACTAATTCGCGGCAGGTGAAGTGGGTGAAACTCGGCTGTGTGGCAACAGCCTCCCCATTGGGCCCATAGCACACCCGCTATGGGTAGGAGCCGACCTAGGTAGGAAAATCCCGCTTGCCTCGGTTGGGACTCGAACCCTAGTCTCCCGGTCCATCGTCCGAAGTGCTAACCACTACACTACGGGAGCCGGTGCAGACTACAAATTTGATGACGTTCTCCCTACCTTCTACAATGACCGACGGAAGGAACCGTAAGTAAATCATTAATAAGAGACACAAGGTAGAGGAAGGAGCTCATCATCTTGTACTTTACTCCTGATTCTGCAGGATTCATAATAACAATGTTTACGAGGCAAGGAAGACAGAATGAGGTCAAGAAACCGTTCATCTGCGAGAGACCAAAGTTGGAATCATGCGTGGTGTTTTTATTACCGGGTAGAACTGGCACACACACACACACACACACACACACACACACACACACACACACACACACACACACACGCGCGCGCGCGCGCGCGCGCGCGCATTCTCTTCCCCTCTTACTGCCACCAGACACGCAACGGACTTCACTTATGACTGACAGCACTGGGTTTAAGCAGCCTATTCTCAGACAGAAATGTGATTCATACAACCACGCTCTGCACAATCTATTAGTGATCTGCACACAACATCCAGGGCATTTCCGCCTTGTGATATCCACGGATTTTACAGTTTACAGTTCAGCCCGAAAAATCTCGTGCTGTTTAGTGCACAGCCCTGGTCTGGGACAGCACGAGGTTTACCTCAAGTTTGAGGTAGTTTATTCGGGCTGAAGCATGCACTGGTTAGTGAAGATGGCGGGCAGTTTTATTGTGCTACTTCAGTTTCAAATGTTCCCACTGTCCTTTGGTAAAGCCACTGAAATATGAGCACACGCACGTCCTTTATTTTTCTTTTGTTACGACAGTATATATGTCGTGGCGTGAGAAATACTTCTTACGAATTTCTTTACGATATTTTCACTCCGGAGGAAATCCTTTGGGGAGTAAGTTTGTCTGTTTACACCGGCCTAGAATATTTTTTCTCTCTCTTTCTCTCCGTTTTACAGCTTCGACAACCTTTGAGCAGCGCTAGCCGCCCGCTAAACCCCTCCTGAAGGTTTTGGGTGGAAGGGGTATTAAACAAAATTGACAAAATGCGCCGTCTAAAGAGTTTCATTTCAGAGTGATTGCGCAAGGACGAGAGCGCTCGCGGCGTAATAGAGTTGTCTTTCAATCTGGTGGCGCCTGGAGTAAAAGACTGAGGAGTTGTTGTTAGTCGGGAGAAGACTCTAACGTCTACCGTGTTGAAGAAGGGACTAAGCGTCGTGGATTCGATAGACGCCTAAGCTATTTGTAAAAATATCTAGGTGAGGAAATGAAATGAAATGAAACTGTATTTTCACAAGGTAAAAGATCAGGAACGCAGTCATCTCTTCGATCGTGTCCTTGGTAATCAAGTGATACCTGACATTCGCGCACACACACACACACACACACACACACACACACACACACACACACACACACACACACACACACACACACACAGAAACACAAATAAAGATCAACAAAAATCATAGATCGTAGAAGCGGCAAGCAGTATAATTTTCATATATAAGTCAGGGGAGGAAGTTTACCGACACATAAAAAGCGCGCTTAGCGTTCATAAAATCTATAGGGCTTACTACCTTTCAGGATGTCCGTACACTTATTCCCCTGCCTTACATGTTCAGTTTTTCAGACAGTAGAAGTCAGCAAGCAATGTGATTTTCACACGATTAGGACAACCGCTGGTAGTCAGGGGTGTCACAGAATAGACCGATAGTTTAAGCGATCACAAAAGAAGACAGACGTGAGAAGGCGGAGATGACTGTGGTTTTCATGAAGTGTTTGGCAACCCTTGTAAACCTGGCCGACCACTGTACCTCCGACTTTCAACTACAACTCTACACATACTGTGCGTGTGGTAACCACGCTTACACACACACACACCACACACACACAACACACACACACACACACACCACACTCTAACACCACCACCACCACCACCCCTCCCCCCTCTCGCTCTTTCACGACAACAGAGTGATTTGCTCTTGTGCAAAACACGGCCAGTCTTTACAATTCAATTTCCCGGACACGGTAGCCGAAACAAGCTACTGATTGGCTCCTTCCACGGTAACGATACGAGGGTATTAATTTTGAGTGCCTCCCTCGGTGTGCATAGCAGCAAGGCAATTACTGTACTCTTTATGAATACGCTGTGGGTCAAACACTTAAACGCGTACGTGCCAAGATCACTACGCTTCACAGAACCCAGCTTATGTTTTGAGAACAGTTGCGCTTGTGAGAGATCACACATGCGTATCATGTACGCCCGAACTGAATAGTCTTAACTCATTCTGCCCGACTATAGTTGTAACAGAAAAGGAAACGATAAGACTGCGAAGTGGTTACAACTATAAGCAAATAAAAGCGACAGAAAAGGGACAGAAACCACTTAACTTTCACAAAGGACGGCACAGGTCAACGACTCAACGTTTCGGCTTTCGCCTTCCTCAGGACACAAACAAAACAAAACAAAAACTTGTTTGTGTCCTGAGGAAGGCGAAAGCCGAAACGTTGACCCGTGCCGTCCTTTGTGAAAGTTAAGTGGTTTCTGTCCCTTTTATGTCGCTTTTATTTGCTTACAGTTGTAACAGTTTGTTTACATCTTACCTCCCTTTCCGACAGGTCTGCTGTCAGGTTTCCTTGGCGGCAACCAGCTGAAGGCGATGTCAAAGTAAAGTACAGTATCTACGCAACACTTCCTCTAACTGAGTACATAATTCATTTGGTCCACGTGGTGCAGTGTCACCTCGGGGTTCCAGGCAGCTGATGCCACACGTGTTAATGTAGCGTCAGTGTAAAGAGGGTTAATATACTCGTGTTGTGGAGATCGCGAAAAGCCACTGCATTTCGATGGAAATTTCTAGACCATCCCAGAACATGCTGGTGCAGTAACGTCAGTAGATTACGTCACCTTGGAAAGATTTCGAACTTGCCAGTAAGTTGAGGAATGTTCTAGATCTGACCTGTTTAGTTTATAAGCAGCCCTGCACAGCGTTCTGGGTTCTTGTTCTTTCATGAATTCGTTCTCCACGCATCTTCTGTTAATAAAGTATTGGAGCTGTATCCTGTTGTATCCCGTGTCTTCTCTGCGAGTGCACCAAGAGAGCGACATAGCAGGAGTAAAATACAACAACTCGTGACATCGCTGAGATGGAAAACTTTCGCTTTCAAAGCTCTCAGACTGTTTGCCAGATAAAAGGATGTTTCGTTTGGCCAGTGCGACCGTATTCGTGGCTTTGTGCTGCTAACATTACAGAAATACGATTTTCTTCGAGCCTACGGTCCATTCCTGAACAGACAGGGACTAGACAAAGCTTCTAAAAATAGCCACCAATCGGTGCCGTGTAGCCAGTCCTCAGTCCGCAACCAAATAACATCCGGCCGCTCAGAACGCGGTACACTTCTGCAACAATACGCCGGCCGGTGTCACCACAAAGGTCTCAGGTGTCTTAGGTGCGATCATTATTGTGACCCAAGTGACTGATCCTTTTTTCTTTTTCTTTTTTTCTGCCCCAGCTCTTTGCCAGTTCCAGTGGTGTTCCTCCCTGGTAATGGGTGGAATCCACGGAGCGCTCGGAAACTGGGGCATTTTTATTATGCATGATGATGGAGATGAGGATGATGGTAAGATGATGCTATGGAGGTCCGTGTGGATTGGGACTGCGGGACAGGGCCGCATTCATCGCTTCCTGTCATAAATATCCCGGCATTAACCAGGCCCGGGAAGTACGGAACCAGCCGTGCCGACCGTGAAATCATCCACATCATAAGACATGTCATACCAAGGGCAGCACCCCACAAGAAGAGGGAAGCCGCCAGCGAAGCTGGGACTTTTTGCGCACAGGTCGGGCACCAGTGACGCGAGTAGAATTGAGTTAACCGGCTTTCTGGCCTAAACAGAAAGTAGACTTGCATTACTCCAGTGAGGCCTGGGCGAAAAGGAGATATTCAAATGTTTTAATCGCCTGGTAGGTGCGTGCCCTTGAATGGTCTGTGCATGATAATTAATTTTTTGTTTCTAGATGGAAGAATTTTAGGGGTGACTATCAGTGATGCCTGAGGCATTTTGAGGCCACTTGCATTTGTGTTCTTTGACCTGCAGGTGTCCAAGTGGCACGTTCGATGTTACACACTACCCGCGAGAGCTCAGAACGATACGTGAGCATACAATTGTTGGAAGACAGACCTGTAACCCTTTCAGCCCGGAAAGAATCTCAATAGCGATAATGCTCTCTGCATGGGAGTTTTTCAAGTGTGCTAGATCTAAAGCTGGGCAAACAAAACCCTATTTCTCAAGAAGTGTTGGATCCATCCTATAGGGGAATCTTCTACTGTGCAGAGCGTACGAGAGTCGGTCACATACACGCATATTATTGTTAGGGTCTGCGAGACCGTAGGTGATACAGTGGCAGGGCTGAAAGTGTTAAGGGATGAGCTCAGAACGGTATGTAAGCACAGAATTGATGGAAGACGGACCTTTAAAGGATCGAGTATCTTGATGAGAATTGATGGAAGACGGACCTTTAAAGGATCGAGTATCTTGATGAGAATTGCACGTAATATGACCTCGCATACACTGACAGGCTTGATGTCAACAAACGGGAGACGCCGTTTCCATCAGCAATGATTATGAGCCTGGCAATGCCAGGGTAGGTTGCGACAGTTCCTGATACAGCACGTTTCTGGTTCCTTTGAATATTAGGAAAAGTCAGTGAACCAGGTGCTGATGTTGCTGCAGGCCAAAGGACACAAATACACACGGCCTGTATACTCCTTATTAGCTTCATGCATCAAAGTCACTCCTAAAAATGCTTCAATCTAGAAACAGTTACTACCATGAACAGACCATTCAAAGGCACGCACCTGACAAGATTTTTTTTTTTATTTTTTTTTTTTTAGATTGAATATCTCCTTTCCGCTCAGGCCTCACTGGAGTAATGCACGTCTACTTTCTGTTTAGGCCAGAGAGGCATTTCACATAAATACGCTTTCCTCACTTGTGGTTGACCTCTGCAAAAAGGCCCAGCTTCACTGGCAGCTGGGGAGCCGGGGTGGCCGAATGGTAGAGCGTTGGACTTCTAATGCTCGGGTCGTGAGTTCCGGCGAATCCCGGTTGGGGCCAAATATTTATACTGGCTTTTTCATCGTTGCCCCGTCCTTGATGTCACCCGTATGTGGTGAAAAAGGACGTTAAACCCCCAAACACCCACCCACCCTTACTGGCCAACATGACCACTGACTTCCATAAAACACAGATATAGTATACATATTTATAAGGCTGTCTGATTTGTCATTTTGTCATATATAAAGCAGGCAGACTCTATGAGAACAGATGCTCGGGTCGTGAGTTCGATCCCGGCTGGGGCCAAATATTTGTGCTGGCTTTTTCATCGTTGCCCCGTCTTTGATATCACCCTATGTGGTGGAAAAGGACGTTAAACCCCCAAACACCCACCCTATGAGAACAGAATGAAAATTAGCTTGGCATGTGAAGCTCAGAAGTGAAATCACATCTACCGTCTTCTGCTAAAAGAGCCTACAACTGCTTATCAGATCAATAGCGCTTAGTTCCTTCTTCCGTGTGACTGTAGACCTCTGTCGACTTGCCCCTTCAGGAGGCTTCCACAAAAAAGGCCTGAATGAAGCGTTGGCAAACAGCTCAAGAGTCTCCATTTCTGGAACAATCAAATACGAGAAAGGCAATATAACGTGGCCGAAGGGAAGTGTCGATTTGTTTAGGAGAGCGAGTGAACGGCAAATGGCTCTCCTCAGGGCGTGTCCCCGCCTGCAGCTAGGCTGTAGCGGGCGATGAAAAGCATTTTGTGACGCCAGAAAGAGAATGACATCTTTGGTCCTGCTTTAATTTGGTCTGGCTGTTTACGTATGTTTCTGTGTGGTTGATTGACTGGAAGGCTGGTTGGCTGGCTGGCAAGCTGGTTGACTGGTTTGTTGGCTGGTTGGTTGGCTTGTTGGCTGGTTGGTTGGCTTGTTGGCTGGTTGGTCGGCTGGTCGGTTGACTGGTTGGCAGTTTGACTGGTGGGCTGGTTGCTTAATAGGTTGGTTGGTAGGTGTGACTCGTTTTTCACCACAATAAATGACCTCGTTCTTCTTTGGGTGTAACTGACTGACAGTCTTCTTTGGCTGGTTGGTTGGTTGGTTGGTTGGTTGGTTGGCTGGCTGGTTGGCTCGTTGTAAGCGTGTCCCTTCTCCACCACATGTGTAGGTGATATCATAGACAAGGCAACAAAGAAAAGGGCAGGGCAATTTTCTCTCCCAGCAGGGAGGAGCAATATACATTCTACAAACACATTAGTGTGTATGAAACTACATATTACGGCCAATGAAAAAAAAACCCGCTCATTCTTAGGACAAGATTAAAGCTTTTCGACGAAAATTTATTGTGGGTTAAAAAAAAAATGTGACACTGCAAAAACACTGTGCTTCAAGTATGAGCAGTGGTGATACAGGAAATAAACTGAAACTTTTCAGTGAAAAAAATTCAACTTCAATCAATCAATCAATCAATACTTTATTAATCCCTTCCGGGAAATTAAATGTCTGCCGGTAACATACAAACAGGACATAAAAAAGTTCTTAAAAGAGATGGGGAATCAGACCAAACGCGTAACGATTGATCGATCGATCTAGAGAGAGAGAGAGAGAGGGGGGGGGGTGTCAAGAAACACTGGCAGACGGACTGAGTAACATCAGCTCAACACAAGCCACGTAAGGGAGGAAACACATACTGCAGCTTTTGCTAAATAAAGTTTCGGTTGCTGGCCCTTAGTAATATCCTGAACCGACTGATCACACAGTGCGAATGGTCAACAAATAGACGTTTTACAATTCACTTCCGTTGCAATAAATTATACATATATATAATCTTAAAGGTAAATAAAAATCACATTTTTTTTCCAGCAGCGTGGTGTAACTGACGAATCCAACTGTGACTTGACTGATGAATCCGCGGTTCAGTGAGTTGGCCGCGGCCTAGTGAATATATCACATCGACGTCATCGTCTTTGACCGGCTGCCATTGATTTTATTTATTTATTTATTTATTTTTTAACTACTTTATTATCCCTTTCGGGAAATTCGGGCTGTTTCCCCGGGGAAAGCGCGTCGCCGTGGTGCAGCGCCACCCAATACCAATCCTATATTTTTTTTTACAATTTTGATGGGTGAGGAAAGCCGGATTACCCGGTGAGAAACCCCCGATGAGCAGCCCGGTAGCCAGGACAAACCGGTATCACATAATTATCACAAGCTAGACCTGGGATCGAACCCAAGCTTCATCACCGGCTGTGACATTGGTGACGGCCGTTCAGTAACGCAACGGCTAAATCCGACGCGCTACCTATTAGAACACCGCTAACCCCGGCAAAACGTATGTTCACACTGAGAAAGAGAACGGAAGAACTCCCGGCTGATTGTACCAAGGACTGTGCTGCAATATAACAAGAGAGTTGAGCGACGTGTGCTGACCATATTTGGAGGATGAACTTAATCAATTCAATGAAGGTTGAAGGGCTATGCAGTCTAAGGGACTTAATACCGAACGGTGCCAGGCTCCCTTAAAATTCACAATTGCGCCCCTTCCTTCTAAGAAAACTGGGACTCTAGAAAATCAACGTTTAGTCTAAGGGACTTAACTCCGAACAGCGTCAGAATCCCTTAAAATCCACGATTGCGCCCCTTGCGCCCTTGCCTCTACAAACCCGGCGAGCGCGACATCAACGTTAAATTGGTCTTTTTCACCTCGAAACAACTTGCACACTACCCACACAATCTTACTCCATGGAAGTTGTTGTTGAAGGCAATATCTTCATACAATATCAAACAACTGCTTTGTCAGTGTGCTATAGTTAGTCAGTAAAGAAAATATGCACAATGATAATGAATCACGAAATTATTATCAGTCACTTCTCAGTTGTTGGAGCGTGTGTGTGTGTGTGTGTGGTGTGCGTGCGTGCGTGCGTGCGTGCGTGCGTGCGTGCGTGCGTGTTGTGTGTGTGTGTGTGTGTGTGAGTGTGTGTGTGTGTGTGAGTCAGTGTGTGTGTGTGTGTGTGTGTGTGTGTGTGTGTGTGTGTGTGTGTGTGTGTGTGTGTGTGTGTGTGTGTGTGTGTGTGACGGTGTGTGTGTGTGTTTGTGTGTGTGTGTGTGTGTGTGTGTGTGTGTGTGTGTGTGTGTGTGTGTGTGTGTGTGTGTGTGTGTGTGTGTGTGTGTGTGCTCAAAATTTCTTTCTTTCTTTCTTTTGGAAATTTGGACACAGTTAAGAAAAAGCTGAGGCTAAAATGAAGCAGTTCCAAGTTTAAAACGATTGAGACTATGAACCCGTGCATGTCATCAGTATCATTCACGCAAAAAATTAATATCCAAAGCAATTCAAAGCAGAATACAGCCTGAGACTAGCATTAGACAAACGACGAAATGCACAGTGAAACTTTCTAATCGACGGTCTTACAGACCCAACAACTGGCATACTAGCACACCTTGAACTGCTTAATAACACCTGACATACATCTGTGATATCCTTCAACGATGGCCGCCATTTCAAAATGGCCGTTAGTACCATCACCATACAAGCCGCCGGAACATCCACACACGTCCACCTGAATGCGGGAAAGACTGAACTGATACTACACTGGTAAGACCAGTCTTGCTTTTAGAAAAGAGATGTGACGTTGTCTGAAAACTGTGACGTCTTTCTTTACTGAGGTAACGCATAACACAGTATGACTTTTACACAGATCTTGCAGTGAGGGCATCTAGTCTTT
>JACVVK020000568.1:15000-122500 GCA_018292915.2 Batillaria attramentaria | reverse complement strand
AACTATTAACGCCCCCCCCCCCTCCTTCCCCTCCCACCCCACCCCACTGCGTAAGAAGCAATTATGCATTAATTATTTAGAAACAGAGCGCCGAAACACTCCGGGCTCTCCCCGGCATATTTTAGACAAGTTTTAGAAAAGCGACGCAGTATTTTCTCATTCTCTTGAGACACGGGGCACGCAGAAGGTCTTTGCCGCACAAAGGGACCGGTAATTGTTTTCCTCCAAGTTGCGAATCAAAAGAAAAGAAGCTTTTGATACGAGCCATTTTGGTAGACTCGCCGTTTAGGTAAGCGCACGGGCTAGTTGGTCTAAAAGGAGGCTGCACTTCTGAACAAAAAATAATAAAAATAAAAAAAGCGACTCACTTGTGATTAGGAATAGCGGGTCTAATTTGCCTGGTGGCGTTTAATTTGTCTTTTTCAGAAGTGTAGCCTCGTGTTGCCTTTCTCGGGCATGCGCCTACACACGATGCCAGTTTACCCATACAATTCGTATCAACTTTCTGCTTCGTCACACTTTATTCAGCTGGAGATTAACCTTCACGCAACGAAGTGGAAAAATCCCCCGTCAAATTCTCCCATGTGGCCAGTGATGCGTGTTGAAGTGTTCTTTGCATTGAGGAGGGTTTTTGTTTGTTTGTTTGTTTGTTTGTTTGTTTGTTTGTTTGTTTTTTGTTTGTATGTTTGTTTGTTTTTTGTGTATTTTGAATCGCGCTTCCCTCTTCGAAAGAGTTGTATGGTTTGTGGCGGGAATGAGAGTTTTGACACCAGAAGCTGGGTCAGACATGGTCAAAAGGTTGTCACTGGTTAAGAGCGGATTGGTTCCACCCGTGGTATGCTGCTGACTCTTTCTGGTCACCCTCCAATATCAGTGTTACAGCCACTATCACATCTGTTAAACGCGCTTTTTCCATGTTAACTTAAAGATTAAAGCTAGTTTGAAAAGATGTGTTTAAAGTTGCGCTTTAAACTGTAGGAGGGAAGGGATGTTTCTCAGAGAAGATGGCAAGGAATTCCAAACGCGGGGGACACTATAACTGAAAGAACTTTGGCCAAATGTCAGATTAAATCAAATCATTTATATAACGACTGGCCCTTCTGGAGCGGATCATCATCTGGAGGGGATCATCATCTGGAGGGGATCATCATCTGGAGGGGATCATCATCTGGAGGGGATCATCATCTGGAGCGGATCATCATCTGGAGGAGATCATCATAACATGTCACACGAAGTTCACGCAGCAGCTTCCTAGAACCAGCAGAAGGCGTGTTCTGTCTTTGACCGCTTCCTGCTGCTGGCGTAAGGTGAATGATCTTCAGATCAGTCTCTTGAATTCGGGCATTGCCTTTACCTGGGTCATCATGACCTACAGGGGTCTAGGTTGAATGGCTGATGTTTGAGGTTGATGCAAACCATTACTGTACGTCTTCTTTGTTTGTTTGTATGTTTGATTGATTGTTTGTTTCTTGTTTTCTTCGGTTTTCGTGTATTTTCAAGACTTTTTCGATTCTGCACAAGGGGCCTAAATTTGAAGTGTCAGACGATAGCAGCCGCAGAAAAAAAATCTACCAAACAATCAATTAAAAAACCAACACACACACACACACACACACACACACACACACACACACACACACACACACACACACACACACACACACACACACACACACAGAAAGAAACAAACAAACAAACCTCACGAAAACGCAAACCAACTAACCAACAAAGAGAAAAACAACAACAACAACAACAACAACAACACCTTACCACCAACAAAAGCAACAACAACAAAAAATAAAATGAAAGGAAACAAAATTTGACTGGGAAGAGAAATGTAATCAAATCGATCCACAAAGCATTTTCATTTACAATCCCGCAGAGATGTGCGTCACGATCACGCATTTCATCAGCTCAACAGAGAGAAAAACACTAGTTTTTTTCCACTTGTCTTCACATTTTTTAAAAAGTATTTTGAACGAATAAAACAACACAGATGTGGGGTATATCTCTCCAATCTAGACATTACGCGCAACAACAACAACAACAACAAAAAAGCAAAACAAAAACCAGCAATAAAACAAACAGCTAAATAACAAAGAAACAAACACAAGAGCTACAAAGAAGAAATTAACGGGTCGAGCATGATCATGTAAACAAACTTAAAAAAAAAGAAAGAAAAAGCGGAGCGTAACCTGCATTAGGAAGGAGATATAGTTAAAGCCATGCACCAGTTCTGAACTACGAAATACCCGCCCCTCTTACTTCACGAGACGCTATGGTTTTTTTTTTATTAAAGCCAACGGCAGTCAAAACCTGTTCATGTGTGTAAAGCAAATCAATGTGTCAACGTCACTTCCGTTTTTACTGCGTCACGACTTCCCCTGGAAGCGCAGGGCAGACAAAAAGGTGTTGGAAGGGATCAGGGAGGTGGTGACTTTTTCCTGACCCTAAAATTCTCGTGTCATGTTAGTAACAAGGGGCTTGCAGCTCTGCACGGCAGGGAGAGTGAACTGCTGGCGCCGGTGCGACAAGGAAGTTTGTCTCCTGAGCAGACTTGCCGTCAAGTAGCGAGAGCTGGAATTCTTTCTTACTAGGCTCAATTTGTTGCAGGTCCCTTGCTAGGCAGGGTGTCCTTCTGATCCAAGATGTGACTTCCCTGATCACTCATGGGTTACCCGAACTAGTCCCTTGCATGCCTAGTGCTGTCGCTTCTAAAATCATCCTCGTGATTGAAAAAGACGCCCAGTCAAGTCAAGTCAAGTGAAATTTATTCCAACCCCCTTGGGGTAGACGGTTGGGGTAGAGGCTGGGAGAGGGGTGGAGAAGGTAGCATACATGTCTATTCATTGCTCTCTCTCTCTGACCGTTGCGGGTGAAGGGTGGATGTTTGGGAGTTGAACGTTCTTTTTCCACCACATAAGGGGCAACGAGAAAAAGGCCAGCACAAATAATTCACCCCAGCCGGGATTTGAACTCACTGCCCGAGCATTGAAAGTCCCACGGTCTTCCGGTTCTAATGACCGGTACGGGGTATACAGAAATTAACACTTACAATACATGTACAATCGCTCCATCGTACGTGTATGCTTGTCACAATAGTTCTTTTGGTACGGACATACACATGTATGTACACAGGGGTGGGGATGGGTGTTCGGGAGTTTAACGTCCTTTTCCATCACGTGAGGGTGATATCCAACACCGGGCAACGAGAAAAAGGCCAGCACAAATATTTGGCCCCTGTCGGGATTCGAACTCACGACCCTAGCATTAATGAGAATCCAACGCTGTACCATTCGGCTATCCCGGCTTCTCGTATGTACACAGAAATGTACATCACATTATAGTACGTGCCAGTGACGTGCAAAACATCCGAGAAACACCCACCCATGTTCAGCAGTGCTGACTGCATATAGCGCAAAACGTACCAGGCCATTTCTGACCTAAAACGAAAGAGAGAAAGAAAAATGCGTCAGCGTGAAGCCCCAAAAGTCAATCACCAAAGCTCCGTGTTCAGGCACTCTTATTCTTCACCTTTACATCCTTGTGGGCAGTTGGCAATTCTCTTCTGCAAACAGAGTCAATCAGAAGATTTTGGCCGGCGAAATGAACTGCCTGCAGGATCAAATGCTTCCGTTTTGGGGGAGTAAATGCTTCATTTGGCCTCAGTAATGATCCCAGTAATCTCTCAGTTTTGTTTGTTTTTTTTTTTTAAGCAAATAAAAGCGACATGAAAGGGACAGAAACCACTTAACTTTGACAAAGGACGGCACAGGTCGACGTTTCGGCTTTCGCCTTCTTCAGGACATAAACAAATGGGACATAACTTCAACAAACAAACAAAAGGTAACTCTGCGGACGTACTGACGTACACGGCGCGGGGAAAAAAAAACGGTGGGCGAGAAAAGGACCAGAAAAAATAGTAAAATTATCACAACACCCATCCTTTGGTGACAAAAGACCATGGACTGTGTGTGAAAAAAAAATGTTGGGCAGAAAAGAACAAAAAAGAATAGTCCCATTTGTTTATGTCCTGAAGAAGGCGAAAGCTCCTTTGTCAAAGTTAAGTGGTTTCTGTCCCTTTCATGTCGCTTTTATTTGCTTAACTTGTAACCACTTCGCAGTCATTACCGTTTCCGTTTCTGTTTGTTTTTTTGGGTTTTTTTTTTTGTTGTTGTTGTTGTTTTTTGTTTTGTTTTGTTTTGTTTTTGTTTTTTGTTTTTTTTGTTGTTGTTTTTTTTTTTTGTTTTTTTTTTTTTTTGGGGGGGGGGGGTGGATCGGGTAAATTTTTTGGAAATCGACTTACGCCAAAATTCCGTGATGGCTGACGATGATATCGGAATCCACGACAACAACAACAACAACAACAACAACATCATATTCTGGGAGTTTCCTACATTCCTACTTGTACTGAACCAACTTATTGTCTTTTTTTGGTTTCCTATTTAATAACTAGACACAACGCATCCTTAAAACCTCTGTCCGACATTGCTCAGTCGTCTAAACTGACGTATCCGCGGCGTGGTCACATAATGAGCCGGGTGGCACGGGGATGTGCACAGTAGCGTGGACGGAGCCCGACAGGAAGTGGGGGGGGGGGGGCAGTTTTTCGGCACGGTTTTGTCGCTGTTTCTGGACACTGTGTGAACACTACAACTGTGACAGAGTTGACTGTGCTTGCACGGTCGACTCTGTAAATGTTTTTCACACTTCGGAAAGCTTTTTGTTGGGTGCTTTGATCTTTAAGATCACACCCATTCACGATGGGCAAAAGATAATTATAAAAGCTTCAAAGAACCCATCCACCTACTCTTCCTTCCAACCCCCCCCCCCCCCCCCCCCCCCCCCACTTCCGCCCCTACCCCTTATCCCCAATGTCTCAGCTCTGTTACCCTGTCCCTAGTCGGAGTTACCCATGCATGTTCTTGGCCTCCACATCCTGTCCCTGGTAAAGCGTGGGTCACCAGGACAACCCTGTCCCTTGCCTGCTCGCAAACCATCCCACTCCTAGTGAGTGAGTGAGTATTTTAAGGCTTAACGCCGCGTCAGTCCCACTCCTAGTGAGTGAGTGAGTATTTTAAGGCTTAACGCCGCGTCAGTCCCACTCCTAGTGAGTGAGTGAGTATTTTAAGGCTTAACGCCGCGTCAGTCCCACTCCTAGTGAGTGAGTGAGTATTTAAGGCTTAACGCCGCGTCAGTCCCACTCCTAGTGATGAGTGAGTATTTTAAGGCTTAACGCCGCGTCAGTCCCACTCCTAGTGAGTGAGTGAGTATTTTAAGGCTTAACGCCGCGTCAGTCCCACTCCTAGTGAGTGAGTGAGTATTTTAAGGCTTAACGCCGCGTCAGTCCCACTCCTAGACTGTAACTCACAATAATCACACACACGCGCCAGTTTGCCCGGTGCTGGAAACCATGACAGTGGAGGAATACAGCATTCGTTTGGTGCCCAGTCCTGCCATCGTTCATCGTTCGTCTCTCTTGTGTTATCGCCTAGAGTTTGGTATGCCATTAGACGCACCATCCCATTTTGGGGATATCTAGCTCACGGGGTGCCGCCAAAACGGACGGTAGTGTTTCCGGCGCTACTCCGCTTCAAACGTAGTGCCACCAGGACGCCGGGAGTGTTTCCAAACAGTAGCATCCAGTGTTTCCATTGTCAAATTTGAGTAGCACCGAGTTTCTCCAAAGAAAGGTCTGCCGCCAAAACAGGACGGTAGTGTTTCCGGTGCTACTCCGCTTCCAACGTAGTGCCACCAGGACGCCGGGAGTGTTTCCAAACAGTAGCATCCAGTGTTTCCATTGTCAAATTTAAGTAGCACCGAGTTTCTCCGAAAGAAAGGTCTGTCGGCGTGGAACTGAGCAAGGGGCCGTGTTGCGATCAGGCGACGACTTGGGCTGATACGTTCGGCCTGCAGTGCAAACACGTGTGCATCGGTGCTCATATTTGAGACATATAGCTCTGCATGAGAGCACTCATCGTCGACAATTTTGAAGCGGAGTAGCACCAGGGAAAACTCGCGCCAGTGTTAAATACACCCCGTGTAGCTGCAGGCTTAAGGACACAAATTGACCGTGGGGTCATGTTTTGTGTTTATTTGGGGTACCCTGTTCGGCGAGTGTGCCGGCTAGTTTGTAGTGATTTCTGATGTGAAAATGCGTGATTTTCGTGTTATGAAGGTCAAAGTGCGTGCCAGGCGGCCGCAACAAGCTGGGACTTTTTGCACAGAGGTCGGGCACACTTGACGCAAACGGACTAAACAGAAAGTAGACGTGCATTACTGCAGTGAGGCCTGAGTGCCCTTGAATGGTCTGTGGTTAATTTTTTGCTTCTAGATTGAAGCAATTTTGGAGGTGACTATGATGCCTGAGGCTAATAGGGAATATATAGGCATTTTGAGACCTCGTGCAGTCGTGTCCTTTGGGCAAGACGTCTTCTGCATCATTTTGTGGAGCCAAAAGGCCATCAGCCTCACTGGTAGTCATGGTGAACCTCTCCTGTAATCGAGGGTCATGGATCCAACCACAGGGGAAAAAAATCAACACGTTCTCTGTGGTGGCTGGACCAGTATTTATATAATGATAGGACACAATTGACGCTGAAAAGCGCTCCATGAAAATATACACTTTAGCCCTACAAGCTACAGTCCGTGCGTGTCTCAGTGGAAGATGTCCATCGCTAACAGTGCGAGGTGAGGTTCACCGTACGCCATAGGGTATCCCATTCTGACTTCAGTCAAGCTCAGCCAGTAAAATTTATCGTACAGTTTAGGTACGGTGCCATTTTTCTGACATTAGCCTGACGATTTCATGTGCTTAGCCACCACGCAAAAGATGTAGCCACCAAAATGTTTGTTCGCTTGGATCCCTAACCCAGGATGTGACTTCCCCGATCACTCATGGGTTACCCGAACTACCTCACTTGAAGCACGGCAGTCACTATCGAGCCCCCCCCCCCCCCCCCCCCCCCGCCGACCAGTGGTTACTCGTTACTGGTAACTGTGATTGTCAGTATTTGCCATTTCCTACCTGAACGATTGCTAACGACCCACCGCGGGCTGAGACCGGGGCTGTATTATTTGTCAGACTCTTAACGAGTGATGGATGTCTCGTGGTGTCTGATTGGACGATGGGATGGATGTCTCGTGGTGTCTGATTGGACGATGGGATGGACGTCTCGTGGCGTCTGCTTGGACGACTACCGTAGGTGTATTATTTGTCAGAGCCTTGGCGAGTGATGAATGTCTCGTGGCGTCTGACCGGTCAAAAGACCAGGGGTATTTGTTTGTCGTGATCTTGACGAGTGATAGATGTCTTGAGGCGTCTGATTGGACAATTCCGTGTGGGTTCCTGGTCCTCCCGGGGGTCACTTGGTTTCGACCAGAAATATCTTTTACGATAGAGATGGCACGACGTCCTCATTAAAGCCGTGAAGGAGTTTGGAGTCGTGTTCATTATCGCGCTGCAGAAAGTACAAAACATGGTAGACAACGTGATGATTTTTAAAGGGAAGCGACTAGGAATGCTTTGAACTGAATCGATTGTCGTGACGCGTAGAAGGCGACACTCAGTGTGTGTGTGTGTGTGTGTGTGTGTGTGTGTGTGTGTGTGTGTGTGTGTGTGTGTGTGTATTTATGATCTTATCCTTCGTAACTCACTTAACTGGTAGGAGTGTGGTTCATCTATGACGAAAACGCTTTTAGACAGATGATTAAAAATAATCGCATTAATAGAGGCGCTTTATCCCAAGTATTTGTGAATCACGTGAATCACGCGCATTCGAACACACACTGGGCATGAACACGTTTATGGAAGTTACGGAATTTCAAAATTGCATTTATTTTCTAATTTTGTAGGCTGGACATTTCCAAAGCAAATAATCAGTAATCGTGACGTGTGGAACACGACATTCCGTCTGTCTTACCCCCCCCCCCCCCATCCCCATCCCCCCCCCCCCTCCCACACACACATACACATTTATGATCGTATCTTTCTCCGCAGTGCAGTTTCCTTCTGATGTCCAGGGAAAGACAACGTGTTATTTTACGCACGTGCTCATGTTGTGAGAGTAGTCATTCCACTCAGATGTTTGAAGGGCGTTTGGGGTTGTAGTTGTCAACGATTTTCGTCAATAACTTTTTATATCGCAGAGAAAAACGGAGTTTAACAGATTCCATGATAATGTTCTCTGTCTTTCCGTTTCTTCTCGGTGTAAGCAAAACCAGCCCAAATCGACATTTTATTTCAACATGATGATTCACTGAAGTCTTCTGTGTTGCGGAGTCAGAATTGTTTCGGTTTGGGAAAGACAAAATGAAAACTTGATCGGTTTCCGGTAGCCGTTAAGAGAGAGTGGTGTTGAGCAAGGGACGGAACTCTCACTGAGTATGAATACGACATTGTACTTATAGCTCTTTATAAATTCACAAATCTCTTTGAAACGTGATCAATACTTCATAACAAACATAATTATGAAACTATGAATCATAGCACTTAAAAGTGTGGGGGGGGGGGGGTTCAGCCGCTCAGGGACCCTGCACACACTAAACTACACAATAGTTTCTCTGTTAGGGTAAGACCAAACTTAACATGCATTTTCAAAATTAACTCGCCGAAGCCTCAAGACAGTAGGCGAGCGCGCGTTTAGCTTCGCTGCCCCGTCACTGACTCTGGAACGCACTACCTGCCGGTCTGAGAGACTTGACGGGCATAGACCGTTTCAAGTTTGACTTGAAAACATATCTATCATGTTTCCGGCTGGCTTTCGACTAGGTCCACTTACATCCTCCTGCTTCAACTGCTCTGTGTGTGTGTGTGTGTGTGTGTGTGTGTGTGTGTGTGTGTGTGTGTGTGTGTGTGTGTTGATATAAATGAGGGAGTACTAGCATTGAGTCATTCTGTGAGAATATTGCGCTATATCTAAGTACAATTCATTATTATTATTATTATTCTCTTTTAACATGACTCTCAGCCAGGCCTTCGCGACTACAACACTCCCACATGTTATCTCCACCTCCGCACTTCTCAGCCATTGTGTTCTTTCATGCAGGTACAATACGTTATTGCCTGGAAGGAGAACAAGTCTGATCACGCATGGCAAAACACAAAAAGAGGAGCGGGTTTTCTTTTAATACTACGGCGGTTTCCAGTGCTAGTGGGCATACTCACCCACGCTGCTCAAAATGAACTGAACCGGAAAACTATCTTCTATTGTTGTCATGAGATGTTTTTAAGCCCGTGCCCACGAAGTGGGAGAGCGTATTATTGCGATCAACTGCGTACGTCTGTTTGTCTGTATGTGTGTGTCTGTGAAAATGCAAAATATCTAAAGAACGGGTGAACCAATCAGCACCATTTGTGGTGTGTGCTCGTTATCGGACTCCAAAGAAGCCTATTTGTTTTGGTTAACCTTAAACAGGGTCAAGGTCACATGGCTTAGTTAAAATGCTACCTAAATCCAACATATGCCAACCATAGCTAATGTGGCTCGAGATAGGCAACTAAGCTCAGCTTGAGGCATGAGGAGTGGCTTCCCTTCTGCCATATAGGAATAAAACCGACGAGGGGGTGGGAGAGACACCAGCAATGGAAAATTTCTGGGCAGGGGCTTTTGCCACCGCCCCTGAGTGGCCTTTTTTTTGTTTTTGTTTTTTTTGTTTGCTGGTTTGGTTTATTTTTTGTGAAAAGACGCGGTATCAGTCATTAATCTCTGCCAGCATACCGCCCGTGCCAGATAAAAAAAATAGTAAATGGAATCTAGCCTAGCGGTTAAGAGTCCCAGCGTTCGCGGCCCTTGGTGGGCAGGGATTTGGCTGGGGATTTCCCCTCATCAAATCGAGTCAGAATCGAACCGTTTGTGGCGCCTGTTTGGCCTTTTTTGGATGACGCAAAGCTGAACTCACGACCCTTTTTGGGTACGCAGTGCAGTTGGGCGTACTCCAAAACGACACTCAAAGCAACTCCCTGTATGCAGAATCAGCCTCCATTCAGACCCCGAAAGGGAACCCACTCTGCATGTCTGGTTCGTCAAGTCTCATTCTTCCATTGCCATCGTGGCTTGGGCCAGATACTTGTGCCAGACTTTTTTTTCCGTTGCCCCATCACCCATATGTGGTGGAAAAGCCTCAAATATCCATCCATTCTTACATTTCCATATTCTGTGAAGGGCCATTAGTTCGTTGCAGGCGTCTTGGAAAGCACACTTCATCCGGAGTTGTGGGGAAAACCCTGGTAGGTTCATGTAAAGTCCTCGCAATGTTTCGGCCAGACAAAGCCAAATGGCTGTATGACGTAGTGACGGGGAACATTACTTGGTTATGTTTTTTGGAGGTAGTCGCTCTTATACTTTTGATGTAAACCGTACCTCATGAAAGTGCCGGAGAACCTATTTTATCTCAAAATCGCTTCTATTATATATAGAGATAATGTGTCTGGGGTGCCATAAAAATATACAAAAAAACTAGAAAAATTCACTGTAGCCGTTATCGTCAGTTGACTCGAAAATTTGTACTCAAAGCACATTTCCTCCACAAGCCATACGCCTCACAAACATCCAAGAAGAGACGCACGCGCACTGACGCAAAACATGAGCGTCATGTTTGATTGACGTGATGCTGGTTTTCTTGGGGATGACTCGCCACTTTTTCTGTTCCGAATTCTTCTATTTGGAGACGTGGAAAGCGGGAATTTCTGTACGGGGTTTCGATTTTTCCACTGACTCACACTCAGCAGCATAATAGAGTGAGAGCACATCACAGAGGTCTCAATGGAGCACATGCACGCAGACACGCACAGGGAGAGCCTGGGGGGGGGGAGAGAGAGAGAGAGAGAGAACTTTATTTTACAACGGAAAAGATTTGGCCATACATTGGCATTGGTCAGTTTTCAATCAGCCGTTACTAAACAAAACGGCACTATAAAATGACTAAAAGAAAGACTAAAAAAGGTAGAAAACATACACCTGAGTAAAATTAGCAATATAAGAAAACACACACACACACACACACACAGACACACACACACACACACACACACACACACACACACACACACACACACACACACACACAGACACACACACACACACACACACACACACACACACACACACACACACACACATCATATATAGCATACATGTTTGCATACCCTGTCTAGAGGGTATAAATGACGTATTAGAAGCCCATACATGTCAAAATCATGAGAAATGAGCCTCGGCGGATAGGTGGAAGTAATCAAGCAATGCATGTTGATGACTAGTAACCTCCGGTCACAATAAACAATATACATCAAATATTGTATACACAGAGGTCGATGCTTCATCATCCATGGCCTAGCTGTTTGGACTCATAGTTGTTTGTAGGATGTACACGTACATATTTATTTTTTTATATTTTTTTTTATTTATTTATTTATTTAGAGAGAGAGAGAGAGAGAGAAAGAGAGAGATATTGTTTGATGACATGCTTGATGTCAGAGAGCTTGCGTACGTGTGCGTGCGGGCAGCATACATGACACAACGACCACGACGACAGCAATTATTGGGCTCGTCTCCATCTTGTCAATTCTCCCGTAGCAATCTGTACTTCCCTGCGCCCACGAACCCTACGTAGGCTAAATATACTGCACCTATGGCTTCTTGTGTGGGCGCACAAGAAGACACTGAAAAGTGACCGCTAACATAAGCCTTCGCGTGTCGATAACAATTCCATTATTCAGTGCAGATACGTGCAGATGCGTGCATGAGGTACTCACCGACATTAAATAGACTTCATATGCACTTGGATATATTGAGCCGAGAATTTGACGTTTGTGGTTGTGTCGTACATATTTTCGGTCAGTACCAGTTTGATTGGTTTGTTGTTTTGTTTTGTTTTGTTTTCGCAAAACAACAGGTCACAGAAAGCCAAAATTACAAGAAAGCCAATGCGGATGCATTGAAATACAGAAGGCTCTCTGGAATGCAAAGATGGTTATACAAGTTGGTGATTTGTGGTATTTAGACAGATGTGCACACACACACACACACACACACACACACACACACACACACACACACACACACACACACACACACACACACACAGAGAGAGGGTGGGGGAATTGCTCTGTTGGCACCGTAAGTCAGTTACAGAGAAAAAGATGAGTTTTTAGACTTTTTGGGAATGACTGGATGCAAAACTGTGTCTAAAAATTGTTCAGTATCATTTGCAAAGCGTGCAGTTCAGTTTAGATTCCGAGGTGTTTACGGGTTAAATGTGCATGGTAGTGTGTGTGTGTGTGTGTGTGTGTGTGTGTGTGTGTGTGTGTGTGTGTGTGTGTGTGTGTGTGTGTGTTTCAACTCTGGGTGTGTTCAAATGTAGGTGTGTTTGTAGCGCACATATCAGTGACTGCCGGACTTCCGATAACAGTATGCGCAGTTCACACGCCGCAAGGGAAGGGGTGACAAATATTGATCTGTGGATTTACCACAACTACACTCGTCACAGTTCGCCACCCACTCAACACAGTTCTGACTCAATACAGCCGGACCCCTTACACCATTCTAACACTACGGTTCCATCGAAGGGTGGGTTCCACCATCCAACCACTTCCGGACATTAAACGACTGAACAACCATGAAACAGGAGAGACCACTAAAGCCAAATAGGCTAGGAAAATTAGGCTTTTTGTTTATATGAGGGAATTAGAACAAAATTGATCCTAACTTTTTATTACAGAAATCAGTAGAGCACAGGACCTTAATGCTGTGGTGGTGGTCTCCGTGAATGTTTCCTCCATCCGCGTCAGCGTTAAAAACGACCGTTATTCTTGCCATTGTCACTGTATGAGCCCTATAAATGGGATGTTGATGGTATGCACACAGTATGTGTATTTGCGGGTACAGTGATGCGCAGATCTCCGTTCTGAATACTGTAACTGTTAGACAAGACACGCACTGTTCCGTAATGTTTCTAGCCTGTAAGTCCTATCTTGCACAACTGCTGACGTGGGTAGCTGACTTCTCCCACGCGTAAAGTTGTGTAGCTTCATGAAACACGCAACTAAGTGGGAAGGGTGATGGTGGAAAGTGGGGGTTGGGGGGGGGGGTCATCTTCCCTTGTTTCCATTCCCGTTTCAAAGCAAAGATCTGAATGAATACTTTCAAGGCGATTTCTGTGTATAGTTTCCCTATACTGCCAGTGTGCTCAATGATTTCATGAGTGGTGGGGGTTGAAAGTTTCCGAAAGCTTTCTCGTATACCCGAAGGCTCACAATCAGAACTGTGCCTTTAACATTAATTTTGTAGTGATACATATACACACATGTAATAATAATAATAATAATACCTGAGTATGGTGTAGGCACTATATCCAGTTTCTTGAACTGACTCTAAACGCCGCGAGCTGAATCCAACACGCACGCTCACGTGAATCATACATTTTCTCACTGGACATGAACACATTACAATCACGTAGTGCCAAGGGTCAGCCCGGCTATTTCACGTTCGAAAGTTAGAACTGCATTAATTTTTTTTTTTTTTCATATTTATGGGCTGAACATTTCCAAAGCAGACGGGAAGGAAGCCGGAGTACCCGGAGAGAACCCCCGACGTTCGGCCGGAATACAATTGCAGTTTCGACTAAGGGACTTCACAAGCAGTCTTCCTTACAGCTTTCAAAACTGAGGGTCACCTTGATCATGTCTGTCAAATCCAGAGGGTCCTTTTGTAAAATAGGTGAAGTACAGCCTCAAACTCTCTGCGTCAGATTCTGAAATCTCTGCGTAAACGACGCACATACATGCGTAATAAGGAACACTGCAGGGCGAAGGACACAAATACACGAGTGCCTCAAAATGCCTGTATTATATTCCCTATTAGCCTCAGGCATCATACTCACCCCCCCCCCCCTCCAAATGCTTCAATCTAGAAGGGTGGGGTGGGTGTTTAGGAGTTTAACGTCCTTTTCCACCACGTATGGGTGATATCAAAGACGGGGCAACGAGAAAAAGGCCAGCACAAATATTTGGCCCAAGCCGAGATTCGAACTCACGACCCGAGCACTGAGAGTCCAACGCTCTACCATTCGGCCACCCCGGCTCCCCTTCAATCTAGAAGTGGGTGGGTGGGTGTTTGGGGGGTTTAACGTCCTTTTCCACCACATAGAGTGATATCCCCTTCAATCTAGAAACAATTACTACCATGAATAGACCATCCAAAGGCACGCACCTGACAGGGGTTTAAAAAAATTGAATGCCTCCTTTCCGCTCAGGCCTCACTGAAGTAACGCAAGTCTACTTTCTCTCTGGGCCAGAGAGGCAGTTCACACGATTCCGCTTGCCTCACTTGTGTCCCACCTTTGTGCAAAAAGTCCCAGCTTCACTGGCAGCTTGCATCTTTTTGTGACCGCCTGGCATGCACCTTGACCTACATAACACAAAAATCACGCAAATCACGCTTTTTCATGATAACAAAAATCACTACAGACTAGCACACTTGCCAAATAGGGTACCTTACACAAGCACCAAACATGACCCCACAGTCAATTTGTGTCCTTACGCTTGCATACATATAATGTTTTTTTCGTAAAATGGATTCAGGCGGATGCTAGGAAGTTCATAGACTTTGTCATGCCGGATGGCGATATTATCGGAGGAAGTAAGCGCACAAGTAAACGTGACGTGGTTTTTAAATCAATCACCTTGTTTATCCCAGAGAAGGGAAAGTTCTGTCTGGGTCCGATTTTATGTCCTGGCGGTTGGACTGGTTTTACCGTCCCTCGCAGAAACTTGGAGATGAGTTCTTGCCCTCAGCAGACTCAGTTATTGCTGAAGGGAGAAGTCATCGTCTCACTGGGAATATTTCATGGGTCGTAAGCATGAACACTGGACGGCTATCATCACACTAACCCGATGGAGCCAATAGATACCCATCATATATCCCATACCACCAATCGTCTGCCTTGATACACTTGGGGCAAGACTGGCTGTGCGGAATATAGGGCGCGCATACAATATGTCATATATATCGAGAAGACGAAGGTTTTTTATGGCACGAAGTATCAGAGGGGTCAAACAACATGGGGCGAACCTATTTGGGGTTGTATTTTTTTTCAAGATATTTTCCCTCTAGGACGCTAGTTTGTATGTTAGAAACTCTATAGACTAGAGTTTGTCGCACACTGTTGGGATATCTTCTGTCCGTGGCGCATCCAAGTTCGTACAGTAGAGAACAAAAGAAGCTGAACACGAAGACGAAGCTGAAAAGGAATACGTCTTTCTGTAATAAAGTTGTTTACGCGCGGGTAATGAGTGCTTCAAGCGTTGATTTACGATCTTGCGGTGAAAATTTGTACCAGCCGCCATATGTAAACAGTACAGTCCCCTTTCGTTGTCTCGGATTTCCCACACCCATAATTTCAGTCTTTGCGGACCTGTCGGGCGACACAGAAATTGTACAGCGACTTCGTTCGGGATTTGTAATGGTTGCTGCGAGTGTCACAGTATGATCTTATAGTTGTCACACCTTTCATTCCTACCCAAGTTGCCACCCAACCGACACACAGTCAAAATCCCCGCTGCCCCACAATGCTCCAAACACCCCGTTTGTAAATGTAGGATTCTGACTCACGCCTCCTGAGTCAGATGAATCGGACCACTAGGGTGACGCTGCGAATCGTATAGTGTGAGCCTCTACTCTTGGTGATGAGAATGGCATTGAGCTTTGTACAGACCGTTCTCTCTGGTCCCCTGTAGTTTCCTCTGTGGTGGAGAATCCGGTCCGTGTCGCTTCATCAATTGCTGTACAATGCCAATAAAATAAAACTTTAACGAGAGTACTCTCCGGTCATTGCTGAAATATCGAGCGTGCATGAAACCTGGATGAGTTTGAGGGAAGTCTGTGTGTACCACGTTGTCATGACGAAAGGTCCTGTATATATAGAATATGCTTTAATATTAATTGATATCCTGGCGTACTGCATGTAATATTATAGTGGCCTGGATGTGCGCGTTGGGAATACTTTTTTCTCGTCCAATCAAGGCCATCTTAAGAACAACAGCGCGTGTGAAACCGTCCTACACTCAAATACTTTTGAGAAGCATGGATTGTACCGCACTTGTTTTTGCACAGACGTATGGCGTCCCCCATCAGCCCGGCGGTTACAGGGACATGAAGCATCAATCCTTTGCTTCATCATTGTCAAGTGACGCTGACTGTGATGGCGTGGCACCCGCGAAATGCACGTATTCTATCAGCAAACGTATAGACTTCTAATCAGAAACCACAATTTTATGTACAGGAGAGATTTCTTGGAGCCAAGCTCATCTAGGTATTGATGTACCTCCCCCTTCCTCTCCCGCCCCATCCCCAGTCAGATCGTGACTTTGACAACCGAAAATGCTTCATGGGTGTTGGACAAGATGGCGGGGAGTTCCCACAGTGAGACTTCTGTTCAAAAGTTCTGTCGACGATTGCGCTACCAGCTGTATGTCTCTGCTCTGAGACGTAGCCGTGATTTTGAAACAGAACATGTAGCAAACGTGCTAGTAAAAGTTGTTTTCTGCATGGTTGGTGAACAGCCGCATAGTTTGTCCTGTGCAACTCACATTCAGTTGGAAAAAAGAAACCCAAACCCCTCCCCATAAAACTCGGTGCTTCTGTTTCGGGGAGGGGGGGGGGGACTCTGAAATGGACTGATGTGGTTCCTTCTTTGCTTTTTTTTTTGGGGGGGGGGGGGGGGCAGCGTGTTACTGACCTGACAAAATTACAGACCCCGACAGAGGCAACTTGTTCTCTTTGCTTTTCAGTGCGTACCAAAACGTTTGAATCGAAGTGGCACCGGAAAAGTCCCCGCCGTCTAGTTTAACACCCGTAACTCAGCGCTATATACTCCATACCCCTGCCTTTGTGTGATGACTGACTGACTGTGTGATGTGGATCTGTCTTTGTGACTTGTCCATTCACAATCAAGGATAAATCAAATGTGATCGACCCGGCAGGCTGACTGGATTGAACAGTGTTCAGTTCAGCTCGACAGTTTCAGCTGTCCCTCCTCCCTCCCCTTCCCCCTTCCCCCAATCTGCCCATTAGGGCCGTCCATGTCTCCAATCACTCTTGTGGCTTGGGCCTTAAAGCCAACTACCATTTTTTTTCTTTATTTTGAGAAATAATGCGCGAACGCAGTCTAAGAAAACTGCTCCCAGAAAAATCCCTTCCTGACAAGGAGAACGAGATGTCAGAGATGTTTAGGAGCGGTCAGGATTACACGCACAATCGAGTTTGCTGAGCCTGAAGTCGAGGCAAACTGAACGTGAAAAAGTCATTTACTGTATCGATCGCTCGACATTGCACTGGGTGTTTTTTCAATGGCCCCCAACAGCCCTTTCATAAACCCGCGCTTTTGTGTAAATCAAAAGGGATTCTCGCCTCCTGACTTCTCAAGCTGAAATATCGTATCGATTGTGCAGGAGAAATCGTGCAGAAACGGCAGAAAGGTCGGCTAGCGAGTACAAGTGGGGTTCATGGCTGAAGCTATAGCACTCCGTTTACGGACAAAGCCAGGGCAGAATCCTCCAACGCGAGGCAGCGGCCTGGAAGCAGGCAGTAATGACCAGCTCAGTCCTGCTGTCGCACGCATGTATGACGGCCGAGTGAACCTTGTGTGCCCTCAAAATCACAAACACGAAACTCTAAGCAACTCAATACTTCACAAAGTAAGAACACGGACCGTGTGTGGAAGGAGCGTTCGCCAAGCGCCGCCTAGCGGGAAAAGGAGGGAGGCGATGTTATCGTGAAAGCGATGGTTACGGTACAACGCCACGACGGCTGTATACTGTCGTATACAAAACTAACTCGGGAACCAAGCCAATGATACGTCTTGGCTAAAGGTACGACCTCGACCTCTTAGCCACGTGACTGGGGTTAATACAAAACCCAACCCCCTCCCACCTCACTCGGCAACACCCCCACCCGTCTCTTCGGGTCTGTGTATAGCTGTCAGGTTGTGATCAGTATTTTTGCTTCTGGTTTACAGTTCACTGATTTGAACGCGTTATTTCCATGATTACTAAGCTTCAAAGAAGCTTACTTACGTTTTGAAACAGTTTCGTTCGTACGAGTGCCTGTACGCTCGACATCCTCTATCCGATTAATGATTAGCAGCGGACTTCATGCTGTCTATCCCAATGATTAGCAACGGTCTTCATGCTGTCTTAATGATTAGCAGCAGTCTTCATGCTGTCTACACTCTGTGCTAGCGGTCGAAAATTGAAAGTCCACTGCTCCGCAGAGGTAGACCGTGCGGCAAGTCTCTCGCTCAGTCCTTGTGTTATCCGCGCCATTGTGTTGGCTTATGTTGGCTCAGCGCCGGCATTTCACTAAGACACGACGCTGTCAGTGTGCAGTTGCCCAAGTGGTGTGATGTTAGACGCGACCAACACAGCTCGGAACTGACGAGCCGTCAGCGTAAAAATCCACAACAATTTACGATAGTATCTCTACACTCTTAAAAGCCCTCCAAAACAAGACGCTCTGTGTTTCATGCATCTTACAGGAAATTCTCCAAAGCCCCCCTTCTCAACCCCTCCCTCCCCGCCCCCCGCCCGCCCGCCCCCCTTTATTTACATATAGTGTGTTCACAGCAATTTGAAAAACAATTGTCTTTTTCATAGTCAAGAGACAAATATCAACCCATTATTTAAATCTACATTTAAAAAAATGTAAAACAGTAAAGAACCGATTCTTGCTAAAACCAGTCTTATTCGTTAGACTTTCCCCTCTTAGAAACCGTCGCTACATGTAACGTTAAAGGAAGTACATGTGACGGCACGTACCTTTAAATCCTCAAGGCAATTTCAAGGATCTGCTGCTCTTAACTCAATTCCTACCAGGTACGTTTGGGGTTCTGCACCAGTGGTCTCACTTTAAAAAACCAGAATGAATTTATGTCTGCATGGATTTAAAATTTGGCTTCGTGGGGAGTGTTTGCACTTTGATTATACTCGTGTTTGTTGCAATAACAGCCGTCAAGGAACCGTTCATCTCTGCTGATTTTCGCGCACAGGGCCAAAACCGAAAAAGAGTCAAAAACGTGGGACACCGGCTCGTGCGCGGTACGACATGTCCTATCCTGTCTTCGCAACAACCAAAACTTATATAGACAGTTCCTTTTTCGTTGTGGAGCTCGGAAGCGCGGTGATATGTGTTTTTGCACGACCTGCCCGGGCTTATTCTTCATTATGCCTCTAGCCTGGAAATGCGGCATGGGCGTTAAACGGATTCTCGAGCTCAGCGTCGATTCCCATTAAACGAGGAGGGAATCCTAGGACCGAGGTAACCGGGGTAACAAGAAACAGAATTCGAAGGTTGCCTGCCAGAGCGGTCTATCTGTCTTCTTTCTGTCTGTATAGATGGACCGTTCTTGCAGGCAACAATCGACTGATCTTGCCGCAGCATCGCGGTGTAACGAGGAATGGCAATACAGGCTACAGGACACAGATGCCAATTTCAAGAAAAACGCTATATATATTCCTTTAAACATAACGTCGCATATGACACCCTAGGAATGCTTTAAAATCCCCCCCCCCCCCAAAAAAAAAATAAATAAATAAAATAAAATAAAAAATAAATTAAATTAAATTAAAAAATAAATAAATAAATAAATAATCACAAACATCCGGCAGCCAAAGACTCATGTGTAGAGTAAATTTCAACAAATTCCAAAATTCCGTTTTTTGGCAATGTTACCAGTGAGCACATACCTTTTCATTCCTCTGTCGTCTGCTAGCTCTTGTGCCAGCCACGCATGAATACAAATAGTCCACAAGCCAGGCTCATTTTTCCCTAATTTTACTATTACCTGGCATTAAACTTATTTACAATGCCAACTAAAAAAAAAACACCCCAGATTGCCATGTTTTAGTCTGCACACAAATTTACGCACGTGCACAAAGCCGGTTTGTACTATATTTAGCGTAGTTCTTACTACATGCCCCGGAAGATATTAGTGTTCTGTAGCCGAATAGAAGCACTGACACTGGGAAAAGGCATTGCGTCCATTCCGCCAGACATCATGTGAAATGATAACACTATAGTCGGATAGTGTCATGGTGGAATTCAAATAATGACCACTGCATACCACCCCAGTACGAAGTTCTTCTGCGTCGTTATCACCGAGCCGGAAATAGTATATCTAGTTCCTGTGGTCGTTATTCATACAGATGCGTGCGTTTCATACCGTGACGCGACACTAAGGGACTGCACTCTGGATCCCAGTCGATCGACTCTAGAGTGGAGTCCCTTTTGGAGTGACTAAAGTGGCCGGTCAAATCCTATGAGGCGGCAAATCATGCTGACAAAACGAGTAAAGTGCACTTTGCCGGTTGCTTACGACACAAGTGGTCGTTTTCTGTATCGTAAATGCTCACTCACCCACATTATCCCCCCATTACCGGTGCCGCAAACTCCACACACACACACACACACACACACACACACACACACACACACACACACACACACACACACACACACACGCGCGCGCGCGCGCGACTGTGACTGAGCGGCACAGACTATTGACAGTCGCCAGACTATTCCATTTCCTGTCCAAACTAATGTTCACTTTCACAACGCAGCAGTACTCCAGGAAAACGATTCATGCCTAGAAAAACAAGCGGAAATAAGCGAACTGTGTTTGGCATTGTCTGTCGGCAGTCTCTATGAAAGATATAAGTTTTGTTGATTTTTTTAACGGCTCTTCTGAAGGACTGGTTTAGGGGAGCTTTCTGAAGAGACTCATGCAGGCAAAGAGTTCCAAAGAGTGAGACCAGCATTTCTGACAGATCTAGCACCAGAACGCTTCTTGCTGGTGTTGTCACTGTAGCTGATTTTCATTAATTTTTTTGTTCCGTACTGTTCCATCATGATTGCATTGTTCCGTACTATTCCATCATGATTGCAGACTGTTTCCTGCCCTGCTGTCGTCTGCCCGTTCATTAGGGTCTGTGGAGAAAAGGGGGGAAGTCCACGAGCAAAGTCCAATGTTTTTGGACTCTGCCTGTCCCAGTTTACAGTTCAACCCGAAAAATTCTACCTCAAACTTGTGCGCTGTCCCTCAACTGTGCCGGGGTGCCGGGGTGGTCGAAAGGTAGAGTGTTGGACTTCTAATGCTCGGGTCGTGAGTTCGATCCCGGCTGGGGCCAAATATTTGTGTTGGCTTTTTCATCGTTGCCCCGTCTTTGATATCACCCTATGTGGTGGAAAAGGACGTTAAACCCCCAAACACCCACCCCCACCCCACCCCTCAACTGTGCCGGCTGTGCACCAGAGAGTACATATTAATTAGTCGGGCTGATCTGTAGACTGCGTCCGTCCTTCGAGAGAGGCCATAAAAAAGTCAGGGTGTTTGACGGAGAGATCGTTCGGGCGGATTGTGTTTGCTCAAAGAATAATTCATCAGACAGCGCCACACATCGCAGAGCCGAAAGAGTTAATCCCCTTCGGCAGAGTTGCCTCCCGCAATTTCGTTTATGTCGCTGCAGCAGTCGGCGATGATGATAACAGTCTAGTAAATCAATCACCGACATCTGTGTTGCTAATGGTGATATGCTCCAGGCACTGGGATTTGGTGAACTTTAGCACAGATGCGCATTGCCCTGTACATAGGGGAGCCGGGATAGCCAAATGGTAAAGCGTTGGACTCTCAATGCTCGGGATGTGAGTTCAAGTCCCGGCTGGGACTAAATAATATTATTTGTTCTGGCCTCTTTCTCGTTGCCCTCCCGGCGTCTTTGATATCATCCTTACGTGGTGGAAAAGGACGTTAAACTCTCAAACACCCCCATCCCCGCCCTGTATATGGAGTGAGAGTTCATAACGGAGGGTATAGTAATCTTGCCTATAATCGCGTGGTGCTATGGGCACGGGGTTTGATGAACTAGAGGGGCTGGGGGGGGGGGGGAGGCGGGCGACGGCCGGGGGGGGGGGGATAAAGGTAAAAATGACTATAGAGAAATTTAAAGTTAATGTCGAGATGCAGTTTTCATGAAGTCAGAAATCAGCTCCCCCCCCCCCCCCCCCCCCCCACCACCCCCCCTTCCCCTCCCTCCCCTCTGTATATCACTTCTGTAATTTCTCGCGTAACTGATACACTCATACAGCATGCACTTCTGACAGCTTCTGCAGAATTCATTCCAAGCGTCAGGTTTTTCAATCGCAGTCAGCACCTGAGAGTCAGGCAGGAGAACGACCTGCTGCAGGTGTTCCACATTTCCCGTCGAAATTGATCCTGGGCCTTTAAAAAAAAAGATTAGGGTTGTTGGTTAAAGAACCATCTTCCGACATGTGTAGTCTCACAGATTGTTCTGAGTCGTTTCAGTGGTGCCCAGCAGGTCAAAGTGTACAACTGCACGAGGCCTCAAAATGACCATATATATTCCCTATTAGCATCAGGCATCATAGTCACCCTGAAAAAAAAAATTTTAGAAACAAAAATAACCATGCACAGACCATTCGAGGGGCACGTGGCTGACAGGAGTTAAAAAAAATTGAATGTCTCCTTTCCGCTTAGGCCTCACTGGAGTAATCCTAGTCTACTAGCTGTTAAGGCCAGAAAACCACTTCACCTAATTCCACTTGCGTCTCCTTTGCCTCAAAATGACTATATATTCCCTATATAATTGCTTTCCAATACGTGTACCAACTGGTAGTAGCATAGCTTGCGCCATATCAGTGCAACATCGCTCAGTCGTCTAAACTGACGTATCCGCGGAGTGGTCACATAATGAGCCGGGTTGCACGAGGATGTACACAGTAGCGTGGACGGAGCCCGACAGGAAGTGGGGGGCAGTTTTTCGGCACGGTTTTGTCGATGTTTCTGGACACTGTGTGAACTCTGCAACTGTGACAGAGTTGACTGTGCTTGCACGGTCGACTCTGTAATTTTTTTTTTCCCCGCACCTTCGGAAAGCTTTTTGTTTGGAGCTTAGATCTTTAAGACTAAACTGAGAGTCAAAGATTAGTTCGAGGTGCAGAAACGGACTCTAAAGTCAGTGTACGACTGTCTTGGAATATGCACGTTTAATATCCGTGTTGTTTTCATCATGTTCCGTGCGTCACGTTTAATTGCTTTGTCCGTTTCTCACACCTGTTGCTCCCCCAGAGACGACTGAAAACACGTGAGCTCGAGAAACGTTTTCAGACATGGTGATTAGCCAAGACGGCGGAGACGGGAGAGTGTTTCCTGTGCTACAAGGATTCAAACGTTTTGGCGGCGATTCCTTCTTAAACGTGCTAACTCCATGTTTACTAAGCCGGCTTTTGTTTTGGAACAGTTTCTCTTGTGAGTGTGCCTGTATGCTGGAAATACTCTAGCTTGATGATTAGGATTGCTCTTAAAGGTCTGCAATCTCACGAAAAATCCACAAACAGCGTGGGTGGGTGTTGGGTGGGTGTTGGGTGGGTGTTGGGTGGGTGTTTGAGAGTTGAACGTCATAAACAGCGTGTTTTAAAAATGTATCGGACTGTGCAAAATGCACAGTCAAAGTCTGTCTAAAACTCCTATAAAAGCAAAGGGCCTGTCATTGCTCAGTTTGCATTTTGACACTGAGTGTGAAGTAGCTGCAGCACTCAACATTGACACTGAGTGTGAAGTACCTGCAGCACACAACATTGACACTGAGTGTGAAGTAGCTGCAGCACACAACATTGACACTGAGTGTGAAGTACCTGCAGCACACAACATTGACACTGAGTGTGAAGTACCTGCAGCACACAACATTGACACTGAGTGTGAAGTAGCTGCAGCACACAACATTGACACTGAATGTGAAGTACCTGCAGCACACAACATTGACACTGAGTGTGAAGTACCTGCAGCACACAACATTGACACTGAGTGTGAAGTAGCTGCAGCACACAACATTGACACTGAGTGTGAAGTAGCTGCAGCACACAACATTGACACTGAGTGTGAAGTAGCTGCAGCACACAACATTGACACTGAGTGTGAAGTACCTGCAGCACACAACATTGCAGCCATCTCCTTTTAACTCCCTTGCAAGAAGTGTTTCGGGATTTTTTTTTCTGTTTTTTTTTTTTTTTTTCCGCTGACTGGAACACTGGTGGTGGTGGGGATGATTGTGATGATGGAGATGACGACGATGATGATGACGACGATGATGATGACGACGACAACGATGAAGCCTCCACCGCCAAATGTGATGATGATGAAGCCGCCGACAACGACGACAACGACGACGATGCTGACTACGACGACGACGACGGTGGTGGTGGTGGTGGTGGTGATAATGATGATGATGACAACGACGACGACGACGACGAGGATGACAAAGAGGTGATAATGATGACAACGGCGACGACGATGATGATGACGACGTCGACGACAACGATGATGATGACGACGTCGTCGACGACGACAATTTAAGGGAAAAAAACCCGAATAACGAAAACATCCTGATGATGGTGATAATGATGATGGGGATTATTTTCACCCTCCAACACCAAATATCAGCTTAACTCATTCCGATCCAGCGGAGCTTTAAAGCGCGGTATCCCAACTGACTTTAAACACTGACTAATTTACCGACAGCAGCTTTCCGCAGTTCGTGTAGCCCTGGTGGCCCAGTGGGTGGAGAACGGCTCTGCCTACCGCTCGTGTGTTAATGGTTTTACACCCACTAACACACGGTTTATGTTTTCCGCTTGCATCATGAACGCGTCAGCCGTGGAAAAGTTTAATCATGGGAAAACCTCCGTGTACCTGAATGATCCCGGTTCTGAAAGCTAGCAGAATGTAAACACAGGGCGTGTGGCCGCGCTGCACTCCGCGTTTCGGCACTCTATAAAGAATGCGGAACTCTTTGGCGAAACCTGAATTGAATGGAAATATTTGAGAACACCTGTGTGTTTTTTTTTGTGTTTTTTTTTTTCTTTTAAAAAAAGTGTTTGTCTATTGGCTGAAGGTTCCTGAAACGTGTGAACGTGTTTTTCAGGTTACAGAATGCGGTCCCGAGGTTATTGTTTTGAAAGAATTTCTTTGAAACAAGGGATGAGGCTATAATTATATACTTGAAAAGATGTATTCTGCAACGCAGAAAAGGAGGGAGAGGTTCGAGATGAGAGAGGGAGAGGTTCGAGATGAGAGACTTAGTGGAATAAGGAGCGGGGGGGGGGGGGTTAACGTCCTTTTCCACTACATACGGGTGATATCAAAATAGGGACAACGATGAAAAAGCCAGCACAAATATTTGGCCCCAGCCGGGATACGAACTCAGGACCCGAACATTAGAAGTCCAACGCTCTACCATTAGGCCACCCCGGCTCCCCCTAACTGGAATGAAAGGATTGTAGAAAAACACAAAAGTCAAAGAAACAATGAAAGCCCCAGACAGAATTCTATTCTGCGAGCTATTTCGCCATTGGCGACATGTTTTACGTGACAGAAAAAAGGTCCACATGCGAACAGAGATTTGACTTTACGCTCGTACTGTCTTGTGTGTGGGCGTGTGGCGATCACGTTCAGGGGCAAGTCTTCCGGTCATCGACCGCGCACACAAGATACCGCACAATTCATATCTCAAGTTCCATTAACCCCATTCCAGATCAGACACTAATCGTTTCGTGAGAGAACACGTTTCGTTCCTTTCTTGCCCAGTGTATTTTATGTGTTCAGTTGTTAGTGTCGCCAGTTGTCCTTTCGGTCATCGATTTTGTCCTAGGGTGGGGTGGGTGTTTGGGGGTTTAACGTCCTTTTCCACCACATACGGGTGATATCAAAGACGGGGCAACGATGAAAATGCCAGCACAAATATTTGGCCCCAGCCGGGATACGAACTCACGACCCGAGCATTAGAAGTCCAACGCTCTACCATTCGGCCACCCCGGCTCCCCTAGCGACGCGACAGGGTAGGCCTGCGTCGGGTTATGTCGAAAGCGACATCGTGCGCGACGTACTTTATGACCAAAAAACCTATACAGCAGTTAGCATTTTCAAGTGGTGGTGAGCAGTGAATAATAATAATAATCGCATTAATATGTGAGCAGTATAAACGCATAATTATGGACAACCAAAACCAGTTTAGGAGCGAAGCCGAGAAATTCACCTCCGCCGGGAGTGGCCTGTGCACTGTGCTGTACAGCGAAAAAAACACGTGCTGGTTCGGCTCAGGCTGACGTTACATGGGCGTGTCGGGTTTTTAGTCCGAACAAACAGCGATCACGGTGTTTTTTCCGTGTTTCTCGTGTGTCCTGCGCGGGCTACAACATGTCTTTACCATAATTTTTCCCGGGCGTGTTTTTGAGCTGTTTTCCATGTTTGTCCGAACACAAACGTTTCTAATAAGAAGAAGAAGAAGTATTGTATAGGCGCTTTACCCAATTTCATGAATCGGCTCAAAGCACCGCGAACTGAACCCAAATACGCACGCTCGCGTGAATCACACGCATTCTCTCACACACTGGACATAAACACATTACAGTCACGTGGTGCGAAGCCATTTAAATTTCGGAATTTAGATTTGCATTTATTTGTCAATTTTGGTGTCCTGAACATTTCCAAAGCAGAGGGGGAGGAAGCCGGAGTACCCGGAGAGAACCCCCGACGATCGGCCCGAATGAACGGTGCCACATACGAGAAGGAAAAATTCTTTGCCCCGAGTGGGATTCGAACCCCTGACCTCTCGCATTGGTGACATGTCTCTTAACCGCTAGACCACCGACCGCCCCTCGTGTGTCATGAGCCCCATGACAGTCCCAAGGCCGCAAACAGCCCTCTCGAACTAGAGGATGAATAGTGTGGCTGCCGACTGATTACCTCCAGCAAAAACCCTCACACAAACAAGTACGGGCCACACACCGGTCAATCACCGTGGCATATGGTGCTTGTTTTCGCAGTACCGCTTACCTCGGTCAACAAGGCGTGTTACATCAGACACAGTCATCACGACGTTCACAGCCTTACTAGGTCTCTTGCGTCACACGAGCACTAGCGGATGCTGTGTGTGTGTGGGGGGGGGGGAGGGGGAGGGGGGTAAGATGGGGCCTATGGCGTGCGAATTGGGCCCAAACAGCGCAGGCAGATTTTGCTCAAGCACTCTAAGAATCGCTCGAGCACTTTTTGCGCCGATTGGCTACTAATTTGCTCAAACACTCTAGTGACCAATCAGAGGAAAGATCGTACAGGTAAAATCTGCTTGGGCACATAGGGGCAGGATGGGTTTAGAAGACCCTTTGAGGTTAACAGGCTACAGGACACGAATGCAAATTTCAAGAAAACACTATCAATTCCTATTAAACATAACGTCGCGTATGACACCCTAGAAATGCTTTAAAATTCACCAAAATAATCACAAAATCCAGCAGCCAAAAACTCATGTGTAGAGTGAATTTCAACAAATTCCAGTATTTCGGGTCAATGTTAGCAGGGACCACATACCCCCTCATTCCTCTGTCGTCTGCTAGCTCTTGTGCCAGCCGCGCATGAATACAAATACTGAGTCCACAAGCCAGGATCATTAATCCATAATTTTACTATTACCTGGCATGAAACTTATTTACAAAGCCAACAAAAAGCGCTAGATTGCCTTTTTTTTTTTACTCTGCACACAAATTTTAAAAAAGGGCAAAAATTGTGTATATGTTTAGAGTCTTACTACATGACCCGGAAGCTATTAGTGTTCTGTAGTCTGTTAAAAGGCCCTATTGCTATCATAATAGGGTTTACACACTGAGACTTCTGTTTTGCAACAGTGGCGCTTGTGACTGCTCCTCCGCGCTCAAGATAATCACAATAATCTTTGAGATAAGTAGAGCTCCCAATGCAACACGCTGATTTTTGGGTGGCCGTACGATCAGCCGTCCGTCATGTAGGAAGATCCGCAAAAACCACACCAGCAGACACACGAGAAGAACAGACCGTTCGTCAAACCCAAAACCTCACGGACAAAATAGATGTGCATCCGCTCCTACTGACAGGTCGGGCGCTAATGGGCGATAACTGCCGTGAAATATGACTGGAGTGATTACGCGCCCTGAATACAGACGAAATAATGATAGGCACGAGCAAAAACAAAACAAAACTAAACAAAATCTTTTCCGCTGTGCAGATATCATCCAATTTTTCAGCGGGGAATTAAATTAATGATAACATCACGCCCCGTATATTTTCCTGTGTAGCTAATATCAAAAACGGCTGATTTATCTGTAACTTTGCAAGCACGAACTTGTGTCAAAACTGCTGAATCACAGATAGGGTGTAGTGTGTAGTGATGCTCAGTGGGTCAAGTTCAGCATTTTTCGCCCGTTCCTGCCCCGCACTACGTGGCTGGTGGTGATTTATTGTCCTGGTCAGCAGCTGGACCCTCCGGAAACCTCATCGCATGAAAAGACAACAACATGAAACAGACCCCACCACCACCACCACCATCACCATCACCACCACCACCAGCACCAACACCAACACCACCTCCAAAATAACAACAATAACAACAACAACAACAACGACCAAACAAACCAATACACAAAAAAAACATCAACAAACAACAGGAATGCACATAACAGAAATACGTAAATTTTGATGTGGCGTGTGTGTGTGTGTGTGTGTGTGTGTGTGTGTGTGTGTGTGTGTGTGTGTGTGTGTGTGTGTGTGTGTGTGTGCGCGTGTGCGTGCTTGCGTGAACGTGCGTGCGTGTGTGGTGGTGGTGGGGGGGGGGGGGGTATTCGGATCAAAGAGCGCACCAGGTTTCAGAAATCAGAGAGGGCGCATGCACGGTTTATGGATTAGGTAATGCACCACAAAAACGAGAACAATTCTGCCTCCAGCCGGGAATCGAAATCCTACCCCGAGCTATGGAAGTCACGTGCTCTTCCACCTCGTCATTCCCGGTTGCCCCGTAAACGGGTAAAGAGGGCGAACTTAACCCAATCAAATGCATGTAGGCCTTCATGGTGACAGCTTGTGACGGGCCCACCGGTAACTGCCGTTACGACAGCACTGCGAAATCGGTTACATGTCAACCACCCATGTCTTCCCACCCGTCAGTGTTTTCCAGTGCGCATTCTGCCCTTTGTATAAATGCTTGCGAAACAGAATGTATGATGATGCCATCTGGTGGAAAACTTTGTTGGTATTACACAGCAGTACGTCGATGAACGTTCTCGAACAAAAAATGTGTTCGGGTGAACGGTCTGTCAAAACAGATACCTTTGCTGTTGTCATCTTTTGTTCGCCGGTGTATAACTGGACACCATGTGGCTGTCGCTGTTGCATATATCAGTTGATGTTGCTGTTTACAGATAGTATCAGCTGATATAATAGTTCAGTGTTTTGTAGGGCCACAGAGGGTAGCGCGTCCAAGTTTAGCTGCTGTGTTACGGCTGTCAAGCGTGGGTTTGACCCCAGGTCGAGCTTCCGGGCTGCTCATCGCGGGTTCTCTGCGGCAAAGGTCTTTGTCTGCGGTTCCTCCGGCTCCCCCACCGCTGATGATGATGATGACACGTTTATTTCAGGATAAAGTTGTTAGGCAAAGAGGCCTATCTTACAAACTGTCCTGCTGCATCACTACTTGGTAAACTACATTCTATTGAGCTACAATCTACTTCTACAATCTAGTCAAGGAACAAGACAATATCAATGGGAGTGTAAACAAAGACATGATTGTGGAAAGCTCTAACGCAAAACGCACGCAAACATAAAGGATCATAAACAATGCAACGGCGAGAGAGAGAGAGAGAGAGGAGAGAGAGAGAGAGAAGAAGAAGAAGCTGCAACTCAGTATTACAGACCGGCAGCTATAGAAAATGTACTCCCCAAACTTCCACAAAAACATTGAAGAGACAGCCTGTGTCACCTCATCATTTCCCTGACCCAGTTAGCGCGCACCAGATGGGTCCTGTTTAAACTGGCACCATCTGTTTTGAGATCGTCACAATTAGAGACGCTCGCAATATTTCATCGATTTTCTGTATGTTTGCTTTGTGTCCCAGAAATTTCAGATGTTATTTCCGTGTGCTAGATTGACAGGTTGAAAGATGGGCTTGGGTTTTCAGTCGCGAAGGACAAGAACTGAGATTGATGCTGGCAGTCGAAGGGTCACGGAGGCGATTGCGTGAGGGATGGAAGGTGGGGAACGGAAGTAGAAGGAATGGGGAGGAGGGTAGGGGGGGGGGGTGTTGTGATGACGAGCATGTCTGCAGTGCACAGATGAAAATGTCAGGATGTGTGACAACACAACGCCGAAACTTCTGCCTCTGTCTGTCTGTCTGTCTGTCTCTCCACGAACATTCATAGACTAGTTATTTAGAAACGTCTTATGTCAGTAGGTACGCTTGTCAAATCCTGCCGTCAAATTGCTTTCATCACTTGACTTTGTTTTGTCGCTTACATTTTGTATTGTTTGAACTTTTTCCCAATTAGCTTCTCGATTTTTTTCCGCATTTTAGCTAGGACAGCTTGTGTGAGTCTGTGATGCCTACAAATCATCATCCCAGTGAAATTCAGTGAGCCAGTCTGTCTGTCTGTCTGTCTGTCAGTCAGTCAGTCAGTCAGTCAGTCAGTCTGTCTGCCTGTCTGTCTCTCAGAGAGAGAGGGTGGGTGTTTGGGGAGTTTAACGTCCTTTTCCACCACATACGGGTGATATCAAAGACGGGGCAACCACGAAAAAGCCAGCACAAATATTTGGCCCGTGCCGGGATTCGAACTCACGACGCGAGCATTGGAAGTCCAATGCTCTATCATTCGGCCACCCCGGCTCCCCGAGAAAGAGAGAGAGAGAGAGAGCAGAAAACACACAGTGTCCGTTTTAATGATGTTCTTGTATCCCATGTTTGTTTTGCAAAAACGTGAATGGCTATAGTGTGATTAGCTCCAAAATTCGATAGCGAGGGAGTTCTAATCACATTTGTACACATCTTCACGCCCACATGAAACAAAACTCCAGTTCTCCTGTTTGTTTATGCCCCTTTTTCTACTGGTCCCAGTTGGTCCCAATGAAAAACGGCTGCCGTATTAACTTGGTAAGAAAGAAGCACAGTGCTTCAGTTCGGAACGGATGGGACAGCCGGTGTCGCAGAATATTTCGGAACCAGGATAAATCGGAACCGGTTCTCAAAAATCCTAGGATATTTCGGAACCATTCCCATTTATCCCGCACCTGGCAGACAAAATTCATGTGGGCTAATGACCTTCTAGACGGTTCCGAAATATGCTGGTGGTTTTCAAATATCCTGTCACTAGAGTCAGGAGAAATCGGAATGGTTCCGAAAAATCCTGCCACCAGGGCCAGGATAAATCGGAATGGTTCCCATTCGTCCCGGTTTCGAAATATCCTGTGACACCGGGTGTATCAAACTGGTGTTTGTTTATGTCGCGTGCTGCCGGTGCCGACTTATGAGAAGCGGCTGCCATATCAAGTTTGTGAGGAAACGACCCAACAGTGCTTCATCTCGAAACGGACGTGAGTGTTGCATGGAGCTGTCGGCGTCACAGAGACGATCTGAATGTGTTCTGGAACAGTTGCCCATGTGAGAGTCTCCGTACGTTCAGTCTTAATGATAAGTAGTCACTGAGGTCACACAACACAACCCGAATAATCCAACTCAAAACTGAGCTGCCCTGCGTGCTGCGCGGCAAACGGAGAGCACGTGATCATTCTTTGCCGGGCTGAGTCCTGAACTGTAGTGTTCAACAATGCAAAACATCGATGTCTGCTGGCCTGGACGTGCGAGCGAGAACTGCAACGGCCGCCCGTAGTAGATTTTGGTAGGTTGTGAAGGACGCTGCGGTGCTTTTCGGCTTGGGTTTGGCCTCTGTTGGCCCAGAGGCAGTTTGTACGAGGCTGTGAATGTGCATACGTGTGCGGTGTACTAAGTCGTACGATGCCAGACTGGACCTTCAATGCTCGGGTCGTGTGGTCGAGTCCCGGTTGAGGCCAACTCTGTGTGCTGGGCCGGGCCGGCTTGCTTCACGTTGCCCCGCTTTCTCTGTGTGTGCACTGGATCCGTCTTTTTTCTGAAACGTGTGCATTACAGTCAAGGATACATCCAATGTGGATTTTATTCTCGGTTTGCAAGAAAAAGGATTAGGACGGCGTGGTCAAGTCGGTGTGTGAGTGGCTTTCGACTAGGTCCGCTTACCTCCCCCTGATTCAGCGGCTGTGTGTGTGTGTGTGTGTGTGTGTGTGTGTGTGTGTGTGTGTGTGTGTGTGTGTGTGTGTGTGTGTGTGTGTGTGCTCGCTCTCTCTCTCTCTCTCTCTCTCTCTCTCTCTCTCTCTCTCTCTCTGTGCGTGTGTGTCTGTGTGTGTGTGTCTGTGTGTGTGTGTCTGTGTCTGTGTGTCTGTGTCTGTGTGTCTGTATCTGTGTGTGTGTGTCTGTGTGTCTGTGTGTCTGTGAATTGGATCTGTTTGTCTATTACAGTCATGGTTACATTGAATGTGGACGGCCTGGCAGTCTGACTGGGTTGAATAGTGTTCAGCTGGTCTGTTCAGTTTGTGTAACTCTTACCCTTCCGTCCGGCAAAACCTGCCCATCAAGGCTGTCTCCAATCACATCTTGTGACGTTAAACCGATCTAACCAGTTGATGCTAGACAACACCCGAACAGTTCCAAACGATCTATCGTGTTGCTGTACATATCCCGAAAACAAAAACCCAAACGCTTCAGTTGAAAATCGGCAATTTAGCAGGTGGCGTCTCGAACTGCGGGAACTGAGGTAACCGACTGCCTGTGACTCATAGAAAATAATTATAGTATGTCGCTGTCACTGCGCTTAATGTCCCTTGATATCTCCGGTTACATATCGCACTTGTACGCAAGCTGTGCTTTTGTGCTGAAGCTATTAATAATTGTTTGCGGGTTGTTTTTCTGAAGCAGGTGAGAACTGACGGCCCGCGACCACCTGCTCGATTAATCATTTATTATGGACACCCGGCGGCTTTTTGTTTGTTTTGTTTTGTTTTGTTTTCCGTCGCCTATGTGACGCCGTCAGTCTGCAAAATACGTTGGTGAAATGTGTTTTGGTGAATTTGTTTGTTTTGTTTTTTTTTAACTTCGGTTTTAGAATGTAAGGCACCTAGAGCTCGCTCCCCGGGGATAGGCACCCTATTATGATTATTTGATTATTATTATTACGCGTGTACTAGTCGAGAACGCGAAACAATGCCGGCAGTTTGCTATCATTTCTTGGGTTTAACGCCCGACGCCATAAAATGTGTATGGAGACCGCCCTAATTGGCAGGTTATGGAGGAAAGGGGACAGCTACCCTTACTGAACAGTCAAGCTGAACATTATTCAATCCAGTTAGACTGCTGCCAGGCCGGCCACTGACGTTAGTTGTACCCTGGAGTGTGATGGGCATGTCACACACCAGATCCAGTTGGCACAGCCAGAGGAAGCGGGCAATGTTCTAGAGGCAGCATGATTTTGTACTCCCGCCTGGGACAGGATTCGAACTCAAAACGCTTCGCACCAAATGCGAGAGCATACGAATATGAATGTTTATTGTATAGGCCACCGCTCATTACAAGACAAACCAGAACACAAATACAGAACGTCATGCAATTTTCAAAATACGCACATGCTCGTACACACACACACACACACACACACACACACACACACACACACACACACACACACCTTCTCCAAACACAGTCTGGGGAGAAGTCAGTGGGGATGTGACGCTTTAACTCACTCAGGCCGAGCTGCGGCTCTAGTCGTAACAGTTTGGTTACAGTTTACCTTCGTTTCCAGCATGTCTGCTATCAGGTTTCCGTAGCAACCCACGGAGGGTGATGTCAAAGTAAAGTACAACATCTAAGCAACACTTGCCCTAAATATAAAATCATTTGTCCCACATGGTGTAATGTCACCCACGGGATCCAGGCGGCTTGTGCAAGACGCATGAGGTAGCGCCCGTGTAGAAAGGGTTAACAAAGCTTTCAGGCAAGGAGTGGGTGGGTGGGTGTTTGGGAGTTTAACGTCCTTTTCCACCACATAAGGGTGATATCAAAGACGGGGCAACGAGAAAAAAGGCCAGCACAAATTATTTGGCCCCAGCCGGCGGGATTCGAACTCACGACCCGAGCATTGAGAGTTCAGGCAAAGTCTAAATGCCTCGAATACATAGTTACATGGCAAGTAAATACACACATGGCAAGTGGAGAGCAGTGGGGGAGGGTCTGGGTGGAGGTTTAACCACCATTTCCGCCGAACACGGTGGGAGAGTAGTGGAGCAAACCACTGGATCACTCCAACATAATCCTTGTCCTTATCTGTCTGGCTTGCAAAGAAAACGGAGAGAAACTGTTCTCTGAAGAGGAAGTGACATTTCAAATTGATCACAGCCTAAGCTTTCGTTTATGTTTGCCTTATTCGAACCAGCAACGAAGAAAAACACAGACATACGATAAGCATTGTAGGCGTCCTGGCGCGTAACTTCACTCTTCACACACACACACACACACACACACACACACACACACACACACAGAGAGAGAGAGATTGAGAGAGAGAGAGAGAGAGAGAGAGAGAGAGAGAGAGAGAGAGAGAGAGCAGCTGAATCAGGGGGAGGTAAGCGGACCTAGTCGAAAGTCACTCACACAATTGGCAATCATAATCCTTTTTCTCTCGGAAACCGAGACAAAATTCCACATTTTGTGTGTCCTTGACTGAAATGGACAAGATTTCACAAACAGACGGATCCAGTTCATAGAGAGGGGGGGGGGGGGGGTGGTAACGTCCTTTTCCACCACATACGTGTGATATCAAAGACGGAGCGACGATGAAAAAGCCAGCACAAATATTTGGCCCCAGCCGGGATACAAACTCACGACCCCAGCATTAGAAACTCAACGCTCTATCATTCGGCCAACCCGGCGCGCGCGCGCGAGAGAGAGAGAGAGAGAGAGAGAGAGTCCCTATGTAACACAGGAAATGCGGAACGCTGTCGACGTGTCAGCAGGAGGTGTTACATGCCGTTTGATTGTATGACTACAATCTTTGACTTCATTCATCATAAAACAATCATCAGCGGCTTATGAAGTTTGCACGAGCAGCGAGTTTCAAGAGACATGGGGACGCTACAAATAGTTGTTACTGACTTCTTGCATCATAATAATGAACTTTTGATGACCGCAAGCAACGTTGACGTGAAAACTTCTATGCCTACAATGCACCTGTAATGTTCACGTTTGGCCATCATAAAACAGCCATCAGCTTATAAAGTTTGCGGACACAGCGAGCTGCAAGAGACACGGTGACGTCACAAAATACATCATAGACACGTTCTTACACCACTCGCCAGTGCAAACTTTCAGTGAGTTAACTATGAGTGCTTTACGTCCGAAAAATGTCGCAGAAAATGTATGCGACTGGAGCAGTAGAGGTAAGAGTCTGAATGCTCGTGGTATAAACAGCTTACATGATTAGTTCGAGTGGTTTACGGCGAAAGACTAACCCCTCGATGGTTCGACTGTTTGCGTAGCTACCTCGCCGGAGGCTCGGTAGCTACACAAACAATCGAACCATCTCGCGGTTCGTCTAATCATGTAACTTCTATTTACATCACAATGATGAAATGTTGATGACCTTCATGTTGACGTGAAAACTCTTATGACTACAATGATTCATAATGGTCATCGTAAAACAGTATTCAGCTTATGAAATTTGCCAGAGACAAGCTGACGCACATCTTTTTGATGACCTTCACTTTGACGAGAAAACTCGTATGACTGCAATGACGTGTAATGGTGATCGTAAAACAGAGAGAGTCATCAGCTTAAGAAGTTTGCAACTACACGGAGCTGCAAGAGACAAGCTGACGTACAGCACAGTCGAGGCTGACTCGCACGTCCTTACATTACAACGGTGAAATTGTCTTCTCCATTGAACAACTTTGACGTGACAACATGTATGACTGCAACGTTACAGCTAGAAGATTCGAAGAGACCTGGTGACGCCAGAACTGAAAATTTATCAGAGTCGAGGCTGCAGACTTGTACGTCCTTACTTTACAATGGTGATATTTTGATAACGTTCATGTTGACGTGAAAACTTGTGACAACGCGTATGACTGCAACGTTGCAGCTAAAATATTCGAAAGTTCGGTTCATCATTAAATAATAACTGGCTTATGAAGTTAGTACACACAGAGGGCTGCGAGAGACATGGTGACGTGACAAAATACGTCACAATCGAACGTTCTTACATTAAAATGATGGCATTTTGATGGCCACCATGTTGACGTGAAAACGTATGACTGTTATGCGTTCGGGGTGATTCAGTGTCTGGGAGTTAAACGTTATTTTCCACCACATGAGGGTGATGTCAAAGACGGGACAAGGAAAACATTCGGCTCCCGATCGGGATTGGAACTCACGACTGAAGCACTGAAAGTCCAACGCATGACCATTCGGCTGTCCTGGCTCCTCTGGCTCCCGACTGCAACGCAGCTACAGCTACAGCTACAATATTCAAAAGTACGGCCATCATAAAGCAATATGACATTTGCACACACTACAGAGGGCGCCACGAGACAGGGTGGCGCTAATGCAACAGAAGCTGAATTGTACTCGTAAATGCTGTTACATTACGGTGATGAAAGTTGAAAGACTTGCCGGAGAACGCAACATTTTCAACGTTATAAATGATTGGTAGCTGGGAGCTGCTGGACACCTAATCGGCCAAAAAGCTCTCTGTATCTCCCTGGTGGCTGACAAAATGCTACGGGCTTGCTACTAGTATGTCACAGGTGTATCTGACAGATCGGGCCAAAATGCATACTTGATGTAGCTTGATACATTTGTGCATGAACCTATGGGCGATACGATGGACCACTGTCGGCCGAAGCTGTCAACAGAGTGGCATTAAGCAGGCAATAGTCATTCATTTTAACTTCCCTCACACACGGTGACCTTTGCCATGATCCGGCTGCAAAGTCCCAGTCACGTGACAGCTCGCTGTCGGGGCGAAAACTGCTCGCTCAGTATGATTCATGGTACACAGAGAGAGAGAGAGAGAGGGACACTAACACACAACTAAAACCGGAACGCTTCAACAGGACAAAAAAATGGAATGTTTGGTGTCTTCCTGTTCGCCATTATCTTGTGTGTCAACTGATTGTGTAGAGGGATACTACTGTATAGAGGTCTTCTAACGTAGAAAACTTATTGTCATGAAGAGAAATACTCTGAGTAATGTATATAATGAAAAGTGTACCACAAGACTAGGAGAAGTTCGACTATATTACTTGTGTGTGGGAGTGTGTTCGAGGCGCCTTGAATGAAAATGTTCCAGAAAAGTTTCATTCTGACGGGGAAATGATGCGTTGGAAGTTGACAAAAATACATCGTTCGAGACTCACAAGAAGAGAGACAGAGAGCGAAAGAGAACAATTAAATTTACACCGAGGAATGAACATGCAAAATAAACCGCTTGGAGAGTAAGAGGTGTGACGATTCAGGCGGAGGAGGAAAATCGAACGTCGTATTTCAAGGAAGGGAAATTTAAAACGGAATACAACACAGAGACAGGGGAATGCGGCAGAAGTGTAAGACGGACGTAATTTCACCCGTTCAAACACTTGTGGAGTCAAATGGAGAATAAATCAGGCAGTCGGGCAAAACTCAATCTAATTACTGTCGCAGACAAAGACAGTTGTTTTGGAGACAGCGCAATTCGAGCCAAGGTACAAGAAATGCCTCTTCGTGGGGGATTGCTCAGAGAAAGGCGACACCTTCACCTCCATGAAAATGCTCACACTTATCTCAATGCACTTCTTCCGATAACATGCGCTACAGCTTACACACGTTAGCGAAAAACAGCTATGACGCCGGTACTAGTAACGTGGTGAAATTGTCCACATCTGTATAGCACGTGCGAAAGAAAACATGTCCGCGTTCACTTTGACGTGGGTTGCGGCGTGGGTACTTGTGCTAGTGACATAACTGTAAATCAAACTGAGTCTGGCCTGGAGTGTTTTTGTCCCATAACTGGAGAAATGCCACTTCGGCTGAACCGACTGCGCCTGTTATTGCGTTGTTATGTCCACTCCCTCTTCTCCCTGCAACACGAACGCGGACCTTACTAAAATTGTTTACTTCTGTGAATGTTTTAACAGAGAGCAGGTGTTTGTGTCAAAACAGAACGTGTGAGACGACTGCTGGCATTCTTGGTCTAAGCGTGCGTCATGTTTACTGTTTCATGGGCTTCTTAGATGTTTATTTATTTCACCAGCCAGCCCGGCGAAGAATCGTGTGCACTCCTTTTTGCGCAGTACGCAGGGCACCTCTGTGTTGAGTTGGATTACTCGGGCTGGGTTGTGACCTCTATTGTGTTCCGTGCGCCTCTAAGACGTTTGTCACACGCCTTTTTGATCGGGATGAATACAAGACCCCGTGTCCCATTGCAGTATTTCATGTGGGCAGACGTGTCATCTCAGTGTGAAGAAGTGTCGGTGCTGGAAATTCGACCCAAACACCCTTAAAGTGTCAACACGTACAACAGGCAGACAGCCTCGTGTGGAAAACTTTACATCGAATGCGCTGCCTTTGGCGCATCAGATTCAATCACTTGGATCACAATATAGTATCACAGACCATTGTGGTGACTCTGGCCGGCGTATAAGTTGTTGCAGAAGTGTACCGCGGCCTGAGCAGACGTTATTTGGTTGCGGACTGAATACTACCTAGACGGCACTGATTGGTGGCTATTTTTAGAAGCTTTGTCTAGTCCAAGTCTGAGGCTGGTCAGGAATAGACCGAAGGCGCAAAGAAAATCATATTTCTCTAAAATTAGAAGCCACAAAGTCACGAAAACGGTCGCAATGGTCAAATGAAACATCCTTCTACCCGGTAAACAACTCAGAGCTTCTAAAGCGACAGTTTTCCATGCCAGCGGCGTCACGAACATAGATGCTTTAACACGTAGCCCTGACGCCTGCAGCATAGAGGTTTCAAGCCGAATGTAAATCCATGCAGACTAAATTAATCAACCCTAAACTTGGTAGACCTTAAGCTTCGACGGGTCTTTTCTTTAGTTCCGAGCCTTCACGTTGAGATCCAAACTTTATTCCCGATCAAGCTAAACCTTTGACTAATTGCGTTTTGTGTCAGGGATATTGGAATTGAGTTCCACTAGTTCGAAGCGCTTTCTAGTGGTAGCGAAATAGTCTTTGTTGCTTGCGCGGCGTTACGCCCTAACTAACTAACCCGTAGCGCTTTCTACGAACGAGAGAATCATTACCAAGCAAGCCGTTTGTATGTTTACCATGTGTCGTGTATATCCGAAATAACGGATTTCACACAGCACTTTCTACGAGCGAGCATGACCACGTATAACGTTTGGCTGATTCCCATGTGTTCTGTGAGGCAAATGTATTGGAAGCTGTAGAACTTTCTTCAAATGAACGTCACTGGGCATAACGTTTGACTGTTCCATGTGCCGTATGTGTCGTGAGTACTCAGTGGAATTCGTAACGTTTTCTTCAAGGGAACGTTACCAAGCATAAAGCTTGACTGTTCTAAGTGTCGTGAGTATTGGAATTCGTGACGTTTTCTGCAAGTGAACGTTACCAAGCATAAAGTTTGACTGTTCTAAGTGCCGTGAGTATTGGAATTCGTAACGTTTTCTTCAAGTGAGCGTTACCAAGCATAAAGTGTGACTGTTCTAAGTGCCGTGAGTATTGGAATTCGTGACGTTTTCTGCAAGTGAACGTTACCAAGCATATAAGTGTGACTGTTCTCAGTGTCGTGAGTATTGGAATTCGTGACGTTTTCTGCAAGTGAACGTTACCAAGCATAAAGTTTGACTGCTCTAAGTGCCGTGAGTATTGGAATTCGTAACGTTTTCTTCAAGTGAGCGTTACCAAGCATAAAGTGTGACTGTTCTAAGTGCCGTGAGTATTGGAATTCGTGACGTTTTCTGCAAGTGAACGTTACCAAGCATATAAGTGTGACTGTTCTAAGTGTCGTGAGTATTGGAATTCGTAACGTTTTCTGCAAGTGAACGTTACCAAGCATAGAGTGTGACTGTTCTACGTTACCAAGCATACAGTTTGACTGTTCTAAGTGCCATGAATATTGGAATTCGTAACGTTTTCTGCAAGTGAACGTTACCAAGCATAAAGTTTAACTGTTCTAAGTGCCATGAATATTGGAATTCGTGACGTTTTCTGCAAGTGAACGTTATCAAGCGTAACTTTTGACTGGTGATTCACGTAATACATAATTATGTGTGTTGTGTGTCAATACTATTTATTGTGCTTTCCACAAGTAAACGTTACCAGTAACAACGTTTGACTCTTTCCGGCCATGTGTCGCGTGTGTCAAAGCGTACTGGAATTTGCAGTTCTTTCTGCAAGCGAACGTTGCCGGAACGTATCATTCTGACAACTAATGTTACCAAAAAAATATGTTCTGTTTGTCGGCCTACTGAGTAATGTTATACACTAAATCATGGAGACTCCGAATACTACTTCAGACGTAAGAGAAGACTCCCCAGCCATTGGCTATGCGCTGTTCGTCATCCACATTCTCCTCGCCGTCTTCCTCCTCTTCTGCAACACACTCACCGTCGCAGCCGTGTGCCTGACCCCTGACCTCCGAACTTTGACCAACATGTTCGTGGCCAACCTGGCCATCGCAGACCTGCTGATGGGTTTGGCCACGATCATCCAGTGCTTTCTCTTTCTGCCGGAGACAAGGAAGTTTTACGACGAGAATATCTATGTCTGCATCCTCTTTTACTACGTTGCGCCGTTCACCAGCGCTTTCGAGTCGCAGTTCTGTCTCCTGCTGATCGCTTTTGACAGGCTTGTGTACGTGGTCTATCCTCTTAGGCACGTTGTCTACCTCACGAACAGGTCAGTATTCACTACACTTTCAGCGCGTTTCTCTTTATATCAAATGTTGTATTTTCCTACTGGACTTTTTGCTCCACTCCAACACAGATCATTACATTTCCTCGTTGGTCTTATTGTTCGCTGACTGTATCTATGCGCTAATAGAAGCTTGCCGCTACCAAAAACGTCCCACAGCAAACCAAACCAAAACACACCAAAGCAAACAACAACAACAACAAAACCCTCAAGAGTAACTGCACTCACTTTGAGACGTCTGTCTGTCTGTCTGTCTGTCTGTCTGTCTCTCTCTCTCTCTCTCTCTAGCATTGTCTTTACCGTTGATAATTAATAGTTCATTGTCATTGTCACTCTCTCTCTCTCTCTCTCTCTCTCTCTCTCTCTCTCGCATTACCTTCACCGTTGATAATGAAAAGTTCATTCGCTCTCTCTCTCTCTCTCTCTCTCTCTCTCTCTCTCTCTCTTTCTCTCATTACCTTTACCGTTGATAATGAAAAGTTCTCTCTCTCTCTCTCTCTCTCTCTCTCTCTCTCTCTCTCATTACCTTTACCGTTGATAATGAAAAGTTCATTCTCTCTCTCTCTCTCTCTCTCTCTCTAATTTGCTTTACATAAATGGGCCAGTCTGGCACTGCAGCGTTGCTAATACTGTTACTATGGTCCAGGTTCCAGCTTCCTAATCACCAGCTGAGCTTGCTTATGCTCTGTCGTTGACATTTCTATCGTTACCTGCAACTTATAATTAAACAAAACTTGTTCCAAACAACAGGTCCGTGTCGGTGTCGATCGTGTGTTCCTGGCTGGCGGCTTTCGCTTTAGGCGGAATCCCCGTGTACTGGAACTCCTACTCGGGAGACGCAGACAGCAAGTGCGTGTCCGAGGACGTGATGAACACCACCTACTACTGGAAGATACTGCCGTGGACTATGCTTAGCGCCATCCTGGTGGCCATCGTCTGTTACGTGAAGATCATCATCATAGCCAAGAGGCAACGGAGGAGGTCCAAGGTGGAAGCTCAGGCTTATCTAGCGGCAGGCAGACTGGCCGAAAGCAATGCCAGTCTTGCTATTGCAGGACTCCATTCTGCTAACCCACAAACTGAATCAAATGGGTTACACATTGATGGAAAACGCTCTGGGCACCCACAGAACCAAGTCACTTTGACCAACGTAAGCAAAATTGAAACCGAAGACGAGGGAATTCAGCATATGTCCAAGAAATCGATATCGAAGTCAATGGACCTTTCCTTTCCCCATGAAACTTGTCGACTCGAACCGTCTCAGCGCGGGAAACGTGCGTCGTGCCCTACCAGTGAGAACGAGGTGAACAACATGGGGGCGCTGGTCCAGGCCCAAAACAGACGATACACTCAACAAAGTTTTGGAAGCACCTTGTCCGTCACAGACAGACCGTTAGACCCTCAAAGAAAACGGTGTTTCGGGAGTTCTTCCTCTGACCTGGATCGACCTGGAGGTCGTCACGGTTCTCCGTCCAGCTCCTGGTGGGAGCTTGACCACATTTCTCACAGGTCGCGGAGCAGGTCCAGAGACTCCCAGCTGGACGTGGCGGGCGGTGGTCACAACCATCACAGGCGGTCCCACGGGCGGAGGTCGGTGTACGTGTTCTTCACGCTGAACGTTCTGTTCGCCGTGTGCTGGATCCCCTACCTGACGGTCATACTGCTGGGCAAGACTGTCGACGTAGGGTACGCCGCGCGAGCTTTCCTCTTCTTTATTGCTTCCTGCAACTCTGGGGTCAACTTCGTCATCTACGCCTGGAAAACCAAGGAGTTTCGGAGAGCGTACAAGAGACTCGTTGTGTGTAAATGCTCCGTGCCCTGACTCTTCGGTGACTTTGTTGTTGCTCACTGCAGCAACGTTCTTGTCTTCTTTTTCTCACGAAAAAAAAAGCGCGAGCGCTTGTCTGCGAATCTGCATGACTGTGTTCTCTGGTTCCAGATCTTTTTTTTTTTTCTTTTTTTTTTTGGTTGGCTTTTTATTCATGTTATTTGCTTTTCTCTAATCTTTTGTAGTATTCGCAACGGCAAGTTTGCAAACTGACGTAATTTTTCCTGTCAAAACTTTTACCGTTGAGAAATACAGTTTCATCATCATCATCTCAGCTGTGAGGTTAACTTCGTCATCTACGCCTGGAAAACCTAGGAGTTTCCGAGAGCGTACAAGAAACTTGTTGTGTGCAAATGTTACGTTCCCTGACTCTTTGATGACTCGTTTGTTGTAGCTCACTGCAGCAATGTTCTTGTGTGTGAGGTGTTTGAGTCAACGTCTTCTGTCTACGCCTGGAAGAACAAGGAGTTTCAGAGAGCGTGTAAGAGACGCGTTGTGTGCCCTGACTCTACGATGACTCTGTTATTGCTCACTGCATATGAGTCGACGTGTTTTTTTCTCAGCTGTTACGTCATCTTCGTCATCTATCCCTGGAAGTCCAAAGAGTTTCGGAAAGACCGGTTGTGTGCAAGCGTCATACTGAGAGTTTGGTAACTTCTTTGTAATTGCTTACTGCAGCAACATTGATTCATCTCTGTATGAGCTGAAAGTCTTTGTAGCCCGTTCTTTCTTACTCTCTGCAGTGATGAAATAACGGTTTGCGGCTCTGTGTGAGCGACATGAGCTCACCTCTTTGTACTGCAACTCTGAAAGGCCAGTGAGTGTCAGAGAGTGTGTCAGAGACTCGTTGTGTGCAAGTGTTACGTGCAGTGACTCTTTGGTGACCCGTCTGTTGGCAGAGCTTCATGGTTCACCATAAGACGATGTTTTGTTTTTTTTAAAATAGTTTTTAACTACTTTATTATCCCTTTCGGGAAATTCGGGCTGCTTCCCCCGGGGGAAGCGCGTCGCCGCGGTGCAGCGCCACCCAATACCTATCCTATATATTTTTTTTTTACAATTTTGCTGGGGGGGGGGGGGGGCGGATAACCCGGAGAGAAACCCCCGATCAGCAGCCCGGCAGCCAGGAAAAACCGGTACCACATATCACAAGCTCGACTTGGGCTCGAACCCACGCCATGACATTGGCAACGGCCGTTCAATAGCGCAGCGGCTAAATCCGACTCGCTACCTATTAGACCACCGCTCACCCCGCATACAATATAATGGTATAGTGGCGGCTGCGAAGCTGATTTGTTCAGACAATATTCTTACACAGAAACTTCATGTACTGCATTTCTCACCTTTAACCGACATTCCACAGTGTGACGGTTGCGCAGCTGCTGTGATTTTAAATAATTACATTGAGGTCAACATTTTCTTTTCTTGTAGTGTTCAAATCGTGATCTGCTTCGGTGTTAAGCCGGCTCTTAACTGAGCACTGCGGAGCGTCATCACAGCAACCTGGATGTCGAATAGCCACAACTGTGACTGTGGTTTCCACAACAGATTCTACGTCACTCGGCGCGCAAACATGGCGGACAGTGCATCTTCAATCGGTTTGTCACCGAGCACCGCTGTGTTCAGTTTTGTAGTTAGTAGACACACCGAGCGCAACGACTGTGATGTGCACATGTGTGTTTGGCGCGCTGTGCCCAGTTAAGAGCAGGCTTTAGCACAACAATGTCGCATTTTTACTGACATTGATTTGGCTAGTTTTGTTATCAGGACGGAAAGGCCTGTGAGCCAGCTGGAACAAGATCAGAATACAAAAAATGATCAAAACACGTTCAGAGGACAACATTTTTTTTTTTTTTTTTTTTGCTGCTAATGTATGTAGCGGTCCTCCCTCTTGTATTTTACAGTGATAGTCCTTAAATGTTTGTCCATGCACATGTCTTGGCTTTGTATCATTAATTTTCTGTTTTATTTCTAGATAATTGACGACGACGATGATGATGATGATGACGATAACGATAATGACGACGACGACGATGACGACGATGATGATGACGACAACGATCCTGGCGATGACGGTGACGATTTCGTTATTGGTTTTCCATAGAGTAAAGATAGAATACACACACACACACACACACACACACACACACACACACACACACACACACACACACACACACACACACACACACACAGTTTAAAGCGCATTGAAAAAGCACAAGCGTAGCTGCTAGCATGTGTGTCTACGTTGTGTGTTGGCCTGTAAGGGTTTTGAGCGTTTTTGTATTCTAACATGTTTGTTATTACATGTACTTTATTACTCAGGGGCGCCGGAAGATGTTGGGGGGAGGGGGGGCAGAATCTCGGAGGGGGGAACGTTGCCCGAAGAAAGTGAAAAGGGGGGGGGGGGGGGGGGCGATCAAATGCTGCGTAGACAAAAAAAAACCTTTACGAACCAGGACGTTGCCCTAAAAAAAGTGAAAAGCGGGGGGGGGGGGGGGGGGGGGGGGGGGCAATCAGAGGAGCGGACAGCCTTCGGTCCGCAAAAACAGAAGTTCTCTGTTGGGTGGGATGAGGGAGAGAGCACTAAGAGGGGTAGGGGGAGAGGTGGGGGGGGGGGGCAAGACCATGGCTTTGCCCCCCCTCTTGCCATAGTCACCTGATTTTCCAGGGGGGGCAAAAGACACTCTTGTCCCCCCTGCTTGGGTACAGGGGGGGGGGGCAGCTGCCCCCCCCCCTGCCCCCCCCGGTTCCGGCGCCCCTGTTACTTTATTATTTGCACGGATGACAAGCTGTGGAACGTTTCCTCACGCACCCCATTTTCTGATGCCTTGCAGGCAAACCCATAGATTTTTTTTTTTTATTTTTTTTTTGGGGGGGTACTTTTCCGTAAATACTCCATAATTATGGTATAGTGTGGTATGCTTTTCTTCGGGGGACGAAGCAGCGAAAGCCTGCTGCAGCTACTCTCTAGTTTATGTACCCGCTAGACTTAGACATCTCCTGAATACCCCTGAATCAAACCATCTCATCTGTGCTCATCTCTTTCTGCGCACCTAGGACACAATAACTCCACGCATCTGGTGTGCATCCGCGTGTTGTCTTGAGCCAACGACTGATGTGTCCACGTGCCACTTGTCACAGATGTTACGGGACAAGACTATGGGATCGTCCTGCATTCCACGCGCAGCCTTTTCACGCGTGCCTGCAGCGGCCTCGCACGCGCTTTTTCTGTTCACACGATACCAGCGTGCACCGGGCGGACTGCGCTGCCAGCCTGGCGCTATACAATACACACACAGCGCGCGGGCGGCGGCTGGCTGGCGTGGCGAGGAAAAAAAAATAGGACCGTGTGCTATCCACAGGCGTGGCACGGCGTCTCCGGGGAGTGCCCACTACAGGCGGATTTAACTGGCAGGAAGGGCATTTTACCGGTGGAAAGCCAGCAGAATCGCAACGTGTGACAACCCTTTAAGTCATCACGGGGTGTAATCAAAATGGACGCGAATGTTCCCGGTGCTACCTCACTCCAAATAGCAGCACCGCCACGACAGAGTGCTTCCAAACAGCAGTAAAGAGTGTGTCCATTTTCTTTAACATTTGAGTAGCACCAAAGGCCCTACTTGCGCGGCTTTAAGCCCTAAAACCCACCCACCCTCTCACCAAAGACCCTAGATCCGCTTTAACGAAGTGGATCTAGGGTCATTGGTAGCACCGAGTGTTTCCAACGGACTTCGGTTTGCCGGCGTGAAACTGAAAAGGGGGCTGTTAATTCAGCCAGACGCGTTGCCACGATGCAATAGTACACCACACGTGCTGACATTCCAGGGGATGGGGGTTTGGGGGTTTAACGTCCTTTTCCACCACATACGGGAGATATCAAAGACGGGGCAAGGATGAAAAAGCCAGCACAAATATTTGGCCCCAGCCGGATACGAACTCACGACCCGAGCATCAGAAGTCCAACGCTCTACCATTCGGCCACCCCGGCTCCCCGCTGACATTTCAGACGTATGGCTTTTCGTGAGAACAATAATAGTAATAAGAACTAAGAATTGTATAGGCGCTTTAACCAGTTTCTTGAATCGGCTCAAGACGCTGCGAACTGAACCCCAAAACGCACGCTCACATGAATCCCACGCATTTTTTCACACACTGGACCTGAGCACCTTACAATCACGTGGGACAGCTCATCTATTGAAGTCTCGGAATTTAGAATTGCATTTATTTTCAAATTTTGTGGGCTGAACATTTCCAAAGCACTTTTCCCAATCATCGTCGAACCTTTCGAAGCGAAGTAGCATCCGGAAACACTGGCGTGCCATTTTGACTACACCCCGTGTTTCATTGTTTCTCTGGGCGTAATAACCAGTGATTTGTTGGCCGTCCTTACACGCTCTGTTATGGGAAAAATACTCACAATATTGCGTTATGTTACCTGGGAAAAGGACCCAGGTGTTTATCAAATCCATCGCCCTTTTTCCCACATAACGAGGGGAGCCGGGGTGGTCGAATGGCAGAGCGTTGGACTTCCCACCCACCCACCCACCCACCCCACATAACGACAGATTTGGTTATTACAATGCGTTACTTGTGATTTGTTGGCAATCATTACGGGAAAGTCACACAGAGCATTTCCTATTTTACGTTATCTAGTAAAAGGAGCCAGGTGTTAATCAACTCCACTGTGCTAAAGCGCTTTTTTCCATATAACGGTTGCTGTGGGTTATTACAATGTAAGCTGTGAAAATCGGCCTTCAACACAGCCTGATGTTTGTGTGTGGTTTTGTTTAGTAGGGCTGTTTGTTCTAGAAGACTCTAAAAGTTTCTTTCGTTAGGGGAACCCGGGGGAGCCGAGTGGAAAGAGCGCTGGACTGTCGTTGTTAGGCTGTGAGTTCAACTCTTATCTCGGCTGGGAGTCAAACGTTTGTCCTGAATTTACACTGTGCGATTTTCCTCTGTTAAGTTTGTATTGTGTGTACGTTGTTGTTGTTGTTGTTGTTGTTGTTGTTGTTGTTGTTGTTGTTTCTATTGTAGGTCTCTGGGGGCGGTCGGTGGTCTAGTGGTTAAGAGACTTGTCACCAATGCGAGAGGTCAGGGGTTCGAGTCCCACTCGGGGCAACGAATTTTTCCTTCTCGTATGTAGCACCGATCATTCGGGCCGATCGTCGGGGGTTCTCTCCCGGTACTTCCGGCTTCCTCCCCCTCTGCTTTGGAAATGTTCAGTCCACAAAATTTGAAAAATAAATGCAATTCTAAATTCCGAAACTTAAATAGCTGAGCTGACCCTTCGCACCACGTGATTGCAATGTGTTTATGTCCAGTGTGTGAGAGAATGTGTGTGATTCACGTGAGCGTACGTGTTGGGTTCAGTTCGCGGCGCTTTGAGCCGATTCATGAAATTGGGTAAAGCGCCCATTCAATACTCACTATTATTATTATTATTAGGTGGGTGGGTGTTTGCGAGTTCATTGTCCTTTTCCACCACGTATGGTGATATCAAAGATGGGGCAACGAAAACACAAAAAGGCGAACTCACGACCCAAGTATTGAAGGTCCAACGCTCTACCATTCGGCTATCCCCCCCCCCCTCGACCCCCCTCCACCCCCCTCTTCCATTGTGGGGCATAAATTAAGAACGAAGTCGAAGAGGAAGGAGAGGAAATCATTTCCCTCGTTGCCCAGTCTTTGATATATCATAGGTGGTGGGAAAAAGGACGTTAACCCACCCACTAACCCATCCACCCCACTCCAACACACACACACTCTCTCTCTCTCTCTCTCTCTCTCTCTCTCTCTCAAAGAAAACAAAACCAAACAAAACAATAACCGACATTCCATCCCAACCGATTGATCAACCGAACTGTTTTGCTTTGTTGTTTCAATCGAGTTGACAGCACACAAACACAGATCCTGACTTGCAAAAGTACAGTTTTAGTGTCAGCTACGTTATCGATCTTAACCAAACTTTGTTGTGACTGAATTTCATGTAATAAATTATCTGCCAAGCACTGCAAACACAAAACTACTGCGCAGTAATGTTGATGTTTGATAGTATAGGATTGCCTTTCAGGAAACAAAAAACACTCCCCTTAATTTCAGTGACGCTAAACTGCTTCAAGTTGTTTTTTTAGGAGACGCTGTGTCGCAGTGTGTTCTAAAAATGGCCGATATCAATGTCGATTAATTTATTCGATAATTATTGTTGTCCAACCAGACTCGCCCCCCCCCCCTCCCCCCCCCCCACACACACCCGCTCCCTGCCCCCTTCCCCCTCCCCCCCCCGCAACCCCCCCCTCCCCCCCAAAAAGGGGGGAAAAGCTGCTTTCCAGGTCTGCTTTCGAATTTTTTGTTAATCATTTGTCCTTTTTTTACGTAAGGTCATACAGAAATCTATACATTCTCATGGTTGGTCATCATATCACAGTAACTGTAGACACATTTGACAATGGTACGCACTTCTGTTAGGTTGCTCTAGGATTTTGGTTGTGACAGGTTAAGTGATGACCACTTCCTTATCTCAATGTTTAATATCGTTCGTGCGCCAAATCATCATGATAACAAGGGCCTTGTTGAGTGTTGACAGCATGTGTGTGTGTGTGTGTGTGTGTGTGTGTGTGTGTGTGTGTGGTGTGTGTGTGTGTGTGTGTGTGTGTGTGTGTGTGCAAGTCTGCTCTGTGAGGTAGTTGATGATGGATTGCAACACACACACACACACACACACACACACACACACACACACACACACACACACACACACACACACACACACACACACACACACACACACACACACATACACACACACACACACACACACACACGGGGTGGGGGGGGATACAGCAACGAGAAAGGAGCACAACAGGAGTTGTCATGCCTGATGCAAAGTATCACTTCTGTGTTTAAATGTAATGCAGAAAAATGCATATTTTGTATATGATATCACTGCTATCACTCAGTGAACATCAGACGTGAAAACCAGAGAGAGAGAGAGTGTGTGTGTTTTGGGAGTGTAACGTCCTTTTCCACCACGTATGGGTGATATCAAAGACGGGGCAGCGATAAAAAGACCAGCACAAATATTTGGCCCCGGCCGGGATTCGACCTCACGACCCGAGAGAGAGACAGAGACAGAGAGCAGGATCTGTCACAGACAGCCAGTGCGTGTGAGGAAACTGACTAGTGAATGGTGTTTCCAGGTGTTTAGCCCCTGATTAATTTCCTAAAAGCTTGTTAATTTCCTATGGCCTCAAGTATTGTGAAGCTTGGGGGAGGGCGAAGCTGGAAAAGTACAGGCGCAGCTGCAAGTGATTGGGACTAAGCGGTACTGAGGAAATTCGACACTCTCATACATCTCGTGTTGACGGCATTTCTCATTCATGTGACTTTGCCCTGTATGTTACTTACGCAGTCATGTGACTGTTCTCCACGTGTGTGTGTGTGTGTGTGTGTGTGTGTGTGTGTGTGTGTGTGTGTGTGTGTGTGTGTGTGTGTGTGTGAGAGAGAGAGAGAGAGAGGGGGGGGGAGGATCATGATTTTTTGTTTTCCGTTCTCAGGTAAAGCCATGTGTTTGAAATGTGACAGCAGAGCTCTTGTACATACGTACGTGTCTTTCCAGTCATTTTGCTGGTTGGAGAAAAGACATGAAGGTGGTTTGTTGTTGTTGTTGTTGTTGTTGTTGTTGTTGTTGTTGTTGTCGAAGAGTAATGTGATGTTGTTGCTATTGTTCTGGGAAAGTGATGTGTTCTGTTGTTGTGAGAAACTAATGTTGTTGTTGTTGTTGCTTTTGGAACGTAATTTGTTGTTGTTTTGTTCTTTGAAAGTAATCTGTTGTTGTGTTTGTATTTTTTTGCTGTTCTTCTGGGAAGATAATGTGTTTTTGCAGCTCTTCAAGTAACGAGTTGCTGTTGTTTTTGTTCTTGTTGCTGTTGCGAAGTAATGTGCTGTTGTTGTTGTTCTTCTTCCAACAACCATAGAGGGAGTCCAATAATTATACCCTCTGATTATAATTGTTGGACCCCGGGGGTCCATTAACTTTAAAGGTATTGGACCGGGGGTCCATTACTTTGGGGGGGGGGGGTCCATTAACTATACCAGTAAGCAATCGTCTGTCAGTCAGGCCTGCGGGAAGTAACTCTGTCAAAGGGGAACGACTTTGTTACAAGAATTCATTCACCCATGTAGAACCTCGAATACGTCAAAAAGTTAGTGACGTCAACCAGCTAGGCGAGCTCATGTGTTTGGGGTTTTGCGAGCGCAAAGAGGCACGGAAACGGTTTCCAGTACTTTCTTTATGTCAGCATGCTTGATGTCAGAGAGCTTGCGTACGTGTGCGCGCGGGCTGCATACATGACACAACGACCACGACTGTGACTACAGCAGGTCACTGAATGGAAACAACATATTGGGCTGGTGGCCATCTTGTTGTTAGTGTGAAGTCAATTGTGATCACATCCATTTTAAGTTGTTTGTTAGTCGTCATTCCAGTACTGGATTTTTTTGTGTGTTTTTCATTAACCTTTCCCTTTGCTTCAATTAATTTTCTTAACTGCAGCCTTTCCCAGCTTCTGTTTACAGCATGATTTTACCGTAATGAGATGAGGTAAAGAGAGAGGGGGGGGGGGAAGAACAGCAAGCGGTTCCTATGTCTGCGATAAAGGGTAATCATCCGCGTAATGGGATATTGTTGACTTTCTCGCGCACCAGGAGGTCGAGGCTGTTGGCGCGAGGAAAACAATTGTTCTCATTTAGGCGGGATGTGAAATTTACACTGGCAAATCGGTTTTATACTGAGACGTCAGCTTCTATTTCTCCGATACAGCACGTGCCAGCTTGACCTTGGGATTACATGAGCAGGGGCACAATTTCATCCTCAAGCAATTAAGGTTTGGCCTGTTTACCAAGCCCCTGCATGAGTTGACGTGTGTGTGTGTGTGTGTGTGTGTGTGTGTGTGTGTGTGTGTGTGTGTGTGTGTGTGTGTGTGTGTGTGTGTGAGAGAGAGAGATAGAGAGTCTTCAAGCAACCCTTTTCTCTACGACTACTACTACTGCCTTCATGAGCAGATGAAAGGACAGAAAGATTTGCAGTGTCCCTAATTTTGATTTAGCTGCTATAGTATATTCATTACACACATTGAACAAACACACACTACTGATGCGAGTAGCTAGATCCCCTTGGCCTCTGTCGTCTCAGACTGGTAGCTGAAAAAGTATAACTGACCTCAAAATCGCTAGAGTACACAAAGAAAAAAGGTTTTAAAAAAAATAGTTCGTGAAACCTATCAACTTATGTGGTAAAATCGAAAACGAGATGGCCCTTCAGTGTTTTTACTGAAGGGCCTGAGGGTGTAACCGCCTTCCAAGGGATTCTCTTGCGTCTTTGCTGGTCGGATAGTGTATGTCACAACAACAACTACTAGTACACCGACAACAACGTCGGTGACAGTGAAAAACATGAATTCAGCAGAAACCATAAAATGATGTGTTTTGTGGCATTTCGGTTGGAAGGTCACACTGTACGATGACCGTCTTTATAACACACACACACACACACACACACACACACACACACACACACACACACACACACACACACACACACACACGCACGCACGCACGCACGCACGCACATACAGCACTTGTTCGATTTCAACTTGTTCTCGTACTTCTATGGCTTGATGACGCCACAAGAACCGCCACAAGCAAGAGTCCGGGCGGTAGATGCCCAGACAACCTTGAACAACAATTTTAGTGGCATATGACAAGCCGGCAAAAAACCAAGTCGTGCGCTTTTTGTATGCGAGTCTGGTGCGTGCTGGATTTTCTTAATGAACGAGTAAACTATACATCTAGACAGATGATACCAGAAGTCAGCATGCAGAGACATAAATGCAAAGTGACGGCCGAGACAGAAAGACAGAGAGTGTTTCCCGTGTGCATTCCTTGAAACGTCAGCTATATAGCTGTATGCATGTATTTTTTCTGCAGTTCTTCCTCTGCAGTTTGTTTTCCGTTTCAGTCGATGTACGTGTTCATGTGGCTTGTGCGGATGAAAGGGTTTGTTTTTTGTTTGTTTGTTTGTTTGTTTTTTTGTTTTGTTTTTTTCTCAAAATTATCCCCAAATATTTAGATAATAATAATACTAATACATGGCTTTTATAGAGCGCCGTTCTCCAACTTCCAAGGACTCGCTGCGCTTAAAGCACACACACACACACACACACACACACACACACACACACACACACACACACACACACACATTTATGTATCTTTTGCCTCATAGACTGTATATTAACATACAATGTGTTGCATTTCACGTTTGCGGTGGTTGCGTGCGCGCATTCTTTTCAAAATCTGCATGGCACCGCTGAGTGAGACGAACGTTTTCGGACAAACACAATTCTCAGAGATCGTCCACAACCACCAAGACCATTAACTGTCCTATATATGATCGCCCACCGCACGCATGATTGCTATTCATGAGACAGGCAATTCAGCCTGACCGTTTGCGCGGCACTAAAAGCCGACAATTTCCATGGATCAGCGTTAACTCTCTCTGTGCTAACACTTTTTTATCCATGACGCAACCTGTGTGCTGGCTGTTTGGCCACTTCGGAGGAAATCGTACAGAGAGATGCAAGCTTGAAACATTGTGACATCAATCTAACACAGAGATACACGCTTGGAACATTGTGACATCAATCTAACACAGAGATACACGCTTGGAACATTGTGACACCAATCTATCACAGAGATACACGCTTGGAACATTGTGACATCAATCTAACACAGAGTTACAAGCTTGGAACATTGTGACATCAATCTATCACAGAGATACACGCTTGGAACATTGTGACATCAATCTAACACAGAGATACACGCTTGGAACATTGTGACATCAATCTCACACAGAGATACACGCTTGGAACATTGTGACATCAATCTCACGCAGAGATACACGCTTGGAACATTGTGACATCAATCTCACGCAGAGATACAAGCTTGGAACATTGTGATATCAATCTCACGCAGAGATACTAGCTTGGAACATTGTGACATCACTGAATAAAGGCAGTTCTTTGCGCGAGTTTCTCCTGGTCTTGTTTCACCTCCTGACAGCACCACGTGGAGCAGACGGCGCCATAGTGAAAGGGACAGTTGAGCCAGCGAGCTTCAAAACCTTGCTCTAATAACGACTGTCAATAGCATATGTAACCGTGTGCAGGCAAGGGACTCAACGCAGTGGTCGCTTTGACTTGTGTTGGTTTATTGTGACACTCAGGAAGACACAAAAATAAAAAAACAAGACCCCAAAGAAAACACCTAAAAGAAAACCTAAAGGAAAAACCTCATGGAAAAAAAACAGTGCAGAGTGAGAGCGTGATGGCAGAATACAAACGTGTCTCTCCTACGAGTGTGGCTCGACAAAGAACTAACAAAAACAGCAACTAAACTGGCGACGAACAGCAACTAAACTGGCAACGGAAACAGCAAACTAAACTGGCGACGTCCTCCCTGGCCACGTGCACTCGAACTGAAAGACGCACGGCCAGGGGACTAATCTGCTTATATAGGCGGGGCCCGGGCCGCAAAGGCAGCGGCTACCCCTGGCCCTCGGGAAGGCCTGGGGCAACAGGGGAAAGAGGGTAGATTTGTGTTTCTTAGGGGCCGGTTAATTACAGATTGCAGCCGATCTACTAGGCCTAGGCCGATCGGGTTTGAACCAAACGAAACTTCAAGGAAAGGGCTTTTAAGGGATATAGGTTGGGACTAAATCGGGGCTAGGGTTATTTTACTATGAGCGTATAAACAGCTCTACCGGACACGGTTTTGACGGGGACAAAGCACAAAATCGCCAATTACACTGCTTCAACTAAACATCTGCCACAAAACTAAACATATCTAAACAGCTCTAACTTCGCTGGTTCCACTGGAGTAATCAGCTTCTCAATAGGTTAATGCTACGGCGGGATATTTAACCCCAAAGTCCGAGCAGAAACACAACTAATTTTGGCTACTGTGAGCCATCATCAGGAACGACAATCACTGTGGAGTCTCAAGTTATGGTTCCTAGTCAAAGGCACTGATGGCCAGCGGGTAAAGGGGTGACAAGGGTAGCTAGAGGGAAGGCGGGACGAAAATAAAGACGGGGAAAAGAAGAAAACTAATCCGGGAAAAATATCAATGGGTAGGGGCCGAGTATACCCAGTCTCATCCCCCCCAACTGAACCTCAACCAGCGTCCTCGCTGGTTAAACCAAAAACAATATCCTCGCAAAAATGCTTGGTGGCCATCAAAAGCATAATCACAATCGTACACACACAACGAACAATTCCTTTCCCTCCGTGGCCAACATATTAGTGAGGGCCTAGCTAACCTCCAAGATAAAACATTTCTGGACACAGTTTGCATTGCATAGGGTAACCTGACAGGAAGCGATCATTAAAATCAAACATACCTGTAAGTTAACATAACTATGTCAGAAATACAAATGTAAAACGGGAGTACCCACAGCATCAGCATCAAGACTAGGTACACAGTAACACAAGAAAACTAAAATCACCAATAAATCAAAGGTCGGGAATCTGTCCATCAGCTTGGATTTGCACAAACGCTGAAAGACGGTCCTTGGTTCGAAATTCACAACACGGATCACGGCAGAGTTCAGGATGGAAGTCCAATAATCAGGTTATCACCAATACAGATGTCTGGAGAGTTGACCCAAAAAAAATAACCACCGTTCTGAAAGATTCATACAGTTTCGTCGAGCAGTTCTTGAAACACATTCCTGGGAGACCACACTTGTTACTGCCACTTGCATGCTACATCACCGTTCAGAAAGAGCACGCACACTCAAACACACTAACCTAAACTATCATAAAATACATGAGAGTGATAAGACTAACATAAAAGCACAAAAGGAACAGAGACTGTCCAAAATCACCCTACTGGGGGGTTGGCAGTATCGGCGTGTCAAACTTTGGGATTGTCACTGTTACTTCTTCTGCTGTAACCTGGCAGAACGCCGTACTGGGATAGCAGAACGCTGTGGGCGTGCTGGGGGTGTAGCAGGGGCTGCTACAGGCTCAACCGCCATGACTGGTACTGGAGCGGGATCAGCAACGGGTTGCTGAGCAGCAGGCGGGTCTGGGACTGCAGGTGCAGGTGACATCACATCAGGCTGGGCAGCGGGTTCCGGGAAGTAGATTAGGAACCCGGTGCGGGGCGCCTCAGGTTGCACTGGCTGCTCGATTGGGGGTGTCCGAGGTGCAGCAGCAGGTGGGTCCTCGGGGACAGGAGCAACTGGCCTGGCCGCAGGTGCAACTGGGGGCTTCGCAGGTAAATGGTCCAAGGGCACAGAAACTGGAGCGGGGACAGGTGCAGCGCCAACTGGGGCGGCAGTTGTGACAGAGGGCGGAAAACTCAAGGCATGCGGCTCTGCCTCCACAGCTATGGTCTCGCATCTTGGTGTCGCAAGTCCAGGCTGCTGCACAGCCTGACGCGATTCCTCGTGGGAGGTTGTATGACCTTGCCGGTGCTGCGTCCTGGATCTTCGCCGACGGCGCCGAGGCCTCCTGCGCCGGCGATAATTTATCTTGGCCAGACAAGCCCGCTCAAGGTGCCCGGTCTGGCTGCACCAATAGCACCTTGGTCCGGTTGTGGGCTCTTGTCTGGCGTGGGGGGCAATTAGCGGCTCTCGGGGCTCCTCCAGCCGGGTGGCGAGGGCTTCAACTGCCAACTGCAGCTGCTGGATTACTGCCGACAGCATGGAGAGTTGCACCTGGAGGGTCTCGGTCGCAGTGGTTACTGCGCTGCCAGCGTCACCCAACGCTGACACCTCCCGTCCCTCTGTCCTGCTGGTTCGTACAGGTCGTTCTCCTTGCAGATCACCCCCCGTTGCCTGGCTACACGTAGTGGCAACGGGGGCCGCTAGTTTCCCTGGTGGCTCTGCTGTGGCTGCTGGAAAGCTGCCGGCTGCGGGAACATTGGAGGCTGCTGGAATGCTGGGGGCTGTGGCACGTACTGCTGCGGCTGCTGAGGGTACTGCCTTGGCTGGCGTGGCTTCTGGTGCTGGCGCCGCCGGTTGTATTGGCGTTTCGCCGGGCACTCTGCCTCACGATGGCCAGGTTGTTGGCACCACCAGCACCGGAACGGGGTGGAGTGCTGGTGCTCTGCTGGCTCGTGTTGTTGCTGGCTAGCACTCAGTTGTGCCTGGAGCTCGGCTGTCTGAGCCGTTAGAGCAGCCATCTGACGGCGCATTTCTGCGACTTCGGCAGACTCGGACGTGGTGGTGAGGATGCGTTGCACCGTAACCTCAGCATCGGCGTCGTCACGCATCCATCTCAAGGCCTCAGCCCTGGCGTCCATAAAGGTGGCAGTGGAGTTGCCGCGGATAAAACGCTTCAGGTCACGGCGCAGCTCTGGCGGGTACAGCCCATCAATGAAACGGTCCCGCAGTAAGCCGTCATTGATGGATCCGGCCTGCTTCTTGTTGGCTCGCGTCGCTGCTGCTGACAGGGCATGGGCGTATTGATAGACGCCCTCCGCCACGCCCTGTCTCCGGCCGTGGAACGTGGACAGAAGGGTGGCCAGGTCTCGTTTGTCGCCAAACTCCCCCTGAATAAGGTCGAGGATGGCGGCCCCTGTTTTCCTGTCGTCGGCAGGTCGGCTGAGGATTTCGGCTCTTGCGCACCCGGTTAGTGCGCTGAGCACATATTCGGCCCCTGCTCCGTCAGCTAACTTGTAGTGGCCCAGTCGCCGAAGTGCCTCCTCGACGAACGCCTCAGCGGCACAGCTACTTCCCTCCCCATCGAACCGTGGCAGTGGGTCTGGGTTGACGAAGACGGGGTTGGTGGCCATGGTCAGTCAGTTTGTCACTCCTGCACTGTTTTCCTGATGTCAACTCCCTTGTTGATCCTGCTCCCGCAGCGCCAAAAAGATGTAACCGTGTGCAGGCAAGGGACTCAACGCAGTGGTCGCTTTGACTTGTGTTGGTTTATTGTGACACTCAGGAAGACACAAAAATAAAAAAACAAGACCCCAAAGAAAACACCTAAAAGAAAACCTAAAGGAAAAACCTCATGGAAAAAAACAGTGCAGAGTGAGAGTGTGATGGCAGAATACAAACGTGTCTCTCCTACGAGTGTGGCTCGACAAAGAACTAACAAAAACAGCAACTAAACTGGCGACGAACAGCAACTAAACTGGCAACGGAAACAGCAAACTAAACTGGCGACGTCCTCCCTGGCCACGTGCACTCGAACTGAAAGACGCACGGCCAGGGGACTAATCTGCTTATATAGGCGGGGCCCGGGCCGCAAAGGGAGCGGCTACCCCTGGCCCTCGGGAAGGCCTGGGGCAACAGGGGAAAGAGGGTAGATTTGTGTTTCTTAGGGGCCGGTTAATTACAGATTGCAGCCGATCTACTAGGCCTAGGCCGATCGGGTTTGAACCAAACGAAACTTCAAGGAAAGGGCTTTTAAGGGATATAGGTTGGGACTAAATCGGGGCTAGGGTTATTTTACTATGAACGTATAAACAGCTCTACCGGACACGGTTTTGACGGGGACAAAGCACAAAATCGCCAATTACACTGCTTCAACTAAACATCTGCCACAAAACTAAACATATCTAAACAGCTCTAACTTCGCTGGTTCCACTGGACTAATCAGTTCCTCAATAGGTTAATGCTACGGCGAGATATTTAACCTCAAAGTCCGAGCAGAAACACAACTAATTTCGGCTACTGTGAGCCATCATCAGGAACGACAATCACTGTGGAGTCTCAAGTTATGGTTCCTAGTCAAAGGCACTGATGGCTAGCGGGTAAAGGGGTGACAAGGGTAGCTAGAGGGAAGGCGGGACGAAAATAAAGACGGGGAAAAGAAGAAAACTAATCCGGGAAAAATATCAATGGGTAGGGGCCGAGTATACCCAGTCTCACATACTAACAGAAATTGCATCCCTTTGACCAGAGATAGACCGTTTTGCTAGCTCTGTATTTGGTGTCGTACTCTGTGGTGTCATGGCCGAGAGTAAAAATAGAAACTTTGCAGTTGGAGATCCCTCTATGGGGCCTCAGCAGCCTAGCGTTGTGAACGTGAGGGCCCCAAATGGGAACCTTAGCGTAGAGAGAGTTAAAGGCCCATCTTCTGATCCTGTCTAGGCTCATAACTGGTTTGGAGCTGTTTGGGTGGTGTCAGTCTAGCATTGTACCACTTAAAGGCCCTAATGCTACATGTACCATTATTAGGTTTTATATAGTTTTATATGGGGGGGGGGGGGGCTTCTGTTTTGGAGTTGTTGCGCTTGTGACTGAGCCCGTGCGCTCGAAACAGTCTAAGTTAGAGATTAGTACAGTTCAGAATGCAACACAATGACGTTTGATGGCCGCGAAATCGAGGAAAGCTCAGCCGTCCGCAGAAATATCGCCTTGGCCTGAACTGAACTACATTTCTGCAAGTGGTTTGTTTACCCCTGTGTGTTGTTTTGTTTTGTGTTTTGCATGCCCACGCTTGCGGTCATCAACGCTTGTTTTTCTGTCTTCTAGGAAGCCTAACAATCCTAAAAAGGCTTCATTTAAAAAAAAAAAGACAAAACGTTGGGCCCCTGTACACCCTTATCCTCTGTGTCTGTAAACTGACACAAGAAAATCAATGTCCGCTCCACGTCCAACACGTTAGATGTCGATCCATCACATGCTAAGCCAGACGCCAGAGCTGTCACGCCGAGCACCGACATCCGCCAGTAGTCACACGGGCAAGTGTCCTCATGTTTCCCGCTGTGTCACGCTCCGTCTGCACGTGAAGCGCGCCTGTCTGTCTCGGGTAATCTCAGAGGGGGCGGTCTAGTTTGACGGGCATCCAGGGTATGTAGGGAATGAGAGATGCCCCGTTGACCCGTGTTTCGCGCGCCGCGATTTAAATTTTATTTTTGTATTTTGTTTATTTTTTTTGAATTTTTTATTTAGTTAGTTGTTTGTTTTATTGATTTTGTGTATTTATTTGGGTTTTTTGGTTAGTTTTGATTTTGTTTTGATTTCGGGGTGTTTTTGTTTTTGTTGTTGTTGTTGTTGTTGTTTTGTTGCTGTTTCCTTGTTGTTGGGGGTTTTTTTGTTGTTGTTGTTGTTGAGGTTTTTGTTGTTGTTGTTGTTTTGTTTTTTGTTGTTGTTTTTTTTTGGGGGGGTGTTTTTGTTTTTGTTTTGTTGTTGTTTTGTTGTTGTTGTTGTTGGTTGTTGTTGTTGTTTTTTTGGGGAGGGGGGGTCTGTTTTTGTTTTGGGGTTTTTTTGTTTTTGTTTTTGTTGTTGTTGTTTTGTTTTGTTTTTTGGGTTTGTTTGTTTGTTTGTTTGTTTTTGGGGGGGGGGTTGTTGTTGTTGTTGTTTTTTTTTGGGGGGGTGGGGGGGCGTGTCTTGCGACTGTGCCTACGGCGTTTTCGACTGGTGAAACGTTAACGTTAGCAACCGGTAACGTGTTCCACAAAAAGCCCGGCACACCAGCCCGAGCATGCATGTATGCATATGAGGTCACAATCGCATTGCCAATCCCAGAATTTCGAAACGCAACTCGCGCGCGCGCGCGCGCGTGTGTGTGTGTGTGTGTGTGTGTGTGTGTGTGTGTGTGTGTGTGTGTGTGTGTGTGTGTGTGTAAAATGGGCATAGTTTGTAAATTAAAATAAAAACAAAAACAAAAAAACCTTCACATTTGTATTGAAAAGAAATCAAACTATGCTGTGAAAGCAGAAATTTGTACTCACGTACATTGTACGGACACCGTATCATAGCAGCAGGAATGCCCCCGAATTCGTTTAAAATTACACTTCAAGAACCAGCACCATATCAAGACTGGAACAAAGTGACGGTAATTACGCTTGTGAAAGACTGTAACTTTGGCTGTGGATGCTCACCACATGTTTGCCTTTATAAGCAGGAATGGCTGCAATGACGTTTTTCATCATTATTGCGCATTCATTGAATTAAATACCTGGGGGTTTTGCTTTCTTGTTGTTGTTGTTCTTCTTCTTCTGCTTTTGTTTTAACTTTTCTTATTCAAGTTGTTTGTGATTTTGTAGCTTAGCAACTTTAATAATAGACTCGTACATGTACCAAAATGTTTTTAAATGAGGTTTCATTATCATTGTCATAGTTTTTGTTTCATGCACAATAATTATGGGTCCTTGACTTCTTCAAGTGAAGTGAGTACATAACAGCAGCGGAATTAAAAAAAATAAAAATAAAAAGACGGACTGACTGACTGCAGCGTTTTTGTGTCCGCTCCTGTCAGCGTCGAGTGCGTGAGTTGGGTTCCGTGTTACTGAGCATGCGATCGCGTGCCCAATCCTTTGGCATTGGTTCTCAGCCCCGTAATCCTTTTGCAACTAGGGCAGTCAGCCGACCCGTCACATGATGCCGAGACCATGAGCGCGATAAACAACAAGAGTATGTGCGTGATCACCTACATGCATCAGGTCAATGTGTTCCAGCACTGAGAAATATGTGTGTGTGTGTGTGTGTGTGTGTGTGTGTGTGTGTGTGTGTGTGTGTGTGTGTGTGTGTGTGTGTCTAAGAGAGAGAGAGAGAGAGAATCAAGAAAAGAATCAAGAAAACCTTAATTTTCAACGGTAGAGGCAATTAACGTAAATCAGCCAATTTTCATACCTGCCGTAGCTGAGAGAGAGAGAGAGAGAGTCATTGCATCAATCTGTTTGAGTCGATAATGTTCTTGTGCCTCCGCCCAAACCCCCTGAGCGCAGTGTGTGTGTGTGTGTGTGTGTGTGTGTGTGTGTGTGTGTGTGTGTGTGTGTGTGTGTGTGTGTGTGAAAGTTATTGCACCAATCTGTCCGAGTCGATAATGTTGTTCTCCTTGTGGTCTCGTCGTTGATATCACTCTCATGTGGTGGGAGAAGACCTGAAACCAGAAAACAATTAATTAACCAACCAAATCTCTCAAGGCAGTTCATGCTCCTTGTGGTTAAAGAATACAAATGCACAAGGCCTCAAAATGCCTATATATTCCCTAGTTGCCTCAGGCATCATAGTCACCCCTAAAAATGCTTCAATCTAGAAACAAAAATTACCATGCGCAGACCATGCAAGAGCACGTAGCTGACAGGAGTTTAAATAAATTTGAATGCCACCTATCCGCGCAGGCCTCACTGCAGTAATGTTTGTCTACTTTCTGTTTAGGCCAGAAAGCCACTTCACCCAACTTCACTCACGTCACCTTCGCCTCTCTTGTGCGCAAAAAAGTCCCAGGTTCCCTGGCAGCTTTCCTCGTCTTGCTACCCCCTGGCATGCACCTTGCCCAACCAATACTCACGAAAATCACGTGACAACAAAAATCACTACAGACTAGCAAACTCGCAAAACACGGTACGTCCAACAAACACCAAGCTTGACCCACGCTCAATTCGTGTCCGTACACCTGTGCAGATATTTAATACATAGACATGCACGATAGCAACTCTTGTCGGTAATTGTGCTCGTCGCTTGAGAATATAAGACATATGCATAGTTACCTAGATACACATTACAGCAAGACAAAATTTTCCATTTTTCATGCACTGAAATCGGTCGTGTACTGTGTGAACCGGGAAATACGGAGACGATGAATCAAAACAAGATAATTATACCTGCTCTGTCGGTACGAGGAAAGCGCAAATGTTTTGAATTGTAGCATGTCTAATGACGTCAAATCATCGTTCGATATTCTTACTTTTTTTCCTTTTTTTTGTTTTTGTTTTTTTGACGTGATCCTATTTCTGAAAAAAAAAAGAAGAAAAGCTGAATAACGGAGAACGTTTGATGTTGTTATGGCATAGCGTTTTTGAAAAATAAATGTCATTGATTGAGCACGCGACAGAGGCATGTGACACAAAGGTAACCCAGTCACATGACATGGAGTAGAATCTCTCTCTCTCTCTCTCTCTCTCTCTCTCTCTGTAGAATAACAACGTCAACGGCAAAAAAAAAAAAAATGGCTACCGTTAAACTACAGTATTGTTATCGGTTTTGCTCCCGCTCAGTCGCTCGCTTGCTTGCAAGATTTCTGTGCACATATTCTTATCCTTGAAAAATGCATATCTCTCTCTCTCTCTCTCTCTCTCTCTCTCTCTCTCTCTCTCTCTCGGGGGGGGGGGGGGGGGGTTGAAAGATCTCTTGTCTCTTCTTTTGTTTTACATTTTGTAGTTTTGCAACGGCAAATTATAAACTGGCACGTGTGCTACAATTTCTACCGTTGAAAAATAAAGCGTCATTGTCATTGTCATTGTCATTCTCTCTCTCTCTCTCTCTCTCTCTCTCTCTCTCTCTCTCTCACACACACACACACACACACACACACACAACTTTTACATCAGTGTTAACTTTAAACTTCAGTTACAGACGTTTCCAGATCTTCAGGAGTGTGAGAAAGTGACACCTGGCATCGGCTGTAATCCGGCGGCGTTCAAAGCTCGCTATCATTTCATGCCGCACGTGCAAAAGCCGCTGCTAATTGGTCAGGTCTTACGAGCGCTCTCATTAGGAGTCGCCCGCCAGCCTATCGCTGTCAGAAGTTGCAGAGTGATAACCATTAGTGCCATATGTCCATCTGCCCGCCGGCGACGTTGAGTAGGAAGGCATTAAGTTCAGGTGCGCCGGCTTGCATGCATACGTTTGTTTGGTTTTTTGGTGTTTTTTTTCGATCACACAACCAGGCACGCGCGCGCACACACACACACACACACACACACACATACACACACACACACATTTCAAGGACTACAGCAAGGCAAACCTGATAAGAGAGAGAGACAAGGACACACTTCTAGAGGGAGGACAGCTTGCACAGACAAGGACTTAAAATCTATAAGGTGGACAACTCGGCACAGACAAGGACACAATTCTATAAGGGAGGACAGCTCGCACAGACGAGGACACAATTCTGTAAAGGAGGACAACTTGCACAGTCAAGGACACAATGCTATGAAGACAGCTTGCACAGACTAGGACTTAATTCTCTAAGGTAGGACAGCTCGCTCAGGCAAGGACGCAATTCCAACAGGGATGACAGGAGGCACAGACAAGGGCACAATTCGATATTCCTACAGACTCTCGCCATTTTTCCACTGTTTGACTGAAAAATTCAAAATGATGTTATTTATGTACGAAATGTCAGTTACAAAACGTTTACTAGAACAATCAAAACTGTAAATACTTAGAATGCTGCCAGTTTGTTGACTGGCTTCTTTCAGATTATATGGAGGTGTTGAAAATTCCCAAAGCCACCCTAAGGTGTGCCTCCAGAAACTGTCCCTGTATGCATCCAGCGTGTTGTGTGTGTGTGTGTGTGTGTGTGTGTGTGTGTGTGTGTGTGTGTGTGTGTGTGTGTGTGTGTGTGTCTTTTAAATGTAATCAAACTTACGCTTATGATTTATCCGGTTACAGCTTAGACTCTGGTGTCTTTCTAGGGCCTTTTGTTGAAGAGTAAGGGTAGGCGGGTGTTTGGGGAGTTCACCGTCTTGTTGAAGAGTAAGGGTAGGTGGGTGTTTGGGAGTTTACCGTCTTGTTGAAGAGTAAGGGTAGGTGGGTGTTTGGGAGTTTACCGTCTTGTTGAAGAGTAAGGGTAGGTGGGTGTTTGGGAGTTCACCGTCTTGTTGAAGAGTAAGGGTAGGCGGGTGTTTGGGGAGTTCATCGTCTTGTTGAAGAGTAAGGGTAGGTGGGTGTTTGGGAGTTCACCGTCTTGTTGAAGAGTAAGGGTAGGCGGGTGTTTGGGAGTTCACCGTCTTGTTGAAGAGTAAGGGTAGGTGGGTGTTTGGGAGTTCACCGTCTTGTTGAAGAGTAAGGGTAGGTGGGTGTTTGGGGAGTTCACCGTCTTGTTGAAGAGTAAGGGTAGGCGGGTGTTTGGGAGTTCACCGTCTTGTTGAAGAGTAAGGGTAGGTGGGTGTTTGGGAGTTCACCGTCTTGTTGAAGAGTAAGGGTAGGTGGGTGTTTGGGAGTTCACCGTCTTGTTGAAGAGTAAGGGTAGGTGGGTGTTTGGGGAGTTCACCGTCTTGTTGAAGAGTAAGGGTAGGCGGGTGTTTGGGAGTTCACCGTCTTGTTGAAGAGTAAGGGTAGGTGGGTGTTTGGGAGTTCACCGTCTTGTTGAAGAGTAAGGGTAGGTGGGTGTTTGGGAGTTCACCGTCTTGTTGAAGAGTAAGGGTAGGTGGGTGTTTGGGAGTTCACCGTCTTGTTGAAGAGTAAGGGTAGGTGGGTGTTTGGGAGTTCATCGTCTTGTTGAAGAGTAAGGGTAGGTGGGTGTTTGGGAGTTCACCGTCTTGTTGAAGAGTAAGGGTAGGTGGGTGTTTGGGAGTTCACCGTCTTGTTGAAGAGTAAGGGTAGGTGGGTGTTTGGGAGTTCACCGTCTTGTTGAAGAGTAAGGGTAGGCGGGTGTTTGGGAGTTCACCGTCTTGTTGAAGAGTAAGGGTAGGTGGGTGTTTGGGAGTTCACCGTCTTGTTGAAGGGTAAGGGTAGGTGGGTGTTTGGGAGTTTACCGTCTTGTTGAAGGGTAAGGGTAGGCGGGTGTTTGGGAGTTTACCGTCTTGTTGAAGAGTAAGGGTAGGTGGGTGTTTGGGAGTTCACCGTTTTGTTGAAGAGTCAGGGTAGGTGGGTGTTTGGGAGTTCATCGTCTTGTTGAAGAGTAAGGAACGATTACAACAGAAACATTATTACAAAGAGAGGTTCCCTACGCTTGGAAAAATTTCGGTTCGAGTAAGCCAAATTCGAAATCATTTTTAGGCAGTCATTAGCAAAAATGATGATGATGCAAAAAAAAAAAAAAAGTCTTGAAAAATTGACTGGCTAACATGTACTTTAGAACTAAACTGCAAAACGTTCCTTCCATGTGACATCATGAAGAAGCGGAGAAGTTGATGTGGGCGATTCTTTTGTTTTCTGTATCTTCCAAAATAACACGGAACAGAGAGGTGTACGAACGTGGTTGTAATTGAACGATATCTGATCAGATTCACTGGCAAGCACTTCTATAAACCTGGATAACTTTCTCAACATCGCGCAAAAGGAAACTGCCTGGAAATGTCCATCAATCTAAACAACATCTTCTCAATAGCGTATTCATCCGAGCTTCCCACACTGGGTCCTTTCTGCAAGACAAACATCCAGGGTAGGGCCTCCCTAGACAGATATTTGCACGGTAGAGAAACCCGGCTCACGGAAATGCAAGAGCTAAACTCAGACTCTGCCCCCGCAGGGAAAGACACACTTGAACCAACTTCAAGTCTTTTTATGGTGACGGGAGGGCTTCCAGAGATTCCCTCGCATCTCCCCAAGTGGTCGTTAGCTGCCATGTAGCATGCTTTGCGTCTCGCTCCTCTCGTTCGAGTCTCGTGCAAGATCCTGCTTGTTATGGGAAAATGGAACGGTGTTTTGTGGGTCGATTTTGCCCAGAAGCGCATCACCCGAGAGCTTGTGTAGGTTTTTCCAAAGTAGATTCCGCCGCCGGTGCTGTATGAGGGTTGTTTCGAAAGTTCGTAGCCTACACGTTAAAGAGGTTAGCTAGAGCCCTGAAACTTGGCGCACATCTGCACGTGCCTTTTAGAAGGTACCTCCCAAAGTGTCATATCTGTCGTCTTAGTGATTATGACGTCATCAGCAGTCAAAATGGTCTACCTGCCACCTAACCAAAGGTGTGTTGTTTCACAAAGACAATGTGCCTGCACACAAGTCAGCTGTTGCCATGTCAACAACTCACGACCTCGGCTTTGAACTTCGTATTCACCCACCATGTTCTCAAGATCTGGCACCTTACAACTACCACCCCTTTCCTGATCTGAAAAAATGCAGCAGGCCGGGAGACATTTTGCATGTGATAACGATGTCACGGTTGCTGCAGAGGCGTTCCTGAAAATGCAAGATGCGACCTTTTTTTCCATACTGGGATCTATGCACTGCAGTGTTTTGACTTGGGGGGAGGGGGGAGGGGGGGCCGACTATGTTGAAAAATAACAGGTAGAAAATTGCTTGTGAACCTGCTTTCACATAGAGGCTAGGAACTTTTGAAACAACCCTAGTAATTCTGTACTCGACGTGACGAAGGAAGAGAGAGAGAGAGAGCAGCTAACGACCAACTCGTGCCAATCCAGTGTTCTCAGGACTCACTTGATATACAGTGTTATGTGTCCTGGACAGGGTTTAACCTAAGCACATTGTACACCATTTGTATGCAACCTCTCATATTATGCACTCTTGTAACAGCAGTCTGACGCATCCTGCGTGTGTTTACGGTGTAAGAGGGACAAAAAGAGGAGGCTGATGTGTGAACACAAACTCGTCGCGGACATATCCACGTCACACGTGGGTTCTCTGTAAGGGTCTTTTGCTTTCTCAAACAAGTAACCAGTCGATAGTCTTCGTAACGTAAATGTTTTTGAATGTACAAGTCAGGCGATGGTTCTGTTTTGGGTGTGTTGCTTCCATCGTTGTTGTTGGTCACGTGTTTTTCCATTTGAATAGTCCTCCAATATTTGTCCATGTAAATGTTTTAGCTTTGATCATTATTGCTGTTTCGTCTCTAGCTACTATTGATGATGACGATGATCATGATGATGATGATGATGATGATGCCCACGACGACGATGGTGACGACGACAACAACGATGATGGTAACGATGATGCTGATGATTTCTTGTAACGCCCTGGGAAATATGAATCTACACACGACATACTCGTGTCACGGGGGAGTGGGACGTGTAAAGCAAGTTACTGCACACACACACACACACACACACACACACACACACACACACACACACACACACACACACTCTCTCTCTCTCTCTCTCTCTCTCTCTCTCTCTCTCTTACTTCAATACTCCGACGGATAGATTCATTTTTAGTCTCAAGCAAAAATCAAGGTTCCTGCATTTACTGCATTGAGTCTGTAGTAAACAGAGCAATCAGAGCACACAAAAACGGGTGAGCGCATGTCAGCTTGAATTACTTGCGCATCGTTTTCTCTGTCTTTGGCCTATAGCAATTCCGCCAGACCGGTAAACGAATGGCCGGGCTGCTTCAATTGACGGGCTACGTTCAACGGAACGATCATTCCGACCTCGAGCTTCGAAGTCGTACGTGGCTTCATAATTATACACGTGTCAGTCGCACACAGCCCACACGTAGAAAGTTACTGGAGAAATTTTCTTTCGTTTCAGTTCGTTCAGGGCCCGTATGTAGTAGTTGAGGTTAGGGATTTTAGCCCCGGGTCAGAGTCTAACCTCGAACTAAACTAGCTGTAGGGTTAAATTTTCTGTTGTTTGTTGTTTTAAATAGGAAGCGGGCCCATTTCAGGAAGGTGCTTGAGTCGTTATAGGAGGATTTTTTCCTTCCTTTCTTTGCTTCCTTTTATATTTAATTTTGCTTTTGGGTTTCTTTTGTCGTAGTCTGGGTTAGGCCCGTAGTTGTGGGTTAAATTAACCTCGACTTTTACATACGGCCCAGGTTTTGAGAGCGGGAGGGTAGGTGGGTGGGTGTTTGAGGAGTTACCGCTCCGCGCGGCTTTTCCATCATATATGAATGGGTGATATCAAAGGTGGGGCAACGAGGAAAAGCCCAGCACAACTGTTTGGTCCTAGCCAGGGTTCCGTCGAACTCACGACCCGAGCGTTGAAAGTCCAACGTTCCACCGCTCGTCTATCCCAGCTTCTGGGCGGACCGGGAAAAATTAAAGTATTGAGAATAGTTTTATCATAACCAATATTCTCTCGTTGGTTTAAAAAAAAAAAAAAAAAAAAAAACCTTGAACGAACAGGAACGACTGAAACGAAACGAACGCTGTAGTTATGGCTAACCCATGAGTGATCGGGGAAGTCACTGGATTACAGGAAAAGGGGCGCCATGACTAAATTGGCTGGAGCTTCATGCGAGTGGTTCTTCCTCCAGGAATTCCCTGCGCCATCGGTTAACTACACCCGAGTTACTGTACTGAACGTACTCACGCACATTCACTGTAGCCCCGAGGAAAATGAAGACGCCAGGAAGTTACGCAGCATAAGAAGATTTGATGGAAGAAAGCATTAAGAGATAAAACAATGAAGGAAAAAGAAGAAAAACCCCTCTGAAAACAAAAACTGTCGTCCGGAGATAAATGAAGACAGAAATTACGTCAAAGAAAGAGACTTGTTGGAAATCCCGAAAAAAAGAAGAAATATTGAGGAGAAAATTTATGAAATAAAGTAAGGTATGGTGTAATATGGTATAACTATTCCTCGGCGCACATTTACCGTCTCCTCTGAGACGCTCAAGGCGCCGCAGGTCTGGAGGACGAAATAGTGAAAGACTGCTGTTGCTGAGCGCTACTTTATGTGCAAACCTCCACCCTGCAATTCACTCTGGTGCGACAGTATTTCTGTTGTGTTTTTTTTTTTTTTTTCCCCCAAAGCCACCGGTCACAGCCTACCTTTTTTTCTTTCTTTTTTTCTTTTTTTTCTTTTTTTTTTTTTTGCTCTTTTTGCCAGTTCCAGTGGTGTTCCTCCCAGGTGATGGGTGGAATCCACGGAGAGCTCGGAAGCTGGGGCAATTTTTATTATGCATGATGATGGAGATGAGGATGATGGTAAGATGATGCTATGGAGGTCCGTGTGCTTTGGGACTGTGGGACAGGGCCGCATTCCACGCTTCCTGTCATAAATATTCCCGGCATTAACCAGGCCCGGGAACTACGGCACGAAGTGTGTGAAGCTCGGCTGTGTGGCAACAGCCTCCCCATTGGGCCCATAGTACACCCGCTCTGGGTAGGAGCCGACATAGGTAGGAAAAATCCCGCTTTCCTCGGCTGGGACTCGAACCCGGGTCTCCTGGTCCATGGTTCGAAGTGCTAACCACTACACTACGACCTTTTTTCATACCTTTTTTTTCCTCTGTTCAAGTTTGGTTTTTTAGTTGTTGTTGTTGTTGTTGTTGTTGGGTTTTTTTGTTTGTTTTTTTTTTTGTTTTTTGTGTTTGGGGTTTTTTTGTTTGGGGGGGGGGGGGGGGGTATGGTGCACGTGATGTGGAGGGGGACGTAGGTTTGATGTGGGGAATGCCGGTTAGGTGGGAGAAGAAAGGTTTCAAACATGTAATGTTTCTGGCTGGGCCTGATCAAAGTTCCAAAGAAATTTTTTTAAATTTTTCCTGCCAAGATTCCAAACATTTCTCTGAACTTTCTCGCGTCACGAGATCTTGTGTGAAATCAATCTGATCTCAAGCACGAAGAAGACGGTCTGGAAGAGAAAAAAAAATAACACCAAAAAACCCAACAAAAACAAGACGCCGAGATGCTACGAGTCAACCGTAAAGCGTAGGCAGTCTACGATACCGTTCTTCGTAAGACTATCTGTCTGTCCACGTACGTGAGACCGGCTGCAAAAGGGTGTACATATCTTTACATCAGTACGGCGCATTTAATCGATTCTCATGGGAATGAACCTTTTTCTACTGGTACAAGGGGGGATGGGTGTTTGGGGATTTTAACGCCATTTTCCACCACGTATGGGTGATGTCAAAGACAGGGGCAACGAGAAAAAGGCCAGCATGAATATTTGACCCCAGCCGGGACTCGAACCCACGACCCGGCCGAGCATTGAATATCCAGCGCTCTACCCGGCCATTCGGTTATCTCGGCTCCCCGACAACTGGTATTAGACAGCTGCGGTGGAGTATGGGAAAGACATGACTGTGTTTGAATGGCAAGCGAGACTGATGTTGATGGTGCAATGGTAGAATGTGTGTGTGTGTGTGTGTGTGTGTGTGTGTGTGTGTGTGACGGTGGGTGTGTGTGTGGGTGGGTGGGTGGGTGGGTGTGTGTGCGTGCACATTGTTTTGTTTTACTTCTTTCTTTCTTTTAATTTCTCATTGTTTAGCTTATCTACGTGTGCTTATATTTGTATATCCTTTTTCCACCTTATCAGTGGCGAACATTCGTTATGGATGGTGTCAGTTAATATTCAATGTTCCAAGGGGAAATAAAATCTTGACGACCTGAGAGAGAGAGAGAGAGAGAGCTCCTGCCTGATTTCCACTGATCCCCCTTCTCGCATGACACCTCATGAATACAGGACCGGGAGTTCTCTGTAAAGACTCCCTCCCGCCCGGCTTTCACTATCCCTACTTTCCTCCCAGAGACGAGGATCCAATTGCCGACTAGTCTGGCCCCAGGCTGAAAAGAGGGGCAAGTTCCTCGCACGGAAGACACGGAACCGCCTGAAGAGGATAGTCCCAAGGATCTGGACTTTGGACTCGCCCAGCATCGACCAAGCGAGGGTGGCGTTTTTCAGCTGGTGGACAATCATAGTGCATCATCCCAAAATAGGTCACGCAGACGAATCCGACAGAATTCATCATAACCTCCTTATCTCTTTCTCCCCAGCACGACACTGGGCTGAATCCAGGGGGTCACAGCCTCCATATCGCTCTTTTTTTTTTTTAAAGAGAGGGGGGGGGGACTAATGGACAGCCATAGTGCATCACCCCAAAACAGGTCACCAAGACAAATAGGACAGAAGTCATCATAACCTTCTTATCTCTCTCTCTCTCTCTCTCTCTCTCTGTGCCTCCCCAGCACCACACTGGCCAGATTTCGGGGGCCATCGCGTATTGCACGTGCTATCCGTCAGGATCAGGTCACAATGACTTTGGCCAAGCAGGGTGTGTTCAACTGGTGCAATTTTGACGTATGGTGCAAATTTCAGGGGTTTAAGTGTCTCTCTGTGCTTTTCGTATTCAACTGTGTTTAATTTTCTCTCGTTTAATTAATGTGTCCAACGCGAAAGTTCAAATAACGAAACAGAGTTTTAACACATTTTTACACTTTTCCGGTTTTGGCCCTGTATGCGAAAATCAGGCAAGATTAAAGGTTTTTTAACGGCTCTTGCTGCAGCGAACATGAGTATAATGAAAGCAACACTCCCACTGAGCCAAATCTAAATCCACGTAGGCATGAATTAGTTATGATTTTTTTGTTCATGACTTGGTGCACAACCCCAAAAGTACTTTGAAGGAATTGAGTTAATATGATTGAACTTAAATTGAATATGAGTGTCAACAAATTCGATCTCGTTCTCGTTTCGCTTCACTTCGTTAAGCTGGCTCTGAACTGGGCACTGCGGAGCGCCACAGTACTGTCCACAGTTGTGATACAGTTGTGATTTTGGGGGTTTCCGCCGCTGTGGCGTCATCACAGCAACCTGGATTTCAAATAGCCACAACTGTGACTGTGGTTTCCAGATTCTGACTGGCTGTATAACGTCACTCGGCGCGCAAACATGGCGGACAGTGCATCTTCAATCGGTTTGTCACCGAGCACACTTGTCTTCAGTTTTGTAGTTAGTAGACACACCGAGCGCAACGACTGTGATGTGCACATGTGTGTTTCGCGCGCTGTGCCCAGTTAAGAGCAGGCTTTAGAGTTTGGAACGAAATGATGATGATGATGATGATGATGATGATGATGGAGAGTTGGTATAGCGCACGGCTCCACCCTAACTGGGTGCTCACGGCGCTTAGGGAGAGTTTTTTTTTTTTTTTAAATAAAAGAAGACTTTTTTTTAAGTGCAGATGATTACTGTAGTGATGTGCTGAAGAGATAAATCTACAGGCGCTTCCGGAATGTAGTGATGTTGACTGTCTCTTTCACTTACTCAGGAAGAGAGTTCCACATTTTGGGGGCTGCATGTTAGAGACTAGTATTATTATAACCACTGTTATGTCGTTCGATAGTAGACCACAAACAGGCGCGTATGAAGATGCTGAGAGGAAGGGGGGCCCACTAAGTCGGGTGAGCCATACGGCCGGGGTGAAGAAGGGTGGGGGGGGGGAGGTTTTGTGTGTGTGTGTGTGTGTGTGTGTGTGTGTGTTGACTGCCAAGGATTGTGTCCTGCGACAGCAGAGCAGGGGTGGGCCCCCTCTCCTCTTATCAAAAGCAAGGGGGGCCCAAAGATATTCGGGCCCCCCTTCCAAAAATCGAACGGGGGCCTGGGCCCCAAGGGCCCCCGTGGTTCCTACGCCCCTGTCAAAAGAAACAGGCCATTTGCAGTCACAAAGCTTGAACGAATACGAAACGCAATTCATCGGTGCTTCTAAAGTTCATTTACATTGCAAACTCTGCCTTCCTTCCGTATAGCTGTCCGAAAACAATGTGTTGACAGTTCAGCAAATTGTCCCTAGTCTGCACTAAAACCGCCAAATCTAATCTAACTAAAATCTAGCACCTAAAAGAAACCCTAATCTCTGGATAATATTTTCTCGGCTTGTTAGTTGCCAGCATAGATAGCGCAATCTCCACATCTACGTCTGCGCTATCGGGGACGCTTACGTCTGCGCTATCGGGGAGGCTTCATCCCCAAGGAGGTAACCCCAGCCAGACCTTACCGCGGGAGTTGTGGACAGCTCAAATTTCCAACCGTCCGGTCGCACTGCTGATATAAACCCTTCAGTCTCCCTGTCACCGATATACGTATGATGGTGTCCACCAATAGCTGAACTAGATACCGTCTTCGTCTGTATATGTATTTCCTGAAGGAATACATTTGCCAAGAAGTTTCAAGTTTCAGTCAGTCGAACTGCACCACTGACCGACTTACATGGTTCATGATATAACTTTACCTTAGCACGGCCGTGTCTCACCCACGCGGATCTCCGTAGCATCATCATACCATCATCATCGTGCCTAATAAAACCTGCCCCAGCTTCTGAGGAACACCACCGGAGCTGGCGATGAGTTAACAGTGGCGCCGGAAGATGTTGGGGGGAGGGGGGGGGCAGAATCTCAGAGGGGGGAAACGCCAGTCAGTGAAAGGAAGGACGTTGCCCGGAGAAAGTGAAAAGCGGAGGGGGGGGGGGGGGTGCGGCGCTGTTCAGATGCTGCACAGACAAAAACCTTTCCGAACCAGTGAGCCAGTGAAAGGAAGGACGTTGCCCGAAGAAAGTGAAAAGCGGGGGGGGGGGGGGGGGGGGGGGGGGGGGGGGGGGGGGGGGGGGGGGGGGGGGGGGGGGGGGGGGGGGGAGGGGGGAAGGGGCGTTCAGATGCTGCGCACACAAAAACCTTTACGAACCAGGGTGCCACTGAAAGGAAGGACGTTGCCCAAAGAAAGTGACGGTGGGGGAGGGGGTGATTACCAGACGACTTTCTGCCAAGTCGTTTTGATACTTCATGCAACGGCTAAACTGAGTTCTCTGTTGGGTGGGATGAGGGAGGAGCAGGAAGAGGGTTGGGGGGGGGGGGGGTAGGGGAAGGGAGGGGGCAAGACCATGGCTTTGCCCCCCCCCCCTCTTGCCATAGTCACCTGATTTTCCAGGGGGGGGGGCAAAAAGATACTCTTGCCCCCCCCCCCCCCCTGCTTGGGTACAGGGGGGGGGGCAGCTGCCCCCCCCCCTCCCCCTGCCGGTTCCGGCGCCCCTGCTTAAAGATAACTTTACCTCATTAATGTGACTGACCACGTTTTTTCTTCTAATGTTATATAAAGTACTTGATGAGGCGTATACTATAAGTGTCTGTACACAGCAGCTGTATATGTACACAGAGACAATTTTGTTTAAAATTCTTTAACAGCCATTCTACCATCTACGTGTAAATTAAACACAGAATGCCTACTACACAAACATTTTTTTTCACGCGATTGTGCGCACATCATCGAATCAGTCGATCGAGCGTTACTCTCTCGACTGCCCCGAGGACGCGAGCCAACGTGGCCAGCGATAAAGGCTGGAGCCACCTAGCCGCGCGTGCGATAGGAGGTGGGGGGGGGGATTTAGGAGGATATGAGAGGCCGGGGGGGGGATGAGGGGGGTGCGTTGGAGCCTGGTTGGGGAGGGGGTCAAAAGAGGAAGGGAGGGAGGGGGCGAGAAGTCAAGGATGAGAGTGATCAATGTCCACTAGGGGCGACGGTGCGTGTGAGATACCGATGTGGGTGTCCGGCTCTCAGAGAGAGAGAGGCGTGCACAGCTAGGTTGCACGTGCTCGTTAATTCATCGTCAGCTATCGCTCGGGGATTCATATCGTTTGGAGCGGGGAGGGATGTAACATTTAAATACTGCCAGATCATGCAAATGTGCGATAGAAGTGATGCGCATGATAACACAAAAGAATGTGGGTTGTGTATCGTAAGGTTTGATCGGTTGACTTCATCCTTTCTCAGTTACAAGGGTTTGTTGTTCGGTTGTCTTCTTCTTCTTCTTGGTTGTGTGTGTGTGTGTGTGTGTGTGTGTGTGCGTGTGTGTGTGTGTGTGTGTGTGTGTGTGTGTGTGTGTGTGTGTGTGTGTGTGTGTGTGTGTGTGTGTGTGAGAGAGAGAGAGAGAGATGATGATGATGATAATGATAAGATTTTTTTGTTTTTTTTGTTGTTTTTTTGTTAGGATAAAGCATTTAGGCATTACTGCCTGTCTTACAAGCTGTCCTGCTATTCTACGTTAAAGGGATAAAAGATAACATCAAAACAAGTGGGGAAAAAAGGGGAAAAGAGAGAAAAAAGACAAACAAAAGTATTAACTATCTAAAAGAAATGAAGAAGAAGAAGAGAGAGAGAATAACAATGACAATGACAAGGACACTTTATTTTTCAAGGATGAAAGATTAGGTGCAGCGTCCTTTCTTCTGTCTTGTCCTTGCTACTCTCTCTCTCTCTCTCTCTCTCTCTCTCTAAATTCAAGTGGAATAACATCAAATTGATGGTAAAAAAAAGGTTAAAAACAAAAAAAAAACCAAAAAAAAAAAAAACCAAGTATTCGTACACGCTCACGCCTACACAGAATGGATACATCAAGAGAGAGACAGACACAGAGAGAGAGACACAGAGAGAGACAGACACAGAGAGAGAGACACAGAGAGAGAGACACAGAGAGAGAGACACAGAGAGAGACAGACACAGAGAGAGGACAGACACAGAGAGAGAGAGGTGCAGTTTAGGGTGAGGGTGTTGACACTTGAGTCATGGCAAAAACACACAGTGGTTTTACCACCGACAATTTTTGTTACCTTTTATGGGTACCTGCGTCCTTCTGGCTGTAATCCCAAAGTAGTAAATCAACTTAGTTTGACGGTGAGACGTCCAAACCCGAAACTGAATGGTTTTTATCAACGAGAGCAATGACGTCCAATTGTTCTGTCTGTTGGGACTCGAACCTGCCACCTTCTGGCTGCGATTCCAAAGTAAACCAACCGTGTTTGCCAATTTCCACGATCCCCCACCCTCACCCCTCTTCCCCTTGCCGGCCGCCCCAGACTCAGTCATTCAAGTTATTGCAAACTTGCATAATCTGTCACAGTCTGCCTGTCAGTCGTACATCTGTCCGAAACAATGTGTTGACAGTTCTGTTCAGCACCCCCATCACACACACACACACACACACACACACACACACACACACACACACCTCCCCCACCCACCCCCACCCTCTCCACCCCGTTTCCCCTCCCCGGCCCTTTTCCCAACCCAAACTCACGCACTGCAAAATCTGTCAGAAAATCTGTCAGAAAACAATGTGTTGACTTTTCAGCAAATTTTCCCCCGTCTGCACTAAAAACGTCAAATCTGATCTGACTAAAACCTAACCCATGACAAAAAAAAATCCACCCAAATCTCTGGATAATTCTCTCTCGGTTTGTGAGTTGCATACCCAGCGCAATCTCCACGTCCACGTCTGCGCTATCGAGGAGACGCCATCCCCAGGGAGGTAACCTCATCCAGACTTTAGCGCGGGAGATGCGGACGGCTCACGGTGCGATCAGGTGACGACCGGACAGATTAATGCGCGTTGAGATACTAATGACGTACCTCGGGCACGATTTCTATTGATCGGTGAGTTATGGAACTGGCGTGAACAGGACTTGTGTGGTTTTGTTGTTGATGACGCCTGAGCTTGGCCGTGAAAAATCACTACGTCAGTCAGTAATTCTCTGAGGGTTCAGTGGTCAACAGGTTGATGATCCGTGTAACAGTGACATCATGATGATGTTGAAACGCAGGAGTCGGTAGTGACGCATCAGTTTGGCTTGCTGTTATATCAGTAGTAGACCTGTGTTATTTGTTGACTGGGTGACTGTTCGGTTTGGAGCCAAAGCAGGTACCTTCACACACACACACACACACATACACACACACACACACACACACACACACACACACACACACATCTGTCAAATTTATCATTTTCAGCGAGCTGTTTTCTTTCTTTCCTTTTTTTTTCTAAATTTACCAATGTAAACATTAATATTTTTGTCAAATCTGGACAAACTGTCTCTTCCGTTTATCTACACCTGCCTTATATATACTGAATCAAGTTCACAGTCTTTCAAGGTTCACGGTCAGTAACTCAAGCCAGGAAGAAGTTTTGAGCAAGTTTTTTTTTTGTTTTTTTTTTCCCCCAGTGTGAAATCTTTTTGTCAAGAATTTAGACATACTTCTGTTCTTCTACTACCCTGCCTTGTGTACTTAATCTAGGTCTCAAGTTTCACGGTAACTCAAACCAGGAAGAAGTCTTGGATTTATTGGGGTTTCCGGCTGGGACGCTGAAAACTGTGTAACTGTGCCAGGCCGACCCTAAACACAGAACAGCTGCAAGTTTTTTTAAAGGCAGACATTGTGCACCTTTTTCTTGTAACCAAATACGTCCGGCCCAGAATCCCCTATCTATCAAGCTTACTGGATGTGAATCCTGGCATTGATCATCGAGCGTGTTTTTGTCACCAGTGAAATCCCCATGGACAAAAGTATCTAACGGTGATATATTAATCACTGCCAATGTTTCACATCGGCCATGAACGTTTTCCGAAGAGCGTAGAAATCTGTGGAGACAGCATGTTTTAATAGTCTTGCCTGGCCAGCAGGATACGTCAAGATGAAATGCCTGTTGTTGTTTTTGTCTTGTTGTGCTGCTGCTGCCTGCTGCTGTTGCTGTTGTTGTTGTTGATGATGCTGTTTGCCGTTGCCGCTGTTGCTGTGTTGTTGTTGATGCTGCCTGCTGTTGTTGCTGTTTGCTGTTGTTGTTGTTGTTGTTGTTGTTGATGCTGTTGCTGTTGTTTCTGTTGCTGGTGTTGCTGTTGCTGTTGTTGTTGTTGATGCTGCTGCTGTTGTTGTTGTTGCTGCTCGCTTTTGTTGCTGTTGTGCTGTTGTTGTTGTTTGTTGATGCTGTTGCTGTTGTTGTTGTTGCTGGTGTTGCTGTTGTTGCTGTTGCTGCTTTTGTTTGCGTGTTGCTGATGCTGTTGTTGTTGTTGTTGTTAATGTTGTTGTTGTTGTTGCTGTTGTTGATGTTGATGCTACTGCTGCTGCCGCCGACATAAAAATGAACACTATGTGTGGTTTGAGAGACGAGAGAGCAATAACTTGACTCAATAAATCTTTATTTTCCAACGGCAGTAGAGGTAGTTAACGTGACAGGCCAATTTCGTACCTGTCGTTGCTAATTCTAAATTCTATTGACACCCACTTAAATAATTAAGAGGAAACACACACACACACATACACACACACACACACAACACACACACACACACACACCACACACACACACACATACTGGGGGAGAGAGAGAGAGGAGAGTAGGCGGGTTGGCCACTGAGCCATCATGCCCCACACCCCACACCCCACACCCCTTTTCTTTTGAAGAAAAAAACAAACTGACGCACAACTTGAAGTCCTACGAGTTCAATGAGTACACTCACTTGACTTTATTTTACCAGTATGTCGTAACGTATCGAATTTCCAATGACACACATGTTACTCATACGTTGATCAGTGACTGATGACGCGATAAGCGGTGACTGATCGTGCCAACCCCAAAACTCCCCCTTCCCAACTTCCACCACCACCACCACCACCTTTCAGTTTTTCCGCACCTCGCGGCGTTGCAGTGCCCTAGCGGCCACGACGACGACAACAACATCACTCCACGAGCCGCCACCACCACCACCGACTACACTGAACCCCGCCGCGGCCCCCGCGCGCGCTATAAAAGCTGGAAGCGAAAATCCGTTCCATTCAATCACCACAACCTCAGTCGCGTGCAGCAGACAGTACATTGCTCACTCGCTCACTGATCGCTCCTATAGAGTCTGCTATTATACTCTGTGTACTGAGAGCGCGCAGTCCTACGGGCCCAGGGCCGACCATCTGTACTTGCCAAGTTTAACAAATCGTGCATCGCCTAACTGGTGCCTTCTAGTGCTAGGCAATCTGCCAGGTACCGACCGATCTAGAGCAACTTACGGTGCGCTGGAAGGGAATTTCCTGGTAGGTTCATGTTACTTTTCTTCTTGTTTTTCATGCATTTAGTTGTCTGTTTGTTGTTGTTGTTGTTTTGGGTTTTTGGGGGTTTTTTTTTTTGGTTTTTTTACTTGCTTTCGTTTCAATTTGTCTGCTTGTATTTTTTCTTGTGTAGGTATTAGTCAGCAGCAGGAGCGTAGTAACTTGATATAGTTTAAATGAAAATTGACATATTGTCCATACTGATCTTCCTCAGTGTCAAATCATTCAATTACCGAGTTCTGTCCTTCTTAGTATTTGTCTTGTTTGTCTCCTCCTTCCCATTCTTCTTCTTCTTCTTCTTCTTGTCTCTCAGTTTTTCTCCTTTCTCTTCTTCTAGTGTTTCGTTTTCTTTATTTTCTTCTTCTGGTTTACAAGTTCTTCTTCTTCTTCTTCTTCTTCTTCTTCTTCTTCTTCTTCTTCTTCAAGCTTCTCTGTTTTCGTCGTCGTCTTATTTCTCTCCTTCTCCCCATCCTTCTTCTTTTCCTTGTTGTTTCTCATATCTTCTTCTTCTTCGTCGTCGTCGTCGTCGTTCTCGTCGTCGTCGTCGTCTTATTCCTCTCCGCCACCCCCTCCTACTCCTCCTTCCTCAGTCTTCTTCTCAGTTTTTTTTTGTTTTTGTTTTTGTTTTTTTTTTTTTGGGGGGGGGTGTTTTTGTTTTTTGGTTTCTCATTCTTCTCATGCTTCTGTTTTTCTTCTTTTTGTTCTAGTTTCGCTTCTTCTTTTTCAAGTGTATCTTCTGTTCTTCTTCGTCGTCGTCTTATTGCTTTCCCCCTCCCCTTCTCCCCCTCCTCCATCTTCTTTTTGTTTCTCAGCCCCCCCCCCCCCCCTTCTTCGCAGTTCTTCTTCTCCTTCGTTTGCCTCAAGCACAGCACCAACCTTGGTAAACATTTTATTTTCTGTGACATCAGTTCACGCGAGAGTAGGGCATGCAGTATATAAACAGTAAACTTACTGAATTAGTCAGATGTGATCTGGTGTGCCAGAAGAGCTGCTGGAACCCCTTAGTGGTTGGTATGCTCGGTTTTGTGTTGTGCATAATTCACGCTGTCGTTGTAGGCGAGGTTTCAGCAAATTGGAATGCAAGTGCAAGCGGTCTGATTAATGACAACACAAAAAAATCCTTTGCTCCTATTATTGCTCTAGGGTAAACTGTATACACTATGTCAGTGCAGACGCGTACATATGTTTCGCAGGCAGTTTTCCTCCCCTACATGCACCATGTTTTGTATTGTGTTGTTCTTGTTTAGTCTGGTTTTGGTTTTGTTTGGGCTTGTCAGTCTGCGTTTCTTTTGTGTTGCTGATTGTTGCGTTTAAGTAGGAGTCATATTTTGCTTGTCAAGTTTTTCTCTTTTTGTTTGTATGACACGTATCAAACGTACATACGTCAATACAAGTTACTGAGCATTACAAGCTATACGCTTATGTTATGCTCAGCAGGGAACACATGTATTTGTAAAAAAGTTTGTCCTATCTTGTGTGTTTGCTGTTGCTGTTGCTGTTATTGGTTTGTTTTTTGTTTTTGTTTTTTTCGGTTTGTTCCCATTTGATTTGTTGTTGTTGTTGTTGTTGTTGTTGTTCATTTATTTGCTTCTTTGAAAGGGAGGGTGTGTTTGTGCCCCTTTGCTGTATTGAAGTGTATTTAACGTGTGCAATGTGTCTATGGTAATCTGGCTGAAACCTAAAGGAAATCCCGGAAACGAAGGAGACAGCAAGGGCCAATGCGGCGTTGGTTACTTCCAAACTCAGAAGTATCTGCATTTGCACGTCACAATGGCGCGCACATTCCCGTCCTCTGGGGCCTGATCCATGAAATGATACTAGACTAGACCAGTCTGAGACTTACCTTGTGACTATATCACAGAAGCCACTCTGTGTGTGTGTGTGTGTGTGCGTGTGCGTGTGTGTGCGTGTGTGTGTGTGTGTGTGTTTCTTTTGGGTGTCGTAAGGTGCGCGTAGGTGTGCGTGTGGCTCGTGTGTCATATGTATTGTGTTCAGTATTCTCTTGGCATTCTAGGTCGGGTGGTCAGTAAAGTTCGTGTTTCACGTGTGGCCACTGCCAGTTAGTGAGTAGCAGGAGTTAGCGTAGTTGAGGGGTGAGTAGATTTCGTCAGTGCGGGTGGGGACTCGGCGGCGGCTGGCGGGGAGGGCCTATCGGGTATATATTTTCTTTCTAACCATATGTGTTCCTTTTCTTCTCTCTCTTCTATCTAATATAATAGGGACGCAGCTTAGGGTCCTTGTAGTGCTATTGTTGTTGTCTTGTTTCTAGTCTGTATTTCTTTATTAAATTCCTGTTCCTGTTCGTTCTGTGTTCTTATTTTATCTGTTTATTGTCGTGTTGCGCTCGTCGAAGACTCCCTTGGCCATCGCTCCTCCACGCCAACCTAGTGACAGACTACCATTAGCGTTTTGTACCTAAAATAGTCACACTGAGACTTGGCCCAGCAAGCGCGTACGCATTTCGAGCCAATGGCTTTTAGCTTGAGTCAGGCTAGTATCTTATTTATGTCCAAGTCTCCCTCCGTGCATCAGACTCCTGCATTCATAGAGAGCGCCTGAACCACGATGAATAAGCTCGATTTAAAATCAGTTTGTCTGAGAAGCCGATTTTAGTACCTCTCAAATAACCATGACACCGTGTTACTCTCCCCAGGCTAGTGTAGCCCAATTCGGTTCTATCAGTGAACTAGGCGTGGGACATTTTAAGCTGGATGACCAAACCTAGATAAAGGTTATTACAAATGACTCACAATTTAGGTACCATGACCGCAGGAACAAGTAGCCAGTTGAAACCGTATTCCACAATGTGAATCATTTCAAGAACTAATAACAGACAATTGAGGGGGAAAAAAAAGGTCAGATGGAGCAATAACGGTTATGCTGGTTTTCAAGCAAACTCAGTTAGCCGTGATATTTAGCCCTGATAGTAGAACGTTGGATTTTCAATGTTCGGGTCGTGAGTTCGAGTCCTGGTTTGGGAGTTTAACTTTTGTTTTTTTTTCCCTAGTTACTCCGTCTTTAGGTAATATAAACGCATTAAACACAGGGTGGGGGTGGGGTTTGGGAGTTTAACGTCCTTTTTCACGTAAGGGTGAATGTCAAAGACAGGGCAACGAGAAAAAAGGCCAGCACAAATATTTGGCCCCTGCCGGGAGTCGAACTCGCGACCCGAGCTTTGAGAGTCCAACACTCTACCATTCGTCTATCCCGGCTCCTCCGCAATGACAAACGGTGTGTCATTAGGTGCACAAAAATGTGAAAAACAGATAAGAGCAAAATTTCATCGCTCGGATCTTTTGTCCGATTTAATGTTCTCAAACCCCCAAGAGAAAACCCGAATCATTAATATCGTTTTAATATTTCCCTTGAGATTAGGCCGTTGTACTACATCAACTCGACCGCCATCAGGAAAAAAGGGTCAAACCGCCTATCAAACCTGTGGCATTATGCCCTTTTCTCAATTGACGGAAGAACTACTCGGTTATGGGGTTTACGGAAAACTGAAACCCACAGCAGAACCGGACCAGACGCTAGTAGTGACGGAGGGAAGCTCTCAATAGTTCTGCAATTTCATTTGTCAACACAGCTACCAGGCACCGCGATGTTGGTTTTCGGAACAACAAAGGAGAAACTGGGCTACTGTGTCAACCACATTCTGCAACTCGAGCGTTAACGAGAACAGAAAAACGACCTTTCTTTGTTTTTTCAGGCTGAGCGAATGTCGGCAGAGCACCAAATACTGAGCGAAACTGATCTACCGTCATCTGCTGAAAAGGTATAAGCGCCACGGATTTCATAATCGATTCGGCCTTTTTTCCACATGACGGGTTGCTGGCTGGAACGTCAGTTTGTTGCTAACAAGCAGCAGTGCTGACGTTGAAAAATGTTTGTCTTGCGAAAGAAGGAAAGGCACGATGCTGTTTAGACTTCGGGCACTCTTTAAAATTTCTAGTAAAAGGGCCTAAATACCGTGGATTTGAAATGCACTTAAGCCCTTTTCCCAGCTAGATCACGACAGATTTCGTATTTACTCTTCAGATTTTTTCAGCCGAATGAACTGAACTATTTCTCATATACTAAAGCAAAGGGCAAACAGCCTGAAATAGTATACTTACATTCATTCGACTACCTGACTCGCATTCATGACTTTGATCAATACTGGTTTTTGCCGTCTGACAGAAAGACAGGTCGGTGTAAGAACCGAACAAAAGGTCAGCAAGAATGATGGTTGTTAATTCTAAGGTTACTATGCTATACATAATACCACTCTTGTTTCCAAGCACTTACGATTATGGGTGCGCCTGTACTCTCGATATAACCTGTATTAACTTGTAGTAGAGTTCTGAATGCGATATCCCAGTCGTCTGCTGGTCGTGCGAACGAGAACTGCAACGGTCCAGAAGCTCTCTTCATCAACACGAAACGCATTTCAGCATTTTCAGTTGTGGGACAGATTGCACTTTTCGGTTTGCTTTCTGACTTCTTTTTGCTCAGTGCATGCGGCAAATTTGAGGTTGAAACGATGCATGTGTCTAAGAGTGACTGTCACACGGAAATGTTTTCAGTCCGAACAAACAACGAACATGGTTTTCCGTGTTTCTTCTGTGTGACAGGCGGCTACAACAGTCACGCCTTTGCCCTAATTTTTTCCGAGCGTGTTTTCAGTTGTTTTCCTTGTTTCTTGGAACAAAAATATCTCCAGTGTGTCATCAGTCTAAGTGGTAGCATTTCTACAGATCACCAACACAGCTCCAAAAGGTTTACGAAACTAAGTAATATGTCGAAGGATGGGCCCTTTCCAACGTAAGTGCACGCGTCTGGCATTGGGTTCATGTACACGCTGATCGCGCGCACGAGAGCGCACCCAGCGGTGTGTATGAAGTCATATAGCTCGGCGCGGCATGCGATATAGAAATCGGTTTAAAGGTTTACTTACACCTGAGCGATGTTAGGTGCACACGCAAGCTGATGCACTGAGCTGTAACTTGCCCGGTTGTGCTTCTGTTTACATTGTGAATTGATCGGGATTATTATTATTATTATTATTATTAGTTGTATTGTTTTCTACGCTTTGTCGTAATCCCCGGAGTTGGTTTAAACATTTTTATTCGTTGAAGCCGGATCACCGTCAAGCAGTAAACAGTATTACGTTGAAAAGAGCACAACAAGTAAAAACTTATATACGTGCTCATCTGAACCAGTTTACAAAAAGCCTGGCGGAGAAATTGGCGTGGAAAACTGACTGGACAGAGATGTAAAGACACAAAAAGAGAGAGAAAACTAAGAAGAAGAAGAGAGTCGGGAGTTCGAGAAATTAGCATGAAGGTGCAGCGTCTCCTGCATGTCCTAGGTTTATATTGCCCCGTAGACCAGTTTGCATCCTTTGTCCAACGTTACATTTATGTTTTGTTTATGGTTGTTGTTTTTTGGTTGTTGTTGTTTTGTTTTGTTGTTTTTTCACATAGTGCAGGTACACTTAGCCGCGAATTAGTCCTTGGTGCTTGCGCGGCTTAAATCCCGAAAAACTCACTCACCCTGGTATTATTACATATTATCACCAGTGCATGTTTGCTGGAATTCCGTGCATACTGATACGGTGAATACTGTTTACACGGAGATTAAAGGAGAGGTTCGTTTCTGGAATGGGTGAATCGGCCGGCTGAGCTTAGCCCACTTGTGACGAAAAGGCGAGGTTTCTGGAAATAGCTAATAGTGTTCGAGAGGGGTCGCAAGTAGCATGTTGTTTGACAAGAGGCTTCCATTTATTTTGCAAGTGCTTTGAAGTGTTCGCGGTGGTTCACAGTTTGGCGTCAGTAAGAGTTCCTATCGTTGATAATTTCTAATTTACGAGGATGTTTTGGTTGTTATTACCCTCTCAAATGTATGTGTGTGTGGGGGGGGGGGTGGAAAGGGGGGGGGGGTGCGTGTGTGTACGCGTGTGTGTGTGTGTGTGTGTGTGTGTGCGCGCGCGCGCGTGTGCGTGCGCGTGCGTATGTGCCTGTCTCTGTGTGCGTGCGTGTGTGCGTGTGTGTGTGTGGTGTGTGTGTGTGTGCATGTGTGTGTTCACTAAACCTCATTTCGTCTTTTCCTATCAAATGAGCAGCTTTCAAAACTAGACCAGAAATATTACTTTGAAGGAGATGGCATAATTCTGTTTCTTTCGATTCAGCCAGACCCGACGTGTGTTCCGTCTCTGTTGAATGTTTCTGACACGTCTCATCATACAGTAGTACCTGAGGTAGAAGATCCAACATAGTCCCAGAACTAGAGACCCAAAGATTGTTTCGAAGCATCACAAATTCCAAAGCATCATAGCAAAAACGCTCGGGTAGTGGGTTCGACTAATCAGAGAGTGAGTGAGTTAGTTAGTTAGTTAGTTAGTTAGTTAGTTAGTTAGTTAGTTAGTTAGTTAGTTAGTTAGTTAGTTACGGCTTAATGCCGCGCGACAAAGCAGAGAGCACATCGATACAGCGAAGTATTGTATAAATGCCTCTGGTTCGGCTTGGAGCTTCCTGTCATAAATATCCCGGCGGTTCAGCAGGCCCGGGAACTACGGCACATGCGGTTCCGGCCGTGTAATCGTCCACATCATGGGATTTATCGGGGATTTATTTCTGTTTTGTTTCAGAAAATGGCTGAATCTCGACCACCGAGCAACTTCCTGACGGTGGATGAAGGCGTTCGACCCCGCGCCAACTCTGACCCTACCGCAGGCACTTGGAGTAAAGCTCCTACCATCACATTGCCGGAGATCACAGTGGAAGACTGCACAGATAACGAGCTTCTCGAAATCAACGCTGGTCTGGACGAGGGAGGGCTGTTCGGAATGGACGCCACGCCGCGGCGACGCGCTAACACCTGCCCCGAAGATCTGTTCAGGAAGCGCAACGGGAGACCCCCGACTCCGCCGCCGTCCACGTTCCGTAAGGGGTCCTCCAAGTTCAAACCCGGGTTCACGAAACCCGTGCTGAGAGAGTCCGTGTCGTTTATCCACCACAGGCTCAGCAAACTGACGGAGGACACGGGTGAAGTTCACTCCCAGAGTCCATCCCCAACAGCTTCCGGCACAGACAGGCTGGCTTCCGGACCACAACAGAACACCATTCCACCATCTTCTGCAGGACGGTTGCACATCCGATGATCTGCCAGCCAGAATCAAAGACGATTGCCCATCGCTCACGGACGCTTCTTCTCCCACGCAGTGTGTCAGTTCGGGGCAGAGCGCCAACTCACCGACAGCCCAGCGAAATAATGACTGTTTAAGTGAACCGGGGAAAGCTGTTAAGGGGAGCAGAGCTGAAGACGCTTCCTCAGACTCTGAGGGCAATGGCGGTACAGACTCGCACTTTCGGGCGAAATCGTCCTCCGTCGATTGCCGTTATTCCAGGATGTCGAAACCACGGGGACTGGACGGGACGCAACTTCAGGCGTGTTGACAATGCCGTTGTGTTCTTCTGTGATCGGCGGCGTGTTTTGAAAAGAGGGTCCGGCTCCAGACAAAACTACACAAGGGTTGAACCGTAAACCTAACCCTAACTGTTGGGTTTGTTTCTGGAGGGTTTGAGTCTCAGCTACGTCACAAAAAAAGATGACAACTGCTCCTTTCCTTTGTAGGTCACGGTGGAAGACCAGTGACCGTGACTGGGCGTTTTGTCCAATGCTGGAATGGCGCGGGTTTTGAGTCTCAGCTGCTTCAGAACAGATGAATACTGATCCTGTCCTTCATGTCACGTTGACAGTGACGTCAGCTGTGGCGTTAACTGGGCGTTCTACCCCCACTCCGCTCGTCCGTGTGTCAGGAACGTCCATTCGGCGATGTGCGAAATCTGTTAAACTGACCTGAAGCACCGTCATTCTGTTTCTTTGACAAGGAAGCCAGAGACAAGCTTGAAAACGAGCTGTTGGTAGACTTTCCCCTTATTTACTTGGCATATTTCTGCTTCGTTCGTGTTTGCTGGGAAATGTCAGCCACCAGAATTTCGTTTTCAAGATGACTGATTACGTATATGTCATTTCCTTTTTTTCTTTTCTTTTTTTTTCTTGGAGAAATGAAACAGCTGCTGGTGGCGATGCGTCAAGTTCGCACAGACTCTCATACGCATGGTGCGTGGTCTCTGAAATCAGTTTCTATAACGGAACAGTGTCTCACAGTTGTTTTTGCTATACGCACTCAGCTACGCTACCAACAGATGCTTTGGGGATCTGTTTATGTTGTTGTTGTCGGTGGTTGAGGTGGTGGTGGGCTTTTGGGTTTTAGGATTTTTTTTCTTGGTTGTTGTTGTTTTGGTGTTTTTGTTTTTGTTTTGATTTTTTTTTTGGTTTGTTTTGGGGGTGTTTGTTTGTTTGTTTGTTTGTTTTTGGGGGGAGGTGGTGTTTGTGTTGTTGTTGTTGTTTTGTTGTTGTTGTTGTTTTTTTGGGGGGGCTTACAGTTTTCGAAATTGCTGTTGTTGTTGTTGTTGTTGTTGTTGATGGGGTTTGGGGGGTTTTCGTCTTTAAATTTTCTCATTGGTGTAACAGTATTTGTGATTTCAGTGCTGTTTCGTCATGTTGTCTGTTTGCAGACATGTATTTGAAGATACGTCTGTACTTAAAACATGATTATTGTTATCAAGATGTGATGTTTCCCAGCTATTTCGTCTGCTGCTGTTTTTCCTCTTTAGTGTTTTGGCTCGTTGGTCTTATTGTGAGATGATTATACGGTATGGCGTTATTTGTTAAAATTCATTTTTCACCCGCCACGACCAAGCTGATCTTGATTAAAGTTTGTGAAGAGAAATCCAAAGCTTATTCAGGTTAAGGTTTTTCTTCAAAATTCTATGTATATATCTTCAATATTTTATGTGTTTCGTAAGCAAGTCTCTGTGATGACGTTTCCCCCTGTTGCTGACAGAAATCAGAATGTGTGTACCTGCAAGCCCGGACTTTTCTAGAATAACCCCACAGAAATCAATGTCTGGTGTGTGATTTGAACCTGTACCTACGAGTACTATACTCCCTGAAATATTTGTGCTGGCCTTTTCATCGTTGCCCCGTCTTTGATATCAGCCGTATGTGGTGGAAAAGGACGTTAAACTCCCAAACACCCACCCACCCTCCCACCCTGAAAAATAGGACCAAAAGCGCCAGTTCTAGCAATACTATGCTTTCTAGAAGATAAGTTTATTTTAGAACAGTATTGTTTGTAAATGCGCCTGTGCGGTCGTAATAGTTTATATTAATAATACATAGAGCTCTGAATACAGTACGTTAATGTCTGCTGGCCGTGCGAACGAAAACTACAATGGCCTGAAACTGTCCTATTCAACTGTGTCAGCATGCCTGCGGCAGACGCTGTGCTTTTGTGTTGCGTTTCGGCTTCTGTCTGCTCAAAGCCAGCTTGCTGGAGGCTGTAAACCGTGCGTGTTTCTAAGCGGCACGATGCTGGACATCGCCAGAACTGCTCCGAACGATTTGTAAGTGTAGATGCTGTGTTAGACAATGGACCTTTTACACGACGGCAAAATTGAACACAGTTTCCATTATCCCCCGACTAGACTGTGGTCCCCTACAAAATCCGCCCGGCAGATTCAATAGCCTACTTATCAGGATCAGTCGCTGTGTGAATTGGATGTCCGGCAAGTGTGTGCTAACCACCTTTGTCGCGGATTAGATCAATACGGGACTGAGAGAGAAAGAGAGAGGGAGAGAGAGAGAGCCAGACAGAATTAGATGCGGGACGCGAGAGAATGGAAGCACTGGCAAGACCCCAGCCGGCAAAATTTTGGCCACAATCGAACGGTTTCTTGTTTCTATCCCCACGATCTGGCATGGCAGCTAGAGGAAGTGTAGTGTTCTGAGCGTGGGATTGCAATCGGCCAATCGGAGACGCGCTGAGGGCTTATTACAGTTGTATAACGCACACTTCGCAAGTCCGCCAAATCAAAGGGCTTTTGTCCCTTTCTTTCCTTGTTTGTACGTGGGAGTAAAATGTAACAGCTGCAGGGGTTCACAGATGACGCAAATAGCATTGGTGGTCACAGGAAAGCTAAAAATCGGAAATACTCCGAGGGTTCCCTGCTAGAACGTACTATCTCTCTCCTTTGATCTATATCGATAGTACCTTCTGGCAGGAAATCCTCCATACGGACCTATCTTTAAACAGTATACCAAAGTAACATGATACTTTAACACTTGGGAGAACTCTGTTTCATGATTTTGACAATATGAAGCCCTTCACTTCTTTTCAAGAAAGAACTTAAATATTTTCATTGCACATGAAAGTGATATGTGGACACATTTTGTTACATCCCTTGGCGTTTTCAAGGGTGACCAGACGATTTGCCGAAAGACGATTTGCCGAAAGACGATTTGCCGAAGGACAATACGCCGAACGGACAATATACTTAACGGACCATATGCCGAACGGACTATAGCATATGCCGAACGGACGATACTACCGTGACGTCGAAGGGACGTTATGGCAACGGGCGATACGACAAACAGTCGTAATAGCGGGCGGACTTAGTGCCAAAAAGAAGGCGTTTTGAGTTTAACATTCATTTTCTTTTCTGTTCTTACGAGTTTTGTATTGTTACAGAATTGAAATAACCATTTGAATCGTTGCAATTAAGAACACAGCACCGCCAGGTACAGAGCAGTCAACAGGGTCGGAATTTGAAAAGAGGTGATGCTGAACCGTGGCAAAGATATTTCAGTCATTAGATACTTTAGTTTTTAAAACAAAATCCAAACAGAATGCCTGTCGTCACACAGGGTGGCAGACCCCAGTATTTCAGCATAAATAAAGAAATGCTTTAGGACCGAGACGATCAACTTACACTGATTAATCTGTAATCGATGAAAACCCCATCCTTTCATCTGGAGCCTTGAAGATAAAACCGAGAGCCGGACCAGTTCTTCAAGACCCTTTAATCTTGCGGGTGGTATTTTTTGTTCCTCCCCTGCCCCTTATCGAATTCGTGATAAAATGTCAATAGAACAGCTCAAACCAAACAGGGATTTTGTCAGAGACTAGGGAGCCAGTATTAGCTCGGGGGGGGGGGGGGGGGGGGGGCAAATGGCCATTCTATCATGTGTCATATTGAAATCGACTTTTTCATCCGCATCTGGTCAGGCGCGCACGCCCCGACAGTCTGCGCTTTATCAGCAACATTCCAGGTTCTCACAGAGATTGAAAATGGCGTAATTGTCCAGTTTGGGCCCGTTATCCAGCATGTGTGTTTGTGTTCGTGTTCTTCCTCTATCCATTGTGTGTGTGTGTGGTGCGTGCGTGCGTGCGTGCGTGCGTGCGTGCGTGCGTGTGTGTGTGTGTGTGCGTGGAGAGAGAGAGAGAGTAGGCCTACATGTATCAACAAAACCGATCAGTCTGGAATTGAACCTTTTTGCACTTCTTCTTGTGCCAGTGTCATGTCCGAAACAAGAATTTCAAGCCGTTTGGTGTATTCCTTAAGCGAAACAAAAAATTACCCAGTGACTTCCCCATTTCACCTTGCTGCCTTCTGTGAAAGTAACCACATCAAGAGTTTCAGTGTTCACTGTGAAGATTGCATTTGAAAAATTGTGCTATTGTCTGTTCATGTGAAAGGAAGTCCCCCCAAAATTCACTGAGTATGGTGTTTGTTACACGGTAGATGTTTGTTGATGAAAACGTGTTTGTTGAGTACGGGGACAAATAAAATAAGCCCGAACATGTCTTCATTGCTTACTTGGTATCTGTTACGTCTCTCTCTCTCTCTCTCTCTCTCTCTCTCTCTCTCTCACACACACACACACACACACACACACGCACGCACACACACGCACACACACACACACACGCACACGCACACGCACACACACACACACGCACACACACACACACACACGCACACTGTATTATTCACACGAACGCAAAACGTCCGAGGAACGCCTGTGGATAGGCTGCCGCATGGCTTCAATCGCGGAGTGCCAAAAGCACATAATCCTCGAGTGATTCATTGCTATAAGTCTTCTTTCTGACACGCACTGCCGATGGCTGTTTTCCTGACAAAGCTAACAAGGCCAGTGACCCTGTTCTCAAAAGACTGGCCAGAAATAAAAGCACACAAAGCTATTCAGACTTAAGCTTCTAGACACGTTCCGGAAAATCAGGCATTACGAATTGCTGATTTGTCTGGCGTCCACAACAGCACTCGTGACTAAACACTGACTAGTGTCCACATATTCTCGCACCACTAATGGTTCCTAATTGTTGACCAGTGTCCATTTAGTAGGAACTCTAACATTTATAGAATCGCAGACTGTATGCAGTCAGGAACAGTGAACTGAAAATCACGCGTCGCTAAATTGTGTTGGCCTGTGTCCATTTTGTAAGAAGAAGACGACCCCTGAATAGACTCTAGAGCGCTGACAGCAGCAGTCACGATCTGTAAATTGAAATGTGTGTGTGTGTGTGTGTGTGTGTGTGTGTGTGTGTGTGTGTGTGTGTGTGTGTGTGTGTGTGTGTGTGTGTGTGTGTGTGTGTGTGTGTGTGTGTGTGTGGGGGGGTGTGGGTGTGGGTGTGTGTGTGTGTGGGGGGGGGGGGGCGCTGAAAATTATCTACCTTGGTTTCAGACCATGCTTATCCGGTGTTACACTAACTATTGTTCATCTCAAGCTCGAGTGTCGTGGAACGTTCTGGGCTACAAATGTTCAGTTTCAAATTCAATCTCAGAATACATCCAACCTTTAGTTTAAGCCGTGAACCGTTCGATCCTGCTGTCAAGACGGCTACAGCAACCCAGGAAACATTTCTTCACCAGTCCGTGAGACGTTGGTGTGAAGTACCTGTATTAAACTGCAAGTTTGCTTTGTCTGTTAATGACACATGTAAGTCAGCCACGCCCGGCTAAGAATCTCTCTCTCTCTCTCTCTCTCTCTCATCCATAACGGCACTTGAAGAAAGACGTGTTCTTTTGCTTGTAGTTTCGCGAGCATGCTGTGAGAAATGGGCCGTTTTCTTTTGGTCACAAGAGGTCTGTACTTGTAGACAGGCCTTTGCTAGGGAAACCACACAATGTTTCAACATACGTCTTCGAGTTCTGTGTGGGGGAGGGAGGGGGGTTTGGGGGGTCGGAGGCAAATTCATTATAGGCGTGGGCTTTGATACAAGAGAATTCTACCGTTATCTTGATTTAAAAAAAAAAAAAAAAAAAAAAAAAAGAAGCTTCAGAGCCATGGATCTGATTAGCTCATATACCCCTTTCCGGAATAACGTTCAAAATAAGGCTTTGCCCAATTATGTCTCTCCAGAATCTTTCATTTCCTGCACTGAAGTCTCTTGCTGAACTGTTGGATTTTTTTGTGTGTGTGAGTAGTGTGTGTGGGGGGGGGGGGGGGGGGTGACTGATGCTATGTTACTCTGACAGGCTTGCAGAGTGCAGGTAAGGTAAACTCTAGCGAATTCAAGCCGGCTTGATGAGTTCTATTTTGAGTCTTGGATGACGCGTGTTATTGTGCGACTTAGAGCGAAGACAACTTTTTAATATCCTGTACTATTGTACGTCTTTCCCTACTTGTTCAGCGAAAACTAATTTGGACCAGGAAAGCCTCTTGTTCGAAATTCCTCTAACGCTTTACTTTCTGGACAAAACTAATTTCGCCCGATTGAGCGCGTAATGAAAAGATTTTGTGTTAGTCTAAAAGCTGAAAGTTAGTGAACCGGAACATGCATGGGTGCGTTATATGCGTATGGCAGCAAGCCGGTAAACGCCTGGGCCCGCATGTAAAAGTCGGGGTTAGGAAATTTAGCCCTGGGTTAGAGTCTAACCTCGGACTAAACTAGCTCTGGGGTTAAATTTTCTGTTGTTTTTTGTTTTAAATCAGGAAGAGGTTCCATTCCACCTACGCCGTTATAGAAGGATTTTTGTCTTTCTTCGCTTCCTTTTTTTAAATTTAATTTTGTTTTGGGGTTGCTTTTGTCCTAGTCTGGGTTAGGCGCGTAGCCGTGGGTTACATTGACCTCGAGTTTTACATACGGGCCCTGATTTTTAAAATATTCATTTTCATTATTTACGTACTCCGGCTGCACAGGCCACAGGCGGTCGGTGGTCTAGTGGTTTATGGCTTTGTCACCAGTGCGAGGGTCAGGTTCGAGTCCCACTAGGGGCGAAGAATTTTCTCTTTCTCGGACGTGGCACCGTTCATTCGGGCCGACCTTCGGGGGTTCTCTCCGGGCACTCCGGCTTCCTCCCCCTCTGCTTTGGAAATGTTTAGCCCACAAAATTCAAAAATGAATGCAATTCTGAAGTTTCGGAACTTAAATTGCTTTGCTGGCCCCTCGCACCGCGTGATTGTAATGTGTACATGTCCAGTGTGTGAGAGATTCACGTGAGCGTGCGTGTTGGGTTTAGCTCGCGGCGCTTTGAGCCAAATATTTGGGATAAAGCGCGTATATTAATGCGATTGTTATTATTATTATTGCTGCAAGTTCCAAAATGAACCATCCGGTCCATGATACTGGACTAAATGCCGTATCATACCGGGCATAATTATGGAAATTCAACTGTAAGGTAGCTAACACGTTTTCGTCGACTGCAGGCTCTGCTAGACATACAGTAGCTTCCTCAGTTACCGCGTGGACTGGTAACACGGTCGTACAGGCTGCCTTCAAAGCACGAATCAGACGACGGCCTATAGCCTCAACCCTGGTTCCGGGTCCGTCGATAACTCTTTTGTCCCCCGTGTATACACAGACCCGCAGCATGGATGCAGTTTTTTGTGTGTGGCAGCTTTGTGCTCTGTGACGAAAAATGCGTGCTTGTTGCAGCAAGGGAGACAACTCATGCAGGCAATAATCTCGAAACAGGCTGAGAATGTACTGTGCTAGTGAGTGCGACAGTTTTCATCGCTACTGTGAAATAACACGGTGACCTCAAAATTGTTTGCAACTGTCCACTTTCCTTGTCACCGGGTAAATTTGGTTTTTGTTTCTTATGTATCACTTAGCTCGGCTCGGTCTCGGTTAGCCCGACTTGGCCGTCGTCGCAGGGGAATAGAGTATCGCCGGACCCGGAACAGGGTTGACCTAGCCTCACCTATGGTAAAGTAAAGTCTGTTTTCGCTGACTGGACCAGACCTATTTTCATTTTTTTCTATCATTTTTTTTTAACTCTCGCCTGCCAAAAACTTCATATCGTCAAGGATGGGGGGGGGGGGGGGGGGGAATTGAAGAACATTAGCAGTCGACGCAACTGACATTAGTTTCGCATAATTATTTCCCCTGACCCTATGTGTTTCAGTTTGTCAGCTATTCCGCTTCGAAAGTGAGAGTACATTCGCAGGATAAATAAATATGAGAAAAATATACGGCTAAAATTAAGATAAAAATGTAAGTGTTTATTCCTTTTTTTTTAAATCTCATTTTGACGTTGAAATAGGAAACAAAGTCCGTATTTTTGCCAGTAATGAACATGGCGAATCTGGGGTCCTCGTTTTGCCAAACTTTTGAGTTGCCAGACATGAAAAACTACTGCACGTCAGCAGCAAAGACACACTTTAGCATCTACGCAGCATCGTGGACTCAGCCGAGACTACATCCGGAGAAGTGTAAGAGCAATTATTACACGCCCGGTTGGTTTTGTAAAGAGTCGCCGCGGTACATGTTGATCGCCGGCGACCGAACGCGTAACCGACTACAAGTACACACACCAGGCCAGCCCGATGAATCTGTGACTTTCAAAGCGCCCGCGTTACTGCATTCAAAGCGCCGCGCGTGGTGTAACCATCCATCAGTCTGGAGAGACGATTACAAGGGATTAACGAGACTGTTGCGAGGGGAGAGCGCAACTGGCTGTGTTACCGTTATCAGGAAACCAGCCTGGGCGTCTGTGGAATCCACGTTGGTTAGGCCCATTTTCCTAAATGTTCGGCACAAGCTGAAAGTCCGTGCTGTTGGTGTACAGATTGACCGGGGCGGAACCATTATTGGTTAGTTATAAAGTCGCAGGTGCACCGGCCCCCGTAGTGTAGTGGTTAGCACTTCGGACCATGGACCGGGAGACCCGGGTTCGAATCCCAGCCGAGACAAGCGGGATTTTTCCTACCTAGGTCGGCTCCTACCCAGAGCGGGTGTGCTATGGGCCCAACGGGGAGGCTGTTGCCACACAGCCGAGATTCACCCACTTCACGGGTGCGACTTTGGGGGTGCTTCCCTTGGTATGACACGTCTTATGATGTGGATGATTACACGGCCGGCACCGCAGGTGCCGTAGTTCCCGGGCCTGGTGAACGCCGGGATATTTATGACAGGAAGCGTGGAATGCGGCCCTGTCCCGCAGTCCCAAACCACATGGACCTCCATAGCATCACTTACCATCATCCTCATCTCCATCATCATGCATACTAAAAATTGCCCCAGCCTTCGAGCCCTCCGTGGATTCCACCCATGACCTGGGAGGAACACCACTGGAGCTGGCAAAAAGAGTTGGGGCAGCAAAAAAAAAAAAAAAAAAGTTAAAAAAAAAAAATAATAAAGTCGCAGGTGCGATGGGTTTTGTTTGGTAGCTAATTTCACGGGTTAACCGTCAGAGTATCCTTGAGGAGTGCATATACCGACAAGACGCAGTTTGTTTGTTTGTTTGTTTGTTTGTTTGTTCAGAGACATGCATCATGTACAAGTATGCCTCTGGTTTGTTTGTTTATTTGAGAGTTTGGTTGAAGTTTGTTTGGGGGGTTTGTTCGTTGCCTTGTTTGAGAGTTTGGTTGCAGTTTTCCTTTCTTTTGGGGGTGTTTGTTTTTTGTTTTATGTTTGTTTGTTGTTGTTTTTTGTTTTTTTTGGGGGGGGTTGTTGTTGTTTTTTTGGTTTTGTTGTTGTTGTTGTTGTTGTTGTTGTTGTTGTTTTTAGGGGGTGCTGTTCGTTTGCTTGTTTGTCTTTCATATGTTTGAGAGTTTGGTTGCAGTTTGTTTGGGAGTTTGTTCGTTTGCTTATTTGTGTTTGTCTTTCACACACACACACACACACACACACACACACACACACACACACACACACACACACACACACACACACACACACACACACACACACACACACACGCACGCAAACAAAAACAAAATCCAGCCATGAAAGCAGCCGAGGAGAAATGAAATCAATTCAGTTCCAGCTTCATATATCGAGGGCACGGCGGCGTGACATTTCAAACACTTTCAGCCGTCATCGTTTATCATCCGCGTGCCTCCACACCTCGCGGAGAACAAGAAATAGATAAACCTGAAAACAATACCCGGAGAACACAAAGCTCCATCGCGATCATCCTTTCTCTTTCAGAGTCCCCCCCCCCCACCCCCCGCGCCCCGCCGACATAAAGGGGATCAATCAATATGGCGGGAGTTTTCCGGTGCGACTTTAATTGAAAAGTTTTCACGAATATTTAATCCCAGGCACAAAACCACATGTCTGAAATATGAGTATGCACTCCCGTCTGAATGACAAGTCATTTTGATAATGACCCTTTCTTTCACAACCGACAAAATGAAATCAATTTTCTTTTCTTTTTTTTTAACGTGAACAGCATCAGGAAAAACAAAACTCACTGGATTTCGGTCTATCGTGAAAGGATATGGCTTTTGTCACCAGAAAACCACTTTTACTGAGATAATAATAATAATAATAATAAATTGTATTTATACAGCTCAACCTTCTCACAAAGTGATTCAATGCGCGTACTCACGCACTCATACCAACAAATATGCACACACACACACACACACACACACACACACACACACACACACACACACACACACACACACACACACACACACACAGCAGCAGCAGCAGCAGCAGCAGCAGCAGCTGAATCAGGAGGAGGTAAGCGGGCTTAGTCGAAAGCCAGCCGGAACAGATGGGTTTTCCAGTCAGACTTGAAACGATCTATGTCCGACTGGTCTCTCAGGCCTGCAGGTAGTGCGCTCCAGAGTGACGGGGCAGCAAAGCTAAACGCGCGCTCGCCAACTGTTTTGAGGTTTCGACGCGGAACGTTCAGTAGTTTTTTTCAGACGAAGAACGAAGAGTGCGTGCTGTTTGGTGGACTGTAATATTACTACAATGGCAGGGTTGGTCTCAACATGTGAAAGATTTAGCTGTTATAAGTCGTTTAAAACGACCCGTTGTGACGAATAGTTTATAACACTAGACGTCAGTAACGCTGTAATAGTTCCGTTGCTTTGCATGAGATACGGAACTTCACCCGTCGCTGTTCATGGATATAAATTATTGTCAAATAGTAGCCGATGACTTGTCATGCCCTCTCTGTCATGCTTATATTAAGGATGAGAAACATTTAATCATCATCATAGCCATCATCATCATCATCATCATCATAAGTAGTAGTAGCAGTGGTAGTAGTATTGAATAGTCGCTTTACCCAATTTCATGAATCGGCTCAAAGCGCGGCGAACTGAACCCAACACGCACGCTCACGTGAATCACACACATTCTCTCGCACTGGACATAAACACATCACAATCACGTGGTGCAAAAAGTCAGCTCAGCTATTCAAATTTCGGAATTTAGAATTGCATTACTTTTTTTAATTTGGTGGGCTGAACATTTCCAAAGCAGAGGGGGAGGAAGCCGGAGTACCCGGTGAGAACCCCCGACGATCGGCCCGAATGAAAGGTGCCACACACGAGAAGGAAAAAATCTTTACCCCGAGTGGGGCTCGAACCCCTGACCTCTCGCATTGGTGACAAGTCTCTTAACTACTAGACCACCGACCGCCCCATTTCTTGAATTACGGTCAATGAAGTACGGTCACCTTATATTCCAAGAAGTTACTGGAACAACCTCGATTCGGGCTGGACTCGGGTCAATATCATTGGCTTGGTGCACGAGTTAACGTCATGCCCGCCGACGAAATAGAGCTTACATGATTAGTTCGCGTGGGTTACGGCGATAGACTAATCCCGACATGGTTCGATTGTTTGTGTAGCTACCGAGCCTCCGGCGAGGTATCTACGCAAACAATCGAACCATCAAGCACTCAGACTATTACCTCTACTGCTCTAGTCGCATACATTTTCTGCTACATTTTATTTTTCAGGTAGGGTGACGAGTGACTTTTATATCCCCTCAAAATTCTACGCACTGACTTGTGAGGAAATGATGTGTAGGGCAGTTGAAATTGCTTGATGTGAAGCAGAATATCATTCAAAGCATGTTCTCATGTACTGACATTCAAAAGTGCACTCGCAAATACTTCGCAGAGAATTTTCCGTTCGATCAAGGAAAATAAAATTTCACCCCCAAAAGTGAGCAAAATAACTGTGCACCGGCCATGACGTATGAGTTCCAAATGTTTGAAATGACGCACTTTCTGATTGATGACGTAACTGGACTGTGTTTTTGTGAACTCGTAAACCACTGAGTGGGTTACGGAAAGTCATAACTCACACTTTCGCTCTCTGTTTCATTACTATTTCCGGACGTAAAGCACTCATAGTTAACTCACTGAAAGTTTGCACTGGCGACTGGACGCCAGCTGCATGTTTAGATCTGAAATGCGAGTTGGCCCTGGACCCGGATTCAACCCTGGTCCGTAGCAGGGTTGAACCTGGGTCGCTTTTAACCCGGTTTGCTTAAATGTAAATGCATGAACCCAGTGAAATTGGCAAGTGTGAACAGCCTCATTATGATCTTCTTCAAATTCATTTTTCAACACCTTGATATAGGCCTTTGTCAAGAAGTGTACAGACTCATATTTCAAATACTTACACGGTTTTACTTCAGATCAGTCGTCATATCAGAACTTTTGTCTATCAGTAGAATTCCGCCATCTTGGTTAGCCCCCGTTTACTTTACTACTTGAGATCAATCGTCAAAACTTTTGTCTATCAGTAGAATTCCGCCATCTTGGTTAGCCCCCGTTTACTTTGCCCCCGGGAGAAACAGAGGAAAATTACAATGGATCAGTTACCGGTGTCAACCGTCTTTGTCGCAGCGCGTTTGACCTACACTACACTACAGTGAAAGCGATTGGTTTTAACTAGGTCAGGGTTTTGATTGCTGTCTGAATGTGCAACTCTAGCAATAGTGGTGTGATGTGATTTTGAAGCCGTAGGAAACATCCAACCCTAGTTTCCCTTTCCGACGTGGTTTCGATTTCCAGTGTGAAGCGGATCTGGAACAACCTGAAAGTTCACCTCAAGTCAGGCTCTGCGACGACCAAGTCCTTCCGGGCAGAACCCCTATCTTCTCGCAGTTATCCCCCCCCCCCCTTTTTTTTTTTTGGGGGGGGGGGGGGGTTGTTGTTGTTTTGTTTGTGCGTTTTGTTTTGTTTTGTCCCCCCCCCCCTTTGCCCTTATGTGGCGGAAAAGGACGTTAAACCCCTAAATACACACCCACCAATCCTCTCTCTCTCTCTCTCTCTTAATTTTGTTTTGAGTTACACCTTTGTGTAGTATTAGCAACGGCAAGGTTGAAATTAGGTCTGCCGACCAACTTCATAATTCGTTGTTGTTGTTTTTTCCTCTCCCTCCCTCTCACCCCCACTCTACCATTCCAACGGACCAAAGATTCAAACAGCTCGGGATTCTGTCTCTGCGCAGTCAACATATCCTGAACAAATGTCTACTTGTACATAGTACCATTCACGGGAATGCCCCGTCATACCTTAAATCACTCATTAAACAACCGACACATGCCATTAGAGGAATGAGAAACGGTTGTATACCACTCCCACTCCCTAGGATAGACATATATAATGAGCTTTGCTTTCTCTGGGCCCACAGTCTGGAACTCACTACCACCAAGTCTAAAAATTATTCCGTCACGTTCCACATTCAGAAAAAGACTGTTTTCCCATCTACTTGAAACTGAAACACTGAACCAGACGTTTACTTCTCGGTAATAAGAAAGTTTCTTTCAAGCGTCCATTTTGGTGTATAATCTGAACAACCATGTCAGGTGTGTGTGTGTGTGTGTGTGTGTGTGTGTGTGTGTGTGTGTGTGTGTGTGTGTGTGTGTGTGTGTGTGTGTGTGTGTGTGTGTGTGTGTGTGTGTGTGTGTGTGTGTGTGTGTGTGTGAGAGAGAGAGGGGGGGGGGGAGAGTGAGAGAAAGATTTTTTCTTTCGAGTAATTTGTTCTTTATTTTGCCATTGTTTTTTTTTTGTTTTGTTTTTTTCTTGTATTTTCCTTTAATCTTGCCATTGTAGTCTTTTGTTTTTGTAGCAACGGCTGATTGAAAAATAATCATTGTTTGGTTAAATCACTTCCGTTGGAAAATAAAGTTCGTTCGTTCGTTCGTTCGTTCGTTCTCTCTCTCTCTCACTCTCTGTATCTCCCCCCCCCCTCCAGTCCTCCCCCCCCTCTCTCTCTCTCTCTCTCTCTCTCTCTCTTTGTATTTCTTTAGGCGTCGTTAGCACATGCTTGCTGCATGAACATGTTTATAGCGTCCAACAAATCAGCAATCATCGCGACTATCCACTTGACTGAGCCTGCACACGCAGGTGTCTTGACTGCAGGCATAGACAGTCGTCTGATTTGATTGACGAGGACAACTGGTTTGTAATGTGTTTATTCTGATCAAAGGTCGTGTGCAGTCTGCCTCCAAGGTGACAGGTCTTTTGTTCTTATCGTCAACTTTTTTTTTTCTTTTTTCTTTCTTTTTTTTTTTTTTTTTTTTTGGGGGGGGGGGGGACTTATCTCTTTCAAAACAGCTTTCCTATGGGAAAATGAAAAAATGTTCAGACGTCGTACACAGTCTGTTTCAAAGGTCTTTCGTTGTGGTTGTCAACACGTTTTAAAGGGGCCGATACTACCATTTTTATACTCACAGATCGGTCTGAGCTGTTTTCGTGATATCTATCAGCACACCACTGAGACACCTGGACAGTGACAGCGTCTGTAATGCTGGCACTGAGCCAACAGAAGCGTACTCGGTAACGCGACGACCACACTGAGGCGCTCCATTTGTGTAACAACAGTCGTAGAATTGGAATGTTGGACCGCTCGCGCAAAGTGTAAAGAACATTGTATCGCATTTAGGGCTGTGCTATTCATCGAGTATTTCAAGCGTACAGGCGCAATCACGAGAGAAACCCTTCCAATAGATGGCTGGCTTACCAAAGATGGAATTAGCCCGTTTAATTTAAGGGGCGGGGGGGGGGGAGGGAGGGCGTGTCTCTTTAAGTCGCTCTGTTGTCAGTCTGGGCCCGTATGTAGAACTCGAGGTTAATTTATCCCACGGCTACGGGCCTAACCCAGACTAGGACAAAAGAAACCCTGAAACAAAATTAAATTTAAAAAAAAGTAAGCGAAGAAAGAAAGACAAAAATCCTTCTGTAACGGCATAGGCACCTTGCTGGAATGGACCCGCTTCCTGATTTAAAACAAGAAAAACAACAGAAAATTTAACCCTAGAGCTAGTTTCGTTCGAGGTTAGACTCTAACCCGGGGGTAAACTCCCTAACCTCGACTTTTACATGTGGGCCCAGACCAACTTCCCTACCGGCAAAGAGGACAAAAGCACCGCAATCTATTTATAAAACTGAGTGTCCCCTCCCCTCCACTTCCTCACCCCCCTCTCCCCCCATTCCACCCCTTTCCCCATTATCACGATAGCTTTTAAACTGGCTAGTTCCGTCTTTCTTAAACCTGCATATGTGTTGGAACAGATTCCCTCGTGAGTTGTTGTTGTTGCTGTTGTTGTTCTTGTTCTTGTTGTTTGTTGTTGTTAAAATTTTCTGTTTCGGGAAGCCTTTTGACCTTGTTAGTCTTGCGCACCTTGAATCCTGCAGAATCCTGGCACAGGACATGACAGGTCTCGTCGATATTGTTGTCAGACTACAAAAACTACCGCAGTTAGCAGCCGGAGTGTATCACATATTGCACGTTCTCCTCCTTAATCAATGAGAAACCTGCTCACAGTCATCACGACCGCTCTCATTACCCAGATTTCGCATTCAGATCCTCACCCATGATCTATCGCCAGTGACTTGCTTTTGTCATGCAGCTGCTCCGTGTCTAAAAGCTTTGCTGTGTCATTCTGCGGGCGGTTGAGTGCTCTAAGTTTGATTGTCTTTTTTGTTTTGTTTTGTTTTGTTTTGTTTTTGGTTTGGTTTGGTTTGGTTTTTTGGGTTTGGTTTGGTTTGGTTTGGTTTGTGTTTGTGTGCTTGCCAGGCGTTAAGCCCTAACTAAATAACTAACTAACTAACTAACTAACTAACTAACTAACTTGTGTTTGTGTTTGGTTTTGGTTTTGGTTTTGGTTTTGGTTTTGATTTGGTTTTGGTTTGGTTTGCTTTGCTTTGGTTTGGTTTTCTTTTGCTTTGCTTTGCTGTTGTTGTTTCTTAAGGGTTAATCTGGTTCTTGTTTTGTGAGTGTGTGTTTGTCTTTGTGTGTGTCTTTGTGTGGGTCTCTGCTTCTTTGTTTGTTTTCTTTTTCTCTGGGTCTTGTTGTGTGTATTCATTTCTGCTTATCGTTTTCACATCCCCCAAAACCCCCACGTCCGTTTTCATTCCGAGTACTTCTCCTTTTCACACATAAACCACAACAAATTCATTAGACGTCAGGTCGCCATCATCATAGTACCTGTACTTACCCGTGGCGACAAACCAAAGACATGACTGGAGAGGAAACAAAGGGGACACACGTTATACGCACGTCCGCAATGGCAAGTGAGCTCATAATTGCCAGTCTTTGTCCGACGTGCGTCATTGTCGTTTCAGCCGCCTCAGATTTGCACCGCGAGTTCAGAGTAACGAGCGATTGAGCCATCAAACATGCAGTAGACTGTCTGACTGATTAACGTGTCAAGTTAGGCTTTTCCTGGCACACAATGCTTTCACCCGTTCATGTGCGTGGTTGGTTTACGTAGGTTTTCGGTCAAGTCGCAGTTAACGACCGTCATTAGGGTCCCTCATTTCTCGTCCGCTCTGACGTCATGGACATAGTAATGTTAGCTTTCTGTCGTTAATAGGAGGGCAAGTCAGGGAGTGAGATCAGGCGGACTAGTACACAATGACAATGACAATGACAATGACAATAATCTGTATTTACCAACGGTAAAAGTTTTGGCAGAAATACCATGTTCAAACTTGCTGTTGCTTAACTATGAGACTATGAGCAAAGAAGACAGATCCATAAGCTACAGGAATACAGGGGGGGAGGGGGGGGGGGAGAAATAAAAAAATGTAGAAACAAGTTACACATTTAGATTCAATGAACACACACACACACACACACACACACACACACACACACACACACACACACACACACCTACACACAGCGACACCTTGCGACAGGCGACACCTTCTGAACACTCCCTTAAGCTATGACGTGTGTTACCTGCACTGACGCCCGCGACCAGTTTCCTGCACTAAGTGCATCACCACGCCCATGTTAGCACGTAAGATTAGAGGCGTGTTGTTACATAAGACTACGTATCTGCATCTGCTCCGGCTTACGCTTTGACATGCTACACGCCGTGTATACTTGCTACAGGGAGGTTCGGTCACCGTCGTTGTTACGCCACGTGTCATCCACCGCCACCACCTCATACTATTGAGTTGTGTGCTGAGAACTCACTTCCCATTCATTCATAACTGAGGTGTTCTGAATGACAGAGAAGGAGCTTGTCTGCCATGTGATATATTCTGTTTTCTTTTCTTTTCTTTTCTTTTCTTTTCTTTTGTTTTTTGTTTTTCTTAAAATTCTTTGGATTGAAAATTTTAGATTTGTTTTCCCTCACAATTCATTGGGTTGAGTTGTTGTTGTTGTTGTTGTTGTTGTTGTAGCTGTTGTTGTTGTTGTTGTTGTATACGTTTTGCTAAATAATTGTGGTCTCCTCGCTTGACAGTGACGCCGATCCTTCCCCGATTACCTTTTTTTTTTTCTTTCTTTCTTTCTTTCTTTTTTTTTTTTTGAGGGGGGAGGGGGACGTGTTCATCGAACTTTCCAATTCAGTCGCCATTCTTGAACTAATGCATGCATACAGACAAACAAAACCCTTACATTTTTATAGTCTTGTATGTCCTGACTCTCTCTCTCTCTATATCAGTAATAGTCCCTCAATAATGGATGAAGTGCAGCAAACATATTCCTTAGGAATCAATTTAGACACATCTCTATAATATAACAAGATGAGGCGACGGTGACTGAGGCATCCTGTCACAACGGCTGGGTACAAGTATAGTGTACATACGGCGTGATGTGCTATACCTGGAAGCGTATATTTGCGTCTTGCACTTTACCTGCCTGTTCCTGATAACGTATATCAGTATAATGTGATAACTATATGTGTGCCCGTTCTGTCCTTTCTCCGCCATAATCACGGCGACTTGAAAAGTGTGGTAGACAGAAACCATCCGGCATCTCCATTATGAATACACCTTATGTGCGAACCTCGTCATCACCGTTATGAATACACCTTACGTGCGAAGCTCGTCATCACCGTTTCCAGTGACGTCCATTCACGAAAACGTTGAAGTATAGAAGCGTATTCGTGTAACGTTGAGGGAGTGGGTGAATATGAATTCAGTCAGAAAAATCGGTCAGTGAACGATGATGACTGGGTGCGGCAAGGAAGGGTCCTAAACATTGCTTCCTCTACGTAGATTTGTTGGGTTTTTTTAATTTTTTTAATGAAGATTTTGTGCGATTGACGCAGAGGGGATAGTTGAATGCGAGTTTTTCCCACCTTCTCTTCTTTCTTTTTGTCATCGTTGGTTTTCTTTTCTTTTCTTTTCTTTTTCTCCTTTTTTTTTTATCAGTGGATAACGCTGACCTGGTAGCACCGATAAAGAGCAGATGGCCGTATTGACGTTTTGAAGTTTCCTCTGGGCATCCCTAAGACGCTTCACGCTTGACAAAATTGAACTCTGACACCACACCCAGATCTGAAGAACACCAGCTTCCACCGTCTGAGCTATCTGGGCCTCCCGAGCAAATTTCCTAGCGATGCTGCGGCTAAGAGTATAAAACCTGTAATTTCAAGCCGGTCGTTTCAAGCAAGACCTAGCCTGTTTTTCACCGCTGCTTACGCTCCATAATTGTACTTGTCAAAGTCACCGAAACTTTCCATCGGAGACAAAATAATTTGTTTATCTTCAAACGGCACGTGTGGGTTCAGATCTGATTTTTAGTTTTTGAAGGGGGAGGGGGCGGGGCGGGGTCACTCAGCTAAGGGCAAGGAGGAGGGGGAGGGTGGAGAGGCTCCAACAACCGGGGGAGGAGGGGGGGGGGGGAGGGGGGAGGGAAAACAGACGCTCCAATCATCAAACAGGAGAAGTACCGATCCTCAGTCAAAGAACGATTGAAGTTCGTCTTGGGGTATGTTTGTTTTTGTTGTTGTTGGTTTCTTCTTTGGGGGAGGAAGGGAACGAGAAAAAGACAGCAGCTGCCTTCCGAGCATCAACAACGCCGGGATATTTGTGACAGGAAGCATGGACTGCGGCCTGTCCCGCAGTCCCAAACCACACGGACCTCCATGGCATCATCTTACGATTATCCTCATCTCCATCATCATACATAATAAAACTTGCCCCAGCATTCGAGCCCTCCGTGGATTCCACCCATGACCTGGGAGGACCACCACTGAGGCTAGCAAAAGAGTTGGGGCAGCTAAAAAAAAAAAAAAACTAAAAAAAAAACACAACATCAGCCATGGACAATGAGACTAAGCTCCATCGATTTCCTAGCCGCTTAGACCCTTTTTTATCCAGACGGCAGTAGGCTTCTGCCCGTGGTCTTCGTGACTTCCCCAGACTTTTGCAATTTTCCGGTCTCCCTGCTTTCGGGTGGTCTGAAATTTCACCTGATGTCTCCACATTTTCTTATCACCGGTGAAGGCCAAATTACAGAGGTCGTCTGCGCATCTGGCTTTTTTTCGGCAGACGGTGGCTGCTTTGGAGGCCGAATGGGTCAACTTCGCTGGACTCTGTGTGTGTGTGTGTGTTGTGGTGGGTGTGGGTGTGGTGTGTGTATGTGTGTGTGTTTGGTTTGGCTCGGGTTTTTTGTTTGTTTGTTTGTTTGTTTGTTTGTTTTTTTGTTGTGTTTTTGTTTGGGTTTTTTGTTTGTTTGTTTTTTGTTTGTTTTGTGTTATTTTGTCTTTGTTGTTGGTTTAGTTGTTGTTGTTGCAAAATTCACAAACATTTGACACTTGTCTGATTTATACATCAGATCCCTGCAGTATAGAAATTACCCCCCCCCCCCCCAAAAAAAAAAAAAAAAAATCCACCTCAGCCGTGAGGTATCCTGCGCACTGTCCTTCACCTGTGCTCTGCGCCTATAACGCACGTGATTTTTCGGTTCGTCCCAAGAACTGCTGGGCCGGTTGGACGACAAGCCCCGTCAGTCCAGCCAAGACCACTCGACCCCCCGATATCAGCTACATGTGCAGCTGCAAGTTCTCTTCGTATGTGTGAGAGAGAGAGAGAGAGAGAGAGAGAGAGAGGCCACAAAGATACACGGTCAGTTTTTGTGAGGTTTGCCCATCGATCAGCGCCATCTGGCGGTATTTTCTGGATTCTGCAATGACCTGTCAGCCATGATTCTTCAATTTTCCTCCATCACGAAGCTGCAATCACTAGCAGGCTCCCTGCATCTGTTTTTGTCAGTCTGACTGCTGTCATTGTCCATTAGCGTCTATTTACCGTATCAAGTCATAGGGTTTTTTGTTTTTGTTTTTTTGCGTTGTGTGACACTGATTTTTGTTTTCGTGCTGTACTGTGTCTGGTATATAATCAAGCCTCCACACGACCCGCCCCATTCTGTGTTTTGGTCCGTCGTACCGCTGTGGCGTAAGGACACAAATTGACCGTGGGGTCATGCCTGGTGTTTATTTGGAGTACCCTGTTTGGCGAGTGTGCTAGTCTGTAGTGATTTTTGTTGTAATGAAAAAGCGTGATTTTCGTGATTTTTGTGTTATGTAGGTCAAGGTGCATGCCAGGCGGTCACAAAAAGAGGCAAGCTGCCAGTGAAGCTGTGACTTTTTTTGCACAAAGGTCGAACACAAGTGAGTCAAGCGGATTTGTGGGAACTGCCTCGCTGGCCTAAACAGAAAGTAGACGCGCATTACTCCAGTGAGGCCTAAGCGGAAAGGAGACATTCAATTTTTTTAAAACCCTGTCAGGTGCGTGCCTTTGAATGGTCTGTTCGTGGTAGTAATTGTTTCTAGATTGAAGCATTTTTAGGGGTGACTATGATGCCTGAGGCTAATAGGGAATATATATGCATTTTGAGGCCCTGTGTATTTGTGTCCTTCGGCCTGTCTGAACCGCGCAATGTGCTATACAAACATGGAGCACAGCTTAAAACACGCTCGGGAAAAATTTAGAGCAAAAGTGTCTACGGCAACCGGTACAGCCACAAGACAGTCATTACATTCTCCAGTTACTCGTGGCAAATATCTGAACTGCTGTTTTTACGACGGAGTAATTCTTCTCTGCATTCATCTTAGGTTTTAGAAAACCGACCGTTTATCAGCGTTACCTGAAATATATAATGACCTGACTGTGAGCGCACACCAGATAATTCTTGTTTATACCTGCAAAACGTCAGATAATGAATGTTGAAGTTGAGGTAGCAGTACCCGCGGACAGGAA
>JACVVK020000568.1:0-10000 GCA_018292915.2 Batillaria attramentaria | reverse complement strand
GAGTGTTTACAAGACTGATGAATGTGACCTATTGTTTAAAGGCCCAGTTTTTAAAGTCTCTTGGACTCCCAATGCTCGGGTCGTGAGTTCGAATCCCGGCTGGGGCCACATATTTGTACTGGCGTTTTTCTCGTTGCCCCGTCTTTGATATCACCCATACGTGGTGGAAAAGGACGTTAAACTCCCAAACACCCACCCACCCTTTAAAGTATCATTGCGTATGACACGCATACAAAACAGGGTGTAGAAAACGTTTTTAACATATGTGTTAAAATTATTCTGTGCACCAGAATCAGCCACCTGGCTGACAGTGTAACATTTGAAACCATTGTGGTGACTCTGTCCGGTGTATAATTATTCTGTTGTCCTAGAAGTGTACCACGCGCTGAGCAGACGACATTTGCTTGCGGACTGAGGACCAGCTAGACGGCGCTGATTGGTTGGTATTTTTAGAAGATTTTTCAAGTCCCTGTCTGTTCAGGAATGGGCCTTATCCTCAAAGAAAGTCGATTTTCTCTAAGGTTAGAAGCCACAAAGTCCCAAAAACGGTCGCGATGGTCAAATGAAACGTCCTTCTATCTGGCAAACAGCCATAGAGCTTCCAACGCGGCAAGTTTTCATTTCAGCGGCGTTAGGAACATAGAGGCTTTAAGATGTTTAGGCTCAGAGATCGTTCTAAAGTTGGTTTGGGGATGTATAGCTTCACATACTCGGACACGTGCACAAATACATGCACAGACAGGCTGGTGTTGGGCTGACTGTAGTTCGGGTAACCCATGAGTGATCGGGGAAGTCACATCTTGGTTTGAGGGACGCCATGCCCAGGCTGACTGAAGCCAAACGCGCAGTAGCTGCTGACAGTGTTGCGGCCATACTCGACTGACCTGGTAGCATCCGGTGTTTGCACAACACGCAGCAGCCGACAAAGGAAAAATGGCGGACAACATTTACGGACAGCCGAGTTTGCCGCTCTCGTTCGCACGGCAATCGAACGTCAGTGTGTTTGAATTCGGAGCTCTTCTAATCTCGAAGATAGTCTATTTCGAGCTTACAGGGGCAGTTACAAGCGCAAATGTTCCAAAACAAAAGTTCCCCATATATTTAAGCAGAGTAATCTTAGAAATGGAGCCTTTAAGTTGTTTCATTTGTACATACGAACACTAAAGGAGTGGGTGGACCATTAACAACAAGAAGGTTGTGCACAGAGTGTGGAAATCTTCAGCTGTACTTTCACTGAGGTCATTTAGATGTAGCTCTGTCGTCCAAGCACACCGGACAGAACAACTGCTGGCGGCGGTGTGGATCACACAGCTACGTCTTTCATCAAAGAGCTACATCACTACGTATCGACGTATAGAACCACAGAACTATTATTTCGTTTAGCACCAAGCTACATTACTAGGCAATAAACGTATAGAACGTCAGAACTCCATGTTCCAGCTCTAAGCTACATTACTTCGTAATCAACGACTCCAGTCATACTTACTTGCAGCATCTTATAATAGCGCACTTACTCTGAGTTACCCACTAACTGTGGTTGCTAGACAAATACATACTAATAATAGCACACTTACTCGGAGTTACCCGGTAATTGTGGTAGCTAGACAAATACATACTAATTATAGCACACTTACTCGGAGTTACCCACTAACTGTGGTAGCTAGACAAATACATACTAATTATAGCACACTTACTCTGAGTTACCCGCTAATTGTGGTAGCTAGACAAATACATACTAATTATAGCACACTTACTCGGAGTTACCCGCTAATTGTGGTTGCTAGACAAATACATACTAATTATAGCACACTTACTCGGAGTTACCCGCTAATTGTGGTTGCTAGACAAATACATACTAATTATAGCACACTTACTCGGAGTTACCCGCTAACTGTGGTAGCTAGACAAATACATACTAATTATAGCACACTTACTCGGAGTTACCCGCTAACTGTGGTAGCTAGACAAATACATACTAATAATAGCACACTTACTCGGAGTTACCCGCTAACTGTGGTAGCTAGACAAATACATACTAATTATAGCACACTTACTCGGAGTTACCCGCTAACTGTGGTAGCTAGACAAATACATACTAATAATAGCACACTTACTCGGAGTTACCCGCTAACTGTGGTAGCTAGACAAATACATACTAATTATAGCACACTTACTCGGAGTTACCCGGTAATTGTGGTAGCTAGACAAATACATACTAATAATAGTATACTTACTCGGAGTTACCCGGTAATTGTGGTAGCTAGACAAATACATACTAATTATAGCACACTTACTCGGAGTTACCCGCTAATTGTGGTTGCTAGACAAATACATACTAATTATAGCACACTTACTCGGAGTTACCCGCTAATTGTGGTTGCTAGACAAATACATACTAATTATAGCACACTTACTCGGAGTTACCCGCTAACTGTGGTAGCTAGACAAATACATACTAATTATAGCACACTTACTCGGAGTTAACCGGTAATTGTGGTAGCTAGACAAATACATACTAATTATAGCACACTTACTCGGAGTTACCCGCTAATTGTGGTTGCTAGACAAATACATACTAATTATAGCACACTTACTCGGAGTTACCCGCTAATTGTGGTTGCTAGACAAATACATACTAATTATAGCACACTTACTCGGAGTTACCCGCTAACTGTGGTAGCTAGACAAATACATACTAATTATAGCACACTTACTCGGAGTTACCCGCTAACTGTGGTAGCTAGACAAATACATACTAATTATAGCACACTTACTCGGAGTTACCCGGTAATTGTGGTTGCTAGACAAATACATACTAATTATAGCACACTTACTCGGAGTTACCCGCTAACTGTGGTAGCTAGACAAATACATACTAATTATAGCACACTTACTCGGAGTTACCCGGTAATTGTGGTAGCTAGACAAATACATACTAATTATAGCACACTTACTCGGAGTTACCCGCTAATTGTGGTTGCTAGACAAATACATACTAATTATAGCACACTTACTCGGAGTTACCCGCTAATTGTGGTTGCTAGACAAATACATACTAATTATAGCACACTTACTCGGAGTTACCCGCTAACTGTGGTAGCTAGACAAATACATACTAATTATAGCACACTTACTCGGAGTTACCCGCTAACTGTGGTAGCTAGACAAATACATACTAATTATAGCACACTTACTCGGAGTTACCCGGTAATTGTGGTTGCTAGACAAATACATACTAATTATAGCACACTTACTCGGAGTTACCCGGTAATTGTGGTAGCTAGACAAATACATACTAATTATAGCACACTTACTCGGAGTTACCCGCTAATTGTGGTTGCTAGACAAATACATACTAATAATAGTATACTTACTCGGAGTTACCCGGTAATTGTCGTAGCTAGACAAATACATACTAATAATAGTATACTTACTCGGAGTTACCCGGTAATTGTCGTAGCTAGACAAATACATACTAATAATAGTATACTTACTCGGAGTTACCCGCTAATTGTCGTAGCTAGACAAATACACAGCCGGAAATCAAAAATCTGTCGCAGGTATTTTCGTGTACTGGAGATAACTACAGCTTCGTAAGTTCATGACCGACAGAGCATCAGCTTAGTTTCTGTAGTATACAGTACTTAGTAAACCCTGATTTAAAGCTTGGGGTTTAAAGGCGTGGTTGCTGACATCAAGAATCGTGATCTGATTCATAAAACTGAAATGTCATGAACTTTTAAAAACCCATGCAAAAATCGCACATTTACTTGAAACATTCAGATCACTAGAAGCCACTTCATGCCACTTTTAATATTAGCCCGTCTGCGGCGGTCTCGGGCATAGCGGGGAAGGCCCACGACATGCGTAATAGTGACTTGAAGTGGTTCCTACTGGTGTGCGTTGGTTTATCACATAGCGGGCAAGGGTGGTCGGGCTTGCGCTCTTAAGAGTTAAATTAACGTCTCAATACGAGTGACATAGAGCTTACATGATTAGTTCGTGTGGTTTACGGCGTAAGACTAACCCAGAGATGGTTCGATTGTTTGTGTAGCTACCTCGCCGGAGGCTCGGTAGCTACGCAAACAATCGAACCATCGAGGGGTTAGTCTTTCGCCGTAAACCACTCGAACCAATCATGTGAGCTGTTTATACCACGAGCATTCAGACTCTTACCTCTACTGCTTCAATCGCATACATTTTCTACGACATTTTTATTTTTCTGGTAGGGTGACTAGTGACTTTTGTACCCCCTCAAAATTCTGCGCACTGACTTGTGAGGAAATCATGAGTAGGGCAGGTGAAACTGCTTAATGTTAAGAAGCATGTACTCGTCAAAGATTCGCTTGGCCATCGCTCCTCCACGCCAACCTAGTGACGGCGTGTGACAATGGCACTCCTTCTCAGTTGTAAGGGAGTGAGTTACACGGGATGTACCGCACGGCAGAATTTCGGCTGTTTGTTATTCGCTGTATTCGTGATATACTTCCTGGATCTAAAAACAATATCTGTAAACGTGACTAGTCTTTTCTCGTCATCTTCGGAAGACCTGGTAGTCAGTTACGAGTTGACTTGGATGTAATAGTAAGTTGTACACGACATAAGCGGCAGCACAGTGAACTCAAGTTAAAGATCTAAGCTCCCAACAAAAAGCTTTCCGAAGTGTGAAAAAACAATACAGAATCGACCGTGCAAGCACAGTCAGAGTTGCAGAGTTTTCAGCGCTTCTGGGACCCTTATAAAATCAGAGCACGAGTTTGCCGTGACATTATTTGGCTTTTGGTCAGTGAGCGAGACACATCGCTACAGTGTCTAGCGGATGTTGAGTGCTGCACGATCTTTTTCGCTCAATGTCAAAACGCAAACTGAGCTGTGAAATCAGGCTGCCCTTGGCTTTTATTGGGGTTTCAGGGACGCTGAAAACTCTGCAACTGTGACAGAGTTGACTGCGTTCGCACGGTCGACTCTGTATTTTTTTTTTTTTTCACACTTGGGAAAGCTTTTTGTTGGGAGCTTAGATCTTTAATCCTTGTACATACACTCTTCTCCACACTGGTAGAGACCGCTGTTTGTGTTACTACCTACAGCTTGAATGGTAAACCGAGCGGCGAGCATACCGAGCGCTGCTGTCAATAAACTGACAAAGACGTGAACCAGTGACCGGCTTCCAGGTAAGTACTGACTTTCTTGAAACGCTGTACTGTGCCGCACGCAGATTCCTTCCAGGCGCATAGGAAGATGCTGAGAGGAAGGGGGGCCCACTATGTCGGGTGAGCCATACGGCCGGGGTGAAGAAGGGTTGGGGGGGGGAGGTTTGTGTGTGTGTGTGTGTGTGTGTGTGTGTGTGTGTGTGTGCGTGTGTGTGTGTGTGTGTGTGTGTTTTGACTGCCAAAGATTGTGTCCTGCGACAGCAGAGCAGAGGGGCCCCACTACTGGTGGGCCCCCTCTCCTCTTATCAAAAGCAAGGGGGGGGGGGGGGTGCCCAAAGATATTCGGGGCCCCCTTCCAAAAATCGAACGGGGACCTGGGCCCCCAGGGCCCCCGTGGTTCCTACGCCCCTGCCTTCCTCTATTTTTATCAGAGAAACAGGTTCAGAGAACTATACACTGAAAATAGCCGAGCGGATGTTGCGCAGATTTTCACTGTACTGTGTAGTCATAAATTCCGCACCGGTAAGCTTGGTTCTAGCTGGGGAGGGAGGTAAGGCTTGAAGTGTGCCGTTTGTTTCTAGTCAGCTTCACCTGAATGCTTACCATTAATGTCAAGTGGTTCGAACCCGGCTGTTCCACAAAGTTCCGACAGTTGATTGACAGAGACAGCTCTCTCTCTCTCTCTCTCTCTCTCTCTCTCTCTCTCTCTCTCTCTCTCTTTCTCTCTCTCTCTCTCTCTCTTGTGCAGTATTAGCAACGGCCACGTCAGTTCAAAATTGGCCTGACGACCGACACCTTTTTTACCGTTGTTAAATAAGATTCGTTCTCTCTCTCTCTCTCTCTCTCTCTCTCTCTCTCTCTCTCTCTCTCTCTCTCTCGCACGCACACACACACACACACACACACACACACACACACACACACACACACACTTGTTGACTGTTTTCGACGGCCTGAACTGGTAACCTACTACTGAAGTGTAGCCAGCGATCAGTGAAAACCAAAACCTGGTGTTTACTGTTGATGGAATATGTTGGCACTAACTCCCTGACAACATCACTCTTTGCCTGCGATCCCACTACAAGACTCACGGATTGTATCAGTCTCAGGTCTGACGTTATCTGGGAAAAGGGCCTAAACGCCATGGATTTAACAGGCGTGTAGGTCCTTTGTCCTGGTGACATTTGAGGTACGTTCACCTCAAGTGCTGTATTTTTGCAACGGGGTTTTCGCCGAGATGTCGATAGCTCTGACGACAACGGCGATAACTGCTCGATAAAAACACTGATAGTGCGAGGGAAGTTAAAATGTGAGAAGGAATTCGTGATTGTTTGTTTTTCAGTTTCAGTGAACCTAACATTTCAACACGAACATTAAAAAAAAAAAAAAAACCCAAGACACTTTGCATCAGCTGGAAAGGACAGCTGTCAAGAGTATGGCCAAACACACTTGATTGACCGATAACAGACACAATCCCAGAATGCAAGCACACGTCAAGACGCGACTGAAATCGGGGATAAATCTTTGAGCTGAATCCAGGCGCCGAAATCTGGACAACAGACGAGAAATTGTCGACGATAAGACAGGAAGTGGAAGCAACACCGACACGGCGGTCTGACATGAAGCAGAGAAAATAAAACAGGGGCGTATTTCAAAGGAAAACATTTTATCAGAACTGATACCCAAACCTTGAAAACACACATAGAGGACCAGAGACAAAACACATTTATTTCCACATTTTCGGCTCAGCCGGGGACAAAACAAACAAATACAAAAACACTGCTACAGATCTCGATTTGTTCATTGGCAGCAGCGGTAAAGAATGTTTTCAGATACATGTACAAGTAAACACCTTCTTCTTTTTTTTAGCAAATCACAAGAGCAATGAAAAAAGATCCGATGAGCGTATAGGCAATTACGTGAAGCATAATTATTATCTTTCGTAGTAGACAAACAACGCAGCATCTGAAACTCGAGGTGGAACTCTGTGGTAAATCCCACCGCCATTTTGTCAGTGTCACTTTCTGTACACTTGAAAACTTCAATGCACAGCGTTGGACTCTCAATGCTCGGGTCGTGAGTTCGAATCCCGGCTGGAACCAAAACCTCGTGCTGGCTGTTTTCTCGTTGTCTTTGATATCAACCTTGCGTGGTGAAAAAGGACGATAAATTCCAAACAACCACCAACTTGACATTACTGCACTAGGAAGGGTGGATGGGTGGGTGTTTGGGAGTTTAACGTCCTTTTCTACCACGTAAGGGTGGTATCAAAGATGGGGCAACGAGAAAAAGGCCAGGATAAATATTTGGCACCAGCCTGGATTCGAACTGGCGACCCGAGCATTGAGAGTCTAACCCTCTACCATTCGGCTATCCCGGCTCCCCTCGCTGCGCTGGGAAATAACGCAAACAAAATAACAAATAACAAAAACATCAAACAATAAAAAGGGGGGGGGGGTTAAATGGTGGGTTTGGGCCGAGCGGCAGTAAGGTGGAAAAGGCGGGGGTGGGGAGTAGCCAGCCTGGGAGAACAAATCAATGACGACTATTTGCTACAGACTGAAATGGGGGAAACAAACTGAGAGAGACTCAATCAAACCATCGCACTCCGGAATAAGCCTCGCCACCCCCGAACGCTACCGGTTTCTCAAGACCGTCAACTCTCAGACCCTCCATCAGACGATCCCGTCACAACAAGGGGAGACAACAAACGACTTCCGTCATATACTCTCTAACCGGAGACTTGACGGAAGCGTAAATTTCCCTGATCGGTCTCTTGAGGTGCGCGCGCAAACAAACGGAGGGCATCCTTGCAGAGAGTCGATCGACTGAGTAAGTCATTCACCGCTCTTGCTTTCAATCGTTCCCCAACGGGGGTTTAACCAATATGGCGGATAGTTTTTCCCGGTGCGATTGATCTCTTTTTCAAACCAAGGTAATAGTATTTTTTATGCTGCGCAAACATGGAGACACCAAAATACACAGCACACTAACACAGTTTCTCCCTGGCACGAAATTGCCTGCATACAAGAACCGCATCAGTGATACAACGGCCATCTTCAAATATTATGTATATGTATAGTCGACTGGTTACTCTCAGGTAAAACTACATGTATATAATAATAATAATAATAATGTATTTATGGGACGCCCTCCCTCCCGCAGGAGCTCAGGGCGCCTTACAATCACCACAGGCACATTCACCAAGGAACACACGCAACATGCCTCCACACATACATTTAACAAACACATAATGTGCAGCATCATACACCGCGTTCTCTGCCCCCGGCTTCCACACACACACACACACACACACACACACACACACACACACACACACACACACACACACACACGACCAGCAAGATAATGACGTGTCAACTGCTATTGGTTGAGGACAGTGACATGAAAATATGAGTCTGCACACATCCTTATATTGTAGTAACGTTTCAAGTTTTGTTTCTTTCTTTCTTTCTTTCCTTCTTTGTCTTTCAGGTTGATACGTACACGGCCCGCCTCTTCCACACAGACAAACAATTATTCAGTAAACAGTAGCACGAAGTGTTTCCATTCTGAAATATGATCTGCGCCAGATAAAAGAAAATTTGACGCACACACTTATTCCACACGTAATGGCATCACCTTAGTCTTAGAGCATTGGTCGTGAAAACTTTTTAGTCAAAGTAACTAACGACCATCTTTAGGGAAGCCCAGACAACCGAGCAGGTAGAGCGTTGGACCGTTTCGATGCTTGGGTCCTGGGTTCGAATCCCGGCTGTGAGCCAAATAGTTGTGCTGGCTTTCTCTTATATCTCTTATCCCTCTTTGATATCACCCTTGATGTGGTGTAGAGGATGTTAAACTTGTTAAGAAGCAGCCAGCCAATCCCGCCAACTCGACTGCCCCCTGCCTCCCTCTCCCCTACCATCCTCCCCCCCCCTTCCCCCTCTCGAATGTGGGCTACAGCCGCTGGACACCAGAGGTGTAATAAAACTGCTTCCAAATGGCGAGGACTAAGTAGAGAATCTAGCTTTCTTCAGACATCGACAGTTTACAGAGGGGAGAGCACACTAAATCACGTTAAAAGCACAGAATGGGACAGTTAGAGTGCACTACCCTTGAGATTTTGGCGACGATGGAAGCCGGTGGGTTTGGTGGTTTTCTGTCGTGGATTTCCTGTTTGGGGATTTTGGTTTTGTTTGTTTTGTCGAATTGTTTGGCTGGTTTTGTTTGTTTGTTTGTTTGTTTGTTTGTTTGTTTGTTTTGTTTTGTTTTTGTTTTTTGCTGTTATTTTGTTTTGTTTTTTTTGGTTCTTGTTGATTTTGTGTTGTTTGTTTTGTTTTGTGAGATGATTTTGTTGTTTTTTTGTTTTTGTTTTGTTTTTTTTGTTTTTTTTTGGGGGGGGGGTCTTGGGGGAGAGGGGTGGTTGTGTTTGTTTGTTTGCTCTGTTTGGTTTTGGCTTTGGTTTTTGTTGTGGTGGTGGTGTTTGTTTGGTTTTTTTTTTTGCTTTTTTTTTGGGGGGGGGGTGTTTTGTTTTTTGGGGGTGTTTTGTTTTGTTTTGTTTTGGGAGGAGGAAAAAAAGTTGGTTAATAGATATTTTAACTGTTTGTTGGTGGTGGTGCTTTTTTTAGTGCACACAGCATCTCATACCTCAAAAACTCAGATTAAGATTCACTGACCCCTCCCACCTTCCCTGCAGTGCTTGCGACCTTTCAGTGACCTGGCCGTGGTGCCTGATTCCCACTGGTCCAAGGAGATCCATTCCATTCCTGTCCGATATACCACTGGGAAACGCCTACGCGACAGAGAAGGCCGGCCGAGTAATGACGAAATGTCCTGCGTCCTTCACG
>JACVVK020000567.1:352500-356461 GCA_018292915.2 Batillaria attramentaria | reverse complement strand
GCCAGTTTCTTATGCATGGACCTAGACACTGGTCGAGACAACGGAGTCAAAAGCCTGCCGGCCAGTGCAATGACGTCATGCATTCCTGTGTGTGGAATTCCCGGGCATCCCTAGGAATTTCGCGCTCTGCGCATGTCCGAACACCGTTTCCTCTTTCCCGCGTGTTGTCGTGTTCGGTAATCGTCTGCTATTTGTTTATGGAAAGAAGACATCGACTTTACCCAGTAACCCCATCCAGATATATATATATATTTGTAAGGAAAAGGAATAATATAAGTATTATAACCAACAAACTAACGAACAACTTAGTGAGAAGAGGAATACTTATAGTGGAGCGATGAATTTATTTCTTATTTCTTATGGAGATGAGAATGAAAATGAGTATGAAAGATGATTTGAAGTGTGTAGCAGTGTACGTGTGTGTTGGTTAGTGTTTATCAGTGTGAGTGTGTGTTGGTTTGTTAGGTGTCTGTAGAAGTGGTGTGCGTGGGCGTCTGTATGGGTCAGTGTGTGGCTGGGTTTGGAAGTAACGTTTTTATGCAGTGTGGTGAAGGTAAGAGTGGTCTGTGTGATCTGTTTGGTGTGGCGTATGTGGGTGTTGTGTATGGTGTCGTGGTTTTGGTGCAGGGTATTTGAGGTGTGATAAGGATGATGTGGGTGCAGATGTGGATGTGAATGGTGTGTTCGTATGTGTGGATGAGGGTGGTTTGGATGCGGATGTGGAATGGTGGTGTAGGTGTAGGTTTACTTGATGAGGGTGGTTCAAGGTGTATGTGTGGATGAGGTTGCTGGTTTGGTAGAAAGTGGTGCAGATGTGGATGTGTGTGAGGGTAGTGTAAGTGTATATGTGGATGGGGGTGGTGCAGATGTAGATGTGGGTTGTGTGTGCACAGGTTCAGGTGTGGATGCAGGTGTATGTGTAGGTGTGGGCATGCGTAAGCGTGGTGGAAGAGGTGTGTTGTTGGTGCATGTGTTACGCGATATACGTGTACCTGCGTAGTTCATGTACTGCGCATTTTTTTTGCGTAGTTCATGAACTGTCCGACGCTGTTGCATAGTTCATGAACTGCGCAACAATGCTGCGCAGTTCATGAAATACGCAAAGTAGAACTGCTCATTACATGAACTGCGCAAAGGGTGTAATCTCGGTGGTGAACACGAATCGCAGACTGTGAATTTCATGAACTATGCAATGTCGCTGTTTATCTTTATTGCCACAGCAAAACAAAAAACAAAAACAAAACCACTAAATTCTGACCTCAATGTCAATCGAAACTATAGCGGAATATTCTTGCAAGTAATACGGGCATGACATGCACTGGTGCAATCTCTTTTGTTTTTGAAACATTTGCACCTGATTTTGAAACATCCTGTCTTGCAAGACCATTTCACCTTTCCCTGACCCTCACCCACCGACAACAGGCGAACAGCTGTACGGATGGACATCTCATCTGATGGTCACATGTAATCTTATTAAACTTTGTCATTTCAATTTGGTTTCGTGCAAATACCCCTGATAAAACCCCAGCTTTTGTTCCTATTTTGAACCCTCTCTCACTTTTTTCTATGACAACACCAGTCAGGTTGAGTGGATCCCCCCTCCCCCGATCAAACTCAGACACTGGTACAAGAACGTTATCGCCAACATCAAGAGCCTTCATTTTCGCAACTGATCGGTCGAGCATTCTTTTTGCTTGTCGTTTTAGACCATGTGCTGCAGCTGCTCTGATACTATGATAATGGTCATTTTGATTTTCATCTGCCTCTGTCGCGTCACTCTGAGTCTGATCTGTCTCTGTCGCGTCATCCTGAGTCTGATCTGTCTCTGTCGCGTCATCCTGAGTCTGATCTGTCTCTGTCGCGTCATCCTGAGTCTGATCTGTCTCTGTCGCTCATCCTGAGTCTGATCTGCCTCTGTCGCGTCACTCTGAGTCTGATCTGTCTCTGTCGCGTCACTCTGAGTCTGATCTGCCTCTGTCGCGTCACTCTGAGTCTGATCTGTCTCTGTCGCGTCACTCTGAGTCTGATCTGTCTCTGTCGCGTCACTCTGAGTCTGATCTGTCTCTGTCGCGTCACTCTGAGTCTGATCTGTCTCTGTCGCGTCACTTGCAGTCTCGTCGCGTCACTTGTCTCGTCGGTGTTTGTTGCGCCAAGCTGATTTCCAAAATTGTTGCGTCGGTATGAGTCTCATAATAATCGTCTGTGTCCATGTCTTCTTCTATTGCCCCCTTTGCATGAGCTTCCCGGTCTTCTTTTTTGCCTGTAAGAGGCCTTCGTAAAATCTCTAACCCTTTTTTTTCATAGTCATCAGACCACAAGCCTCACGCCGAGTCATTTGTATTGACACTCATCTTGCTTCAGAATCGTTGTGTTCAAGCACCTGTGCGAAAGATTGTGATCTGCCTAAAAATAATCCTGTTTTTCAGACAAATTGGCTTTGAGTGTATGTCTTTTACATCATATCAGGGATGTCACTGGTGGCCGGACACAGGACTATGACCGATAGACTTGGCCAAATGTCCGATGAAAAAAACTGTCCAGCAGGACAGATGTCCGATTGTTTATTTCAAGAGGATGTCATATGTCCGATTGTGTTTCTGTTCATCGCGGACAAACTAGTGACATTTTTCCGAGTGAGGGGCTGCCGCCTTGCGCTACTCGGGGAGCTTGCTCACTTGCGCAGAGAATATTTTTAGTTGCACGCCCGCAAAGCGAGTGACCTGTGGTATTCCCTAAAAGAAGCCCTCTGATTGGCAAAGAGTTTAACCCTGACCTTTGTTTATGTGGTTCCTGTTTTACAATGCTTTATGCCAGAATGTCCTATTGTTTCGTTCCAGTTCAGGACAAATGTCCTATTCATCTGCCACCTTCCAGGACATTTGTCCTATAGGTTTCAAGCTCCAGTGACATCCCTGCATATTAACGTGTGCTGTGCAAATTAGCAGAAAATATCTTGTGGTAGCGACACCTCAAGTCTGTAAGAATGTTTGACTGGTGGACACAGGGTGAGTGGGTGGGTGTTTGGGGGTTTATCGTTCTTTTCCACCACATATGGTGATATCAAAGACGGGTCAACGATGAAAAAAGCAGGCACCGATTCCCTGGATTTCCCTGTTTACGTTCACAGGAAACAGACCTCGGCAAACATGGGAAAGCTAATTACTCAGCTTGAACTCGCATGAACAGACTCTTATTATTTGTTCATGTAGTGACTTTATAAGGTTCCCACGTAGTGTCTGCTGGTTGTGTCTGAGTCCCGAATATACATGCAGTTGTGTTCGACCACCAGTGTGGAAGACAGTGTTCTGCCTAATAAGTCCTTTTTTCAGATCACTTGGCTTTAAGTGTATGTCTTTTACATCATATTAAAGTGTGCTGTGCAAATTAGCTGAAATGTCCCGTGGTAGCGACACCTCTAGTCTGTAAGAATGTTTGACTGGTTGACACAGGGTGAGTGGGTGGGTGTTTGGGGGTTTATCGTCCTTTTCCACCACATAGGATGAGACGGGGCAACGATGAAAAAGCTAGCACAAATATTTGGCCCCAGCCGGGATCAAACTCATGACCTGAGCAGTAGAAGTCCAACGCTCTACCATTTGACCACCCCGGCTTCCCTACTTGTGGACACAGAGATTCCCTGGATTTCCCGGTTTACGTTAACAGGAAACAGATGTCGTTCAACATTGCAAGTTAATTACTCAGCTTCAACACTCGTGAACAGCTTCTATTTATTTGTTTATGCAATGACTTTCTCACGTTCCCACATTGTATTGGCTGGTTGTGTCTGAGTCCCGACTATACATGCAGCAGTTGTGTTCGAGCACCAGTGCGGAAGACTGAATTCTGCCTAAAAATAATCCTTTTTTCAGACCACTTGGCTTTGAGTGGATGTCTTTTACATCATATTAGCGTGTGCTGTGCAACTTATCTTAAATATCCCATGGTAGCGACACCTAAAGTC
>JACVVK020000567.1:310000-345000 GCA_018292915.2 Batillaria attramentaria | reverse complement strand
CTGTACCTAAACGCCATTGAGACACGCACCAGACTGCTGGAGAAAGAAGCCACGGACATGAAGGAGGGCGCGCGGCAGATCATTGACGTCTTGGTAAGTCTGTATTACGTCATGAGTCTGAAATGATTTTTATTTACGTCGTGGCGAGGTTGGTGTGTCTAACTAGTAATAGTAGTAATAGTAAGTGAGTATGTATAGGCGCTTTACCTAGTTTCTTGAATCGGCCCAAAGCGCCGCGAACTGAACCCAACATGCACGCTCACGTGAATCACACGCATTCTCTCACACATTGGACATGGACACAGAACAATCTCGTGGTGCGAAGGGCCAGCTGAGCTATTTAAAGACTAACTAACTAACTAACTAACTAGACTAACTGATGACGAATTCTACCTGTTTTACGTCATGGCGAGTATGACACATTTTACGCCATGGCGGATGGGTGGGTGGGTGTTTAGGAGTTTAACGTCGTTTTCCACCACGCAAGGGTGATATCAAAGACGGGCCAACGAGAAAAAGGCCAGCACAAATATTTGGCCCCAGCCGGGAATCGAACACGCCATGGCGGATTTCACGTGTTTTACGTCATACCGAGTCTGGCGTATCTTTCGTGTGACGAATCTGACGTGTTTTACGTCATGACGAATCTCACGTGTTTCACGTCATGACAAGTGTGACGTGTTTTACGCCATGACGAATCTCACGTGGTTACGTCATAACGACTACGACGTGTTTTACGCTATGACGTGTTTTACGGTTTAAAAGACAATTTGTGTATTCTTTCAGATGTTGTCCCACTTGGACGCCTTGACCTACTTCCTGGAGATGGGTCACTTCAGCGAGGCACAAGAGGACGTGTTACAACGTCGGCTTCAGATACTGGTGAGTGTAGACAGGTAGATACTGGTGAGTGTAGACAGGTAGATACTGGTGAGTGTAGACAGGTAGATACTGGTGAGTGTAGACAGGTAGAGTCCGTTTGCCGGAAACACGTAGGTGTCTTTTCCCCTCCCGATTTCCATTCAATATTGTCAGGAAAATACGTGTACCTGACTCAGAGACCATGCACCCCCCCCCCCCCTTTTTTTTTTGTTTCCATCTGTTTGCCACCGTTAAGACAGAATATACAGAAATATACAGAGTCATAAGATCAGGGCCTGGGCGCAACGACAAGTACGTATACACGTGATACATATGACACTGACGACATCAGCGATAATACTTACGGTGATGATACTTACGATGGTGATGATGATGATGACGTCAGACGACGGTGACAGGTATGGTGATGGTGGTGTTGATTACAATGACGAAAACGACAATCATGATGACAACAAACACGACGATGACTACGACTAAGATAATTACAATGACGTTGATGATGATGATGATGACGACGACGATTGTAATGAGGACGACGACGAAGATGATGGTGACAATCCTTGATGACGACGACAATAATGATGGTATTGATGATGACAGGAGAGCTCGAAGGAGTCTCTGAATGAAGACAGACGTCAGCGAATGTTGAATCAGGTCCGTCTCAAGTTGTCCTACCTGTGTGCCAACAGTGGCCGCCATCAGGAGGCAGAGAAACTACAGCAAGACGTGCTGGCCTACAGGAAGGGGTGAGTGATGTAGAACACAAAATGTGATGGCGTCATAGATCTGTTGATGACGAAACTACAGCGAGACGTGCTGGCCTACTGGCAGGAGTGGAGCACAGCATGTGCTGACGTCATAGATCTGCTACACGAGTTTTGATGACGAAACTACAGCAGGGATAATATTATGCACTTGCCGAGGATTGATCTTGACTGTTTGACTAGAACGTCATTGTGATTTTTATGGGCAGGGTGAATTCCGGATTTTTAAGCCGTGACCTGTAATATAGTGCTAGAGGGGTATAATAATTATACTATTATAGGCTGGGTTTCGGGGGTAGGGCCGTAGGTGTAGTTTGAGGGAGGTGACAGAGAAGAAAGTTGTAGCCCAAGGCCAAAAATCGGTCTGCGCAGGTGCATGTTGATATTTAATGACTGATAGTCATAAAATGATTTCAAATCAGTTACGTACCGTTTGCACATAATCTTCGGCTGAGCTATACCCGAAACGATTTCACGGCTTCGCAGCAAGGAAACAGTAGACGAAAGTCAAGCGCTCATCGGACCGCACCTGATTGGCTGGTTTACCGCAATGTCAAGGGCAGTGGAACATTGTAAGCCTGGTAGGCTTTAGATGGAGACTCGGGCATTGTTTACGTGGGTATCACCTTTTGTTTACCAAAATATCAACGACCTTTCCCTCGGAGGTACATCAAGGGCTACCACACGGCTCTCCGCCAATCGCTGTAGGAGAACGAAAATGAAATGAAAACAAACTTATTTTGATTACTTTGTATACAAACCTCCCCCCCCCCCCCCCTTCGCTTTTTTCAGGGTGGTAGATAAGGCGAAAGGTCAGGAACTTCAAATAGCCATGAAGGATCTGGCGGTCTGTTTCCACGCCATGGGACTCCTGCAGTCAAGAGTGGGACATTTCGACAAGGTTCGTGATGTTTGCAAGGAAAAGAAAAACAACAAACAAGTTTGTCTACTGTGTCTTGGGATGAAACGCGGGGATTTCTGTATTCCCCATACTGTATGGCTGCTTTTGCCTGCATAGCACAACAGTAGTTCGTTGTTGTTGTTGTTGTTGTTGTTGTTGTTCTTGTTGTTTTAAACAGTATTGTCCCTTTCGGGAAATCCGCGCAGCTTCCCCCCGGAGAAGTGCGGCGCAGCCATTGTATCTTGTTCCTGCATGCAGTTACTGGACACAGATGCAAATTTAAAGACGCACGCTGTATATTCCTGTATAATGTATATTCCTCCTAAACGTAACGTTGCATATGACACCCTAGAACAGCTTTAAAATTCACTAAAAACCCGGCAGCCAAAGACTCATGTGTAGAGAAAATTTCAACAAATTCCAATATTGCGGTTTTTGGCAATGTTAGCAGCGACCACATACCCCCTCATTCCTCTGTCGTCTGCTGGCTCTTGTGCCAGCCGCGTATGAATACAAATAGTCCACATGCCAGGCTCAGTTTGCCCTAATTTTATTGTCACCTGGCATGAAACTTATTTACAAAAAGCCCCAGACTGCCATAAAAAAAATTAATATATATATGCACGGAAATTTAAAAAGGGGCAAAAATGCGGTACATGTACTATTTTTAGCGTAGTTGTAACTGCATGCCCCGGAAGCTATTCGTATCCTGTAGCCTGTATGTTCTACTTGTTAGTATCCTGTAGCCTGTATGTTCTACTTGTTAGTATCCTGTAGCCTGTATGTTCTACTTGTTAGTATCCTGTAGCCTGTATGTTCTACTTGTTAGTATCCTGTAGCCTGTATGTTCTACTTGTTAGTATCCTGTAGCCTGTATGTTCTACTTGTTAGTATCCTGTAGCCTGTATGTTCTACTTGTTAGTATCCTGTAGCCTGTATATTCTACTTGTTAGTATCCTGTAGCCTGTATATTCTACTTGTTAGTATTCTGTAGCCTGTATATTCTACTTGCTTCTTCTGAATTTTGCGCGGGTTGCAGGCGATCTCTCACTACCAGCAGGCGATGGATTTACACGAGAAGCTGAAGAACCCAGTGGAGTACGCCGACAGTATGAACAACCTTGGAGTCATGCTCATGAAAAGAGGCAACTACGAACACGCGGCACAACTCTGCACGAAGGCGCTCAAGGTGAACGTTCAGATTATCGTTACTGCGTGTACCGCAGCTGTCTCGGTGACTGTTTCAACGTTTGGAATTGTCTAGAAAGGCTTTAACTTTATGGCAGAACTGACAAAAACGTAACTTTAATGTGTCATCAAAGAGTATTTTTCACTCTCCATGGTTAAAATGACAAAAGAGGGGTGGGGTGGGGGGATGGAGTGCGAGTGTGTGTGTGTGTGTGTGTGTGTGTGTGTGTGTGTGTGTGTGTGTGTGTGTGTTGGGGGAGGGGGGAGGGGGCGTTAAGGGGAGGGCGTATTATAGGCCGAAATGTAATAGTGGAACTAACTCCACACCAGTCCACATCATTACCACCTTTTAATGATCATCAAAGTTTCAGATCTATTCAAAGACTATGGTACTAACTTCTTTGCTCTACCAAAATCCGCCCTTAACCTTGACCTTGACTTTGTTCTCTAGATATACGAGGAGGAATATTTCGGTCACCTTCCTCCGATCATCGGCGTGATGACGGGAAACATCGCTGTGTGTTACCGTAACCTGAACAGACTGGATGAGAGCGAGGAGATGTACAAAAAGTGAGAGACTTCTGTTCTTGTTGATTCTATAGCGTATGGGTGTCGATAAATAAGAACCTCTATCTTATAGCGTATGGCTGTCGATAAATAAGAACCTCTATCTTATAGCGTATGGCTGTCGATAAATAAGAACCTCTATCTTATAGCGTATGGCTGTCGATAAATAAGAACCTCTATCTTATAGCGTATGGCTGTCGATAAATAAGAACCTCTATCTTATAGCGTATGGGTGTCGATAAATGAGAACCTCTATCTTATAGCGTATGGGTGTCGATAAATAAGAACCTCTATCTTATAGCGTATGGGTGTCGATAAATAAGAGCCTCTATCTTATAGCGTATGGGTGTCGATAAATAAGAGCCTCTATCTTCCTAACACCGCTGAGATGGAAAACTGCCGCTTTCCAAACTGTAAGACTATTGTTTCCCAGATAGAGGAGGGCGTTAAGAGGAGGGCGTTAAGAGGAGGGCGTTAAGAGGAGGGCGTTAAGAGGAGGGCGTTAAGAGGAGGGCGTTAAGAGGAGGGCGTATTAGAACTAGAAGGATGTTTCATTTGGCCATCGCTAACCGATAGAACGTTAAGAGGGAGGGCGTTAAGAGGAGGGCGTTAAGAGGAGGGCGTTAAGAGGAGGGCGTTAAGAGGAGGGCGTTAAGAGGAGGGCGTTAAGAGGAGGGCGTTAAGAGGAGGGCGTTAAGAGGAGGGCGTATTAGAACTAGAAGGATGTTTCATTTGGCCATCGCTAACCGATAGAACGTTAAGAGGAGGGCGTTAAGAGGAGGGCGTTAAGAGGAGGGCGTTAAGAGGAGGGCGTTAAGAGGAGGGCGTTAAGAGGAGGGCGTTAAGAGGAGGGCGTTAAGAGGAGGGCGTTAAGAGGAGGGCGTTAAGAGGAGGGCGTATTAGAACTAGAAGGATGTTTCATTTGGCCATCGCTAACCGATAGAACGTTAAGAGGAGGGCGTTAAGAGGAGGGCGTTAAGAGGAGGGCGTTAAGAGGAGGGCGTTAAGAGGAGGGCGTTAAGAGGAGGGCGTTAAGAGGAGGGCGTTAAGAGGAGGGCGTATTAGAACTAGAAGGATGTTTCATTTGGCCATCGCTAACCGATAGAACGTTAAGAGGAGGGCGTTAAGAGGAGGGCGTTAAGAGGAGGGCGTTAAGAGGAGGGCGTTAAGAGGAGGGCGTTAAGAGGAGGGCGTTAAGAGGAGGGCGTTAAGAGGAGGGCGTATTAGAACTAGAAGGATGTTTCATTTGGCCATCGCTAACCGATAGAACGTTAAGAGGAGGGCGTATTACGTTAAGAGGAGGGCGTATTACGTTAAGAGGAGGGCGTATTACGTTAAGAGGAGGGCGTATTAGAACTAGAAGTGTGTTTCATTTGGCCATCGCCAACATTTTCGTGACTTTGCGGGGGGGGGGGGGGGAGGAGGAAGAGAGAGAGTCAATGAATCTTTATTTTAGAGAGAGAGAGAGAGAGAATTATATGTTTGTGTTTGTTACCGTCAGTGATTCTTGTTTCGTTCGAAATCTTTGCTGCTCTGATTGTCCCATTGTTGCTGGCCCTAAAAAAAAGAAAACAAGATGGCCACCAGCCCAATATGTTGTTTCCATTCAATGACCTGCTGCAGTCACAGTCGTAGTCGTTGTGTCATGTATGCAGCCCGCGCGCACACGCCGGAACGCAAGCTCTCTGACATCAAGCATGCTGACATTAAGAAAGTACTGAAAACCCTTATCGTGCCTCTATGCACTTGCAAAAACCCAAACACATGAGGTCGTGTGAGCTCGCCTAGCTGGTTGACGTCACAACTTGTTGGCGTATGCGAGGTTCTACATGGGTGAATGAATTCTTGTAATAAAGTCGTTCCCCTTTGACAGAGTTACTTCCCGCAGACCTGACTGACAGACGATTGCTTACTGGTATCGGAGAAGAGACCCTCTCTCTCTCTCTCTCGCCTTAGACGCGCGCTTGCGCGCGCACGCACGCACCCCCCCTCCCCCTACACACACACACACACACACACACACATTATGCAAAGACCTTGGAATCAGAAAGACGCGTCACTCCTGCCCTCGTAAGATTAGACTCCAGAGTGCAGTCCCTTTTCGGCGGGGCGTGAAAATGTGACTGCTTACACCCAGCGCCATTTTTAAAAATGGCGAATTTTTTTTTTTTTAGAAAAGCAGAGACTTGTGTGTCATATGATTCGATTTGAAACGAAGTCTTGAATATCCGACCACTTTTCGTTTGGGCAAAATCTTTGCCAGCGGACAATTATTGTTGCGCTTTGATGGCACTGTTTACGTGGTAGACTGATCCAACAGGATGTGAGTAAACGGCAAGGGGGTTGCACTCTGACAGGCAAGGGTGTTGCACTCTACAGGCAAGTATTATTGCACGGTGCAGACGATCACGTACCTGCCTTGTGGTGGAATAAGAGACGATTACAAAAGCATACACACCCGTGCTCTAGGACTGAATGTAATAATAGATCTGTCCATTCAGACAGAGACAGGTTATGTATGTCTCTGATTCAGAAACACGCCTACTTTCACTCTGAAGACAGCCTGCTAATCACTTGCGCCACTGAGGATCCCTCTGGGTTCAAAGCTGGTCAAGGATGACATAGTGCGCGACCTTGTGTTTGAGAGCACCGAGACAATTTAGGCCCGTCACGGTAGCGCAGTGAGCGCCATTTCCCCACTGTGCACAGAGGTACTTTCCACTGAAAGACTCTGTGCTCCAGAGAGTGTCGTAAGAGAGACATATAGCGGGACAACGCGAAGAGTTGTCTGCCCGCATTAGCGCGCATCCTAGATCTGGCCCCTATAGTGACAGCATGGCGGAAAGTGGAAAGCGATCACAAAAGCATGCAATTGTGTTCTGCGCCGAATTGTTCAAATAACAGACAAATATAAACGGGGAAATACTTCTTTTGGTATTCCTGTTGAAAAACAAACATTTTTTTTTCGCTTTCTTGTCCAAAAAAAGAAAAGAAAAAAAAAAAAGACCTCAAGTGGTACGTGTGCATGCAGTGTAAACTAACAGTAAACACACGCGGCTGACGCAGATACAGCGTAATTTTTTTCCCTGACAACTTTACAAATCACGGTGACTTAAATTGTGCTAGCGTCTACCTGCATCTAAATTCAGAACACACACACACACACACACACACACACACACACACACAGAGAACAAAATCATCCGGCTGAACTTCGTTCTAACCATTGTAAAACCATATCACAACATAGAATCTGCTGGATCGTCGGTCGCAGATATGATTAATGCTGAGTTAGCAGGAAGTATTCAGCGGATGCGTCCATCTTTGGATCTCTCGCACATTCGATCTTTCTGTGTTCCGTACTAGTTTTACTTGAACACATCGAACGAAATGCACTGCGTAGCCTACGTACAGCAGTGAAAGCCAAACTAGATCTTTCTTTCGTCCTCCGGAACTTTGAGAGTACTTATGTTTTCCATAGGCCTAAAACACATGCGAAATATATGGGGGGAGACCACCTGGCAGTCGCTGACATCTTCGTTTTTGTTTATTTTCTTAAAATGTTTTACGGCGGCTAGTGTAGGGTTGGGTCAAACAACTGCGTAGATCTGCGGGATGCGCGCTAATGCGCGCAGACAACTCTTACGCGTTGTCCCTCAAAGGGAGGTAAGTGAACTATCTTTATGTTTCCAAGATCTTTGCATTATGCTTCTGAGTGTGAGTCAGTGGCAAAAACGAAACCCACTGAAATTCCCGCTTTCCACATGTCAAGTTGTAGAGACTCTTGCGAAAAGATACTGCATTTCGATGCAAAATAATTTCTAGACCATCCCAGAACATGCTGGTGCAGTAACGTCAGTAGATTACGTCACCTTGGAGAGATTTCGAGCCTTCCAGTAAGTTGAGGAATGTTCTAGATCTGACGTAAGCAGCCCCCCTGCACAGCGTTCTGGATTCTTCTTCTTTCATGAATTTGTTCTCCGCGCATATTCTGTTCATAAAGTATTGGAGTTGTAGTCTGTTGTATCCCGTATCATCTCTGCGAGTGCACGATGATGGCGACATAGCATAAGTAAAATACAACACCACGTCTCCAAACAGAGGAATTCCGAAAGAAAGTGGCGAGACACCCCCAAGAAAAAACAGCATCACGTCAATCAAACATGACGCACTTACTTTACGTCAGTGCGCGTGCGTCTCTTCTTCGATGTTTGTGAGGCGTGTGGCTTGCAGAGGAAATGTGCTGTGAGTACAAATTTTCGAGTCAACTGACGATAACGGCTGCAGTGAATTTTTCTAATTTTTTTGTATATTTTTTATGGCACCCCAGGCTCATTATCTATGTATAGTAGGAGCGATTTTGAGATCTAAAGTGTGTTCACCAGCACTTTCATCAGGTACGGCTTACGCCAAAAGTATAAAAGCGACAACCTCCAAACTTCACTTAGTTGAGAGTCCGTATTCATGCTATCTATGTCCAAAAAATGGAGTGGTTTAGGTAAATATTACGCCTTTAAACGCCAGAAAGCCACTTATTCTGAAAAGGGCGATAACTCGCAAATCATGTGTGCAATTGTACCTGGATCGGGCCTTCTATTCAACAATCTTGATTCATTTAGAAACCCCAAATTTGAAATCGATCGGTTCAGTATTTTCGGAGAAATAGGCATCTGAACTGGGTTCACATGCAATGTCAACTCAGGCTCGGTTTACATGAAAACTATAAGAGCGACCATTTTCTAGTAGTGAGTCAATTCAGAGTCCGTATTCAAGCTATCTACTGCCAAAAAATTGAGTGATTTAAATAAATATTACGCCTGTACACGAAAGACAACCAACTTGTCTCAAAAGGGCGATAACTCCCAAATCACTTAAGCAATCATCACACGCTTGAATCGTCTAATGTAACATTTTGATAAATTTGGATACCCCAAATTTGAAGCCATTCGGTTGAGTATTTTCGAAGAAACGGGCCTGGACACAATTCACACACGCACACACACACGCACACACATCCGCACAGACGGCACTCAGTGAGGAGAAGAAGCGCGTTCGGAACAGCATACATGCCAGCATCGATGACGCAGGTTTTCTTACGTCATTGTCAGAGTTACACTTGCATAATCGTCTCTGCGGGAGATCGGCAGTGACGTGCGTTTGTACCACAGATGCTTGCCTATGAACGTGGAAATTTTAGCCCGTCCTATTATGTTGTTTCCATTACTATGGAAACAACATAAAAAAGGGGGGAAAAAAAAGATTGAGAGATAGGGGTACTATTGGCATTTATCATGACTTTGTCACACAGGGCGATAGACATCTCAGAACGGGCCCTAGGTCGCAACCATCCAAACGTGGCTGCTGCCCTGACCAACCTGGGAACACTGGAGGTCAACAGACAACACTTTCAGGACGCCGAGAAACACTTCAAGGAAGCTCTGGCCATTCACAAGGTCAGTTACTGCCTACCAAGTTTCTTCCATAATGCGCTGTTCTTCACTTCAGGCGTAAGGACACAAAATAACCGTGGGTTCATGTTTGGTGTTTCTCTGGGGTACCCTGCTTGCTGAACGTGGTAAGGACACAAAATGACCGTGGGTTCATGTTTGGTGTTTCTCTGGGGTACCCTGCTTGCTGAACGTGGTAAGGACACAAAATGACCGTGGGTTCATGTTTGGTGTTTCTCTGGGGTACCCTGCTTGCTGAACGTGGTAAGGACACAAAATGACCGTGGGTTCATGTTTGATGTTTCTCTGGGGTACCCTGCTTGCTGAACGTGGTAAGGACACAAAATGACCGTGGGTTCATGTTTGGTGTTTCTCTGGGGTACCCTGCTTGCTGAACGTGGTAAGGACACAAAATGACCGTGGGTTCATGTTTGGTGTTTCTCTGGGGTACCCTGCTTGCTGAACGTGGTAGTCTGTAGCGATTGTTGTTGTCATGAAAAAGCGTGATTTTCGTGATGTTTGTGTAATGTATGTCAAGATGCATGGCAGGCGGTCACAAAAACAGGCAATCTGCCATTGAAGCTGAGAGTTTTTGCACAGAGGTGGGACACAAGTGAGGCAAGCGTACATGTGTGAACTGCCTTTCTGGCCTGAAGAGAAAGTAGACGTGCATTACTCCAGTGAGTAGTGAACGGAAAGGAGATATTCAATTTTTTTTTATTAACTCCTGTCAGGCGTGTGCCTTGGAAAGGTCTGTTCATGGCATTATTTGTTTCTTCTTTTTTTTTTCTTGGGTTTTTTTTTGTTTTTTGTTTTGCTGCCACATCTCTTTGTGGGCGAAATGGTGAAACGACTCGACACGCATCGCACTTGTGTTGTCACCAGGGTAAATACAACAGGATATGGTAACAACATAAAAATGAGGTTATGTTGACTACATTTCGGAATACAAAACAAAGAAACAGATAAACCAAAAGCTACTGAAAAAGTATGAAAGACAGAAACCGACAGAAAGCGTCTGTGAAGGAGTCGAATCGAGCACACACACACACAACGCAATGTACAACACACAAACAGACGAAATTGCTTTGTTCAGCCTACTCAAATTTCTAGATCTGATGGAGACCGCGAAAGTCTCTTGCCGTAGTCGAGTTTGTCGGGTCATCTAGGCCAAGCAGAAACTTCCAGCTGTCTTCGCTGGGTCAGAAACTACTGCACTATACACTATGTTTATAAACGCGTAAACAAATTAGAAATAAATATTGAAAAAATGTTATGTTTGTTTACATCTACAAGTAAATCTCTTTCAACATATGTTTCTGTATACATACACACATACATACATACATACATACATACACACATACATACATACATACATACATACATACACACATACATACATACATACACACACACACACACACATACATACATACATACATACATACATACATACATACATATACGTATGCATGCATATGCGTATACATACATACATATATATATGTATGTATATATATATATATATATGTATATGTATGCATGTATGTATGTATGTACATGCGTACGTTCGTACCTACGGGTGTATATATCTGTATGTTATATACGTATGTGTGTGTGTGTGCGCGCGCGCATACATACCGACCACAGTTGGAATGCTAGGAGACAGAATATGCTGATGTGAAATTACTCTTTCCACAGGCCTGCGTGTCTCCACCCAACAACACGGATCTGTTCAAAGCGCGCGAGAAGTACGTGTACACGCTGATCAAACTGGACAAGCACAAGGCCGCCATGGAAGAGTTTCAAATACTGCGTAAGTAGTTCATTTGCACCGACACTGTCAGTTTTTGATAACCTCTCCAGAAGACCTGGCTGGGGCCAAAATACTGGTGTTGGACTTTTCTCGTTGCCCGTCTTTGATATCACCCTTACTTACTTACTTAGGCCCTTGGCTCCACGTGGAGCATAGGCCATCGACAACCCTTCGCCATCGCACTCTGTTCTGGGCTAGTCTTGCCACTCCAGTCCAGTTGGTCCCCTGCTTACATAGCTCTGCCTCAGTGTCCCGCCTCCAGCTGTTGCGAGGCCGGCCTCTCTTCCTTTTCCCCTGCGGGTTCCATGTCAGGGCTTGGCGTGTGGTGTTGGATGGTGGCTTCCTGAGGGTGTGTCCAATCCAGCCCCACTTCCTCCGCAGGATCTGCTTGGCCACTGGTTCCTGCCCCGCTCGCTCCCACAGCTCTTCATTCCGGATCTTCTCTGGCCATCGGATGTTGAAGATGCGCACTCAAGACAGGTGTTGAGAAATGTCTGGATCTTCTGCTGCATCGTCCTTCGTTTGTCCTCCATGTTTCGCATCCGTAGAGCAGAACTGACTTCACGTTGGAGTTGAAGATGCGAAGTTTGGTTCTTATGCTGACAACTTTGGATGCCCAGACGTTCTTCAGCATGACCATTGCTGCCCTTGCCTTGCCGATTCTGGCTGTGACGTCTCGGTCTGTGCCTCCCTGTCCATCAACCACACTCCCCAGGTAGACAAAAGACTCCACCTCCCTGATGGGCTCTCCACCGACTGTGACTGGTGTGTTGGCAGTGGTGTTGATCTTCATCAGCTCGGTTTTCTTCCTGTTGATCTTGAGCCCTGTTCCGGCTGATGTGGCTTCCAGGCACGTAGTCTTGTCCTGCATCTGGCTGTGGCTGTGAGACAGGAGCGCCAGGTCGTCCGCGAAGTCGAGGTCATCCAGCTGCGTCCAGAGTGTCCACTGTATCCCGTTTTTCCTGCCTGCTGTAGTGGTCTTCATGATCCAGTCGATGACCAGGAGGAAGAGAAACGGGGACAACAGGCATCCCTGGCGGACTCCGGTCTTCACCTCGAAGCTTTCTGACAACTGGCCGGCATGGGCAATCCTGCAGCTCATGTCTTGGTAGGTGCACTGGATCAGGGAGATGATCTTCCCGGGAACTCCATAGTGCCTTAGCAGCTTCCACAGCGCCGTACCTGGTGGAAAATGACGTTAAACTCCCGAACATTCTCCCACCCGCCAGAATACTATTGTATTATATACTGACGTCCAAAAGAAAAGAAACGCGAAAAACAGTGTCTAGTTTCATTATTGCATAATGAAAAAAAATCTTAACAAAATTCAAATTTCTATTAACTAATGTCCAATTTTTGGTACAGCACAACACTGACGTATTGTCCATAACATCAGTAAGGTTGCGGTGACGATGCGCCATTTGCGCTTAACAGAACAGTCAATAGCGAGTATGGCCCCCATTAGCATCGATGACGGCCTGGCAGCGGCGGGTCATTGAGCGGACCAACGTGTTGCTGGCTGCCCTGGGAATGTTGGCCCAGGCCTGCCGGACGGCCGGTCAAGTTCAGCGACAGTTGTGGGCCTTGGGACCACCCTATTGAGCTGTATCTGGAGCAAATCCCAAAATTGCTCATGTCAGGAGATAACGCTGGCCAAGGCATCACCTGGAAGCCCGAGCGCTGCAGGAGGTCCTGGGTAGCCCTGGCAGTGTGGGGGCGCGCGTTGTCGTGCTGGAAAACCCAGTTCCCGTGGGCCTGAAAAAAGGGCAGCACATGAGGGTGCAGCACCTGGTCCATGTACCGCTGCGCTGTGATGCCGTTGCCGCGTCCAGGACCCAGGCATTGGAAGATGACGGGTCCCAGCACCTGGTTGTGGCCGATGGCGCCCCACAACATGAGGCTGGGCCCGCCCCAGGCGTTGTTTTCCACGACACAGTTGTCAGCATAGCGGTCACCTCTTCTTCTCTATACCCGAACACGCCCGTCGGCATGGTCAATGCAAAAACGGCTTTCATCGCTGAAAAGCACGTTCTGCCAGCGAACATTTGTTCCCAGTAGAGGTGGCACCTTGCGCCCCACATGCAGGCGTGCCCTTGTCTAGGCGCAAGGTGAGGACGGGTCCCCTGGCGTGGACGGCAGTTCCTCAGCCCCCTGGAGCGCAGTAAGTCGCCGGCTGGCCCCGTTTGCCTAGACATGGGTGACCTGGTGTGTCCCTCATAACAGTTTCTGGCTGTTTCTGCACCTGTTCTAAAGTGATTCTGGAGCATGGATGCGGGAAAATGTGGCGACATCTTGCCTTGGCGTGGGTCACTCGTAGGGTCCTGCCGCTCCGCTGGGCGTCAGCAGTAGCGCCAGTTGTCACGAACCGTATGCTGGAGACGATAAATGGTGGAAAATGTGGCATTGGAAGTCGCAGCCACGGTTCTGGCGTGTCCCCAGACTGCAGACGTCCAAGGCCCTTTCGCGTTGTGCAGAAGTGAGTCGTGGCATCTGGATAGCGTCGAATGAGGGACTGATGAAACCTGTATCTTTGTGCCCTTTTGTTATCACCCTAGTGACAGTGAACACTACTCACTGCTCAGCTTTTGTGCTTTGCTTGCACATGCAGCTGAACTGCACACGAAATGTGTCACAAGCTAACTCGGGCTTCACGTGGACTGCAAGTGCGCTGATGCGGTAAAATTCACAGAAACGCTTCCCTCAAACATCGGTCTTGATATACTGGGTGCCAAAATAACGCAACTTTTGTTAAAAATGAATTGAAAGATGGAAGATATTTTGGCGTTCTTCTTTGGAACGTCAGTATATAAGAAGAAGAAACAGCCCACAATCGGGATTACGAGATCGTATGCGTACACACACACGCACAAACAAACAAACACACACACACACACACACACACACACACACACACACACAGAGTCACCACTACTTTTATAGTCTCGTTGAAAAAAAAAACAAAAAAACTAAAAACAAACAAACAAAAGCAAATAATAAAAAAAAACTAGAGGAGCAAAGCTTCCTTGGCTCACTTGTGAGATGGGTCAAGGTCATTTAAAAGAGTATGTTTGTAAAGCTCTTATCACTAGCTATCCTGAAGTAAGGTTCTCTTGTGTTCATAGTTCATAAGAAAACGGCAAATGGCGATATAACAGGATTCCCATGACAGCTTCTATGACCTTGACCTTAGGTCAAGGTCATTAAAATGAGATTGTAAGTGAAGAGCTTATCAGTAATTATCATTATGCCAAGTTTGACAGCTCTAGTTTTTGTAGTTTCTGTACAAGTGGTAATGTAAAATTTCACAACAGACCAGCTGTAATGACCTTGACCTTGAGCCAAGTTCATTCGAATGGGTATGTGTGCATAGGTCTCATTGTCGTCTATCATTGTGCCTTGTTTGGTGCATCTGCTGTTTGTTGTTTGCAAGAAAATGCTAACGTTAAAGTCTCCGCAAAACATGTTGAATGGCCTTGTCCTTGACTCAAGGAAATTGAATACAAGTATGCCAGTACAGGTTTTGTCAATGTCTATCATCTTGCAAAGTTTGATGCCTCTGGTTCCCCTAGATTCTGAGAAAACGGCAATTTTAATTTCCAATGCGAACAGCTATTGATGACCTTGACCTTTAGTCAAGGTCATCCAAATGGTATTTCTTGAAGGTCTTACTACTGTTTATCAGCAAGCCAGGTTTGGTGCTACTGCTGTTTATTGTTTCTGAGAGACTGCAAATGTTAAGGTTTTCGAAGGTTTTCCGCAAAACTGCTTGTGTGGCCTTGACCTTGATTCAAAGTCACTGAATACAGGTATGTCAGTGAAGGTGTTGTCAATGTCTATCATCTTGCAAAGTTTGATGTCTCTGGCATTCCTAGATTCTTAAAAATTGCCAGTGTAAAATTTCCAAACAGACAGGTTTAGTGACCTTGACCTTGCGTCAAGGTCAATTGTTATTGTATGTTTTGAAAGGTCTTATGGTTGTCTATCTGCATGCCGAGTTTGGTGTCTCTGCTTTTCATTGTTTCTGAGAAAATGCCAATGTTAAGGTTTCGGAAGGTTTTCCGCAAAAAAGCTTGCATGGCCTTGACCTTGACTAAAAGTCACTAAGTACAGGTATGTCAGTAAAGGTGTTGTCAATGTCCCTCACCATGCAGAGTTTGATGTCTCTGGCTTTTTTAGACTGTGAGAAAATGCCAATGTAAAATTTCCAAACAGACAGCTTTAGTGACCTTGACCTTGGTTCAAGGTCAATCACTATGGTATGGTTTGAAAGGTTTTACGGTTGTCTATCAGGGTGTCAAGTTTGGTGCCTCTGCTGTTCATTGTTTCTTAGAAAATGCCAATGTTAAGGTTTCATCAGGCTTTCCGCAAAACAGCTTGCATGGCCTTGACCTTGACTCAAAGTCACTGAATATAGACAGGTCAGTAAAGGTATTGTCAATGTCCATCATCATGCAAAGTTTGATGTCTCTGGCTTTTCTAGACTCTGAGAAAATGCCAATGTAAACTTTCCAAACAGACAGCTTTAGTGACCTTGACCTTATGTCAAGGTCAATGATTATGGTACGTTTTGAAAGGTCTTATGGCTGTCTATCAGCAGGTTAATTTTGGTGTCTCTGCTGTTTGTGGATTCTGAGAAAAGGCCAATGTTAAGGTTTACTGCGGACACACAGACACACACACACAGAGACAGACGACGGAGGGTTATTACATAGACTCACTTTGTTACACAAGTGAGCAAAAAACAAACCTTTATTGTCATGTTTGACAATTGGGGTTGCTTCACCGAGGAGGAAGCGCGTGGCCGTGATAAAGCGCCACCTGACGTCTTTTCGTTTTTCTTCTGGTGGACTAAAACCGGACGACCCGGAGAAACCCTCGATGAGCATCCCTAGAGCCGGGAAAAGTTAGTTGGTCAGTCAGTTAGTTAGTTAGTTAGTTAGTTGGTCAGTCAGTTAGTTAGTTAGGGCTTAACGCCGCGCAAGCAACAAAGACTGTTTCGCGGCTAGCCGGGCTGAGAAAAGACATTGGTACGGTATCACACGTCACTTATCACAGGTTATTTTCTCTAACAGATGACCAGGCTGTGAAAGGCGAGCACCTGGGAAAAGCGTGGCCGCTGGTATGGGCCGAGATACTGTCAATGTTACTGGACATGGGACAGGCAAAGCTGGCCAGCACAGTGGCCGCCGCTCTGCTGACGGCCGGCGCCAAGCATGACGTCATCTACACCTTTCTGCACAAGGCCGACCGCGCACTGAAGCGCAAGGAACCCAGACCCAAAGAACTGTCCATGGAATACGCCATGCAGCAGTAAGTAGCCTCATCAAAGTTGCCTCATTTTCCAAGGGGTGGGGTGGGGTGGGGTGGGGGGGCTGGGGGTGTTTGGGAGTTTAACGTCCTTTTCCACCACACGCGGGTGATATCAAAAAACGGCGCAACGACGAAAAAGCCAGCACAAATATTTGGCCCCAGCCGGGATAGGAACTCACGACCCGAGCATCAGAAGTCCATCGCTATACCATTCGGCCTCTCTGGCTCCCCACCACATTTTCGAAGACGATTATGCTAAATATGTAAAGATATATAACCGCATAATTTTTTCATGACCCTGTGAAAACGATGTTTTTGGTTTTTGTTTTTGTTGTTTGTTTTTGTTTTTAGTTTGGTGTTTTTTAATGTCAATACTTTTGATGTGGCCATTTTGTTCGATGTGAACTTTGTGTACAGTGGTATGCACGCTGCTGCTGCTCTCTCTCTCTCTCTCTCTCTCTCTCTCTCTCTCCCTGTTTGTTGTTATGATTGTGAGTGCGTTATCATTATGTTCAAATGACCGGCTGAAGTGTTTTGGTTTTTTTAAATCAGAAAGCGGGTTTGGTATGCCGGGCACAGAAACCGTTTCAGAAGGCTTTTTTTTTTTTTTTTTTCTTCTTCTTTCTTTGTGTGTGTGTGTGTGTGTGGGGGGGGGGTGTTAGCCTTCCTTCATCATTTTCCGACCAACTGAAGTTTATTTTCTGGCAATATGCGTCATATTTTTGCCATGTATTCCAATTTTTTCTGGAATAAAACTTGAACTTCAACTTGAGCTTGTTTGGAGTTTCCTGATTGGGTCATTTGGACTGGCATACTGAGCTTGTTTGGAGTTTCCTGATTGGGTCATTTGGACTGGCATACTGAGCTTGTTTGAAGTTTCCTGATTGGGTCATTTGGACTGGCATACTGAGCTTGTTTGGAGTTTCCTGATTGGGTCATTTGGACTGGCATACTGAGCTTGTTTGGAGTTTCCTGATTGGGTCATTTGGACTGGCATACTGAGCTTGTTTGGAGTTTCCTGATTGGGTCATTTGGACTGGCATACTCATAACCGAATTGGGTTACCGGTTACATGGTTGAGTATATGGCTGGATGATATGGTAGGGGTCTCGTTTAACTTCCGAGTAATTCAAATCGATGTATTAGATATAGGCCACATCTAATTTGACAAAGAGCTTAGAAATTTCTCTTGCAATTAGTCGTAAAATGTCATACAGAAATAGATTATCGTGGAACAAATTTCACTGAATGTAGAGTACTTTCAGACTGCATCCTTGTTGTTACAAAATTTTCTGTTCACCATTTTCTCTCAGATTCCCCAAGAGCCCGGTACTGCTAAAATACCAGGCAGAGGAAGTTCTGATTCCATCCGGGGATGTCAAAGGGCTGATAACTCTGCTGGACAAAGCGGACAAAGAGATTGGCGCAGGGAGCAACATGTATCACGCCGCCATAGAATGGTGCCAGAAGCAGGGAAAGACAGACATGGTACCTGTCATCCTGCAACACGCCGCAGACAAGTTTCCTGACGACATGGTCAGTAACGCTCAGTTGTTAGAGTTCGCCCGTTATGGGGTGCAAATGTGTACCAGTCAATTCCGTCCATGTTTAATAATAATAATAATAATAATTAGTATTGTACAGGCGCTTTACCCAATTTTCGCTCAAAGCGCCGCGAACTGAACCCAGCACGCACGCTCACGTGAATCACACGCATTCTCTCACCCACTGGACATAAACACATTACAATCACGTGGTGCGAAGGGTCAGCTCATTTATTTAAATTTTGGAATTTAGAATTGCATTTATTTTTCAAATTTGGTGGGCTGAGCATTTCCAGAGCGGTAAAGTAAAATTCGTAGAACGAAGTCAGCGGCCACGTGACTTCACCTCACCAGACCCCGGAGTACATTTGCACCCCCTCCAGCGTTGCGGGGATACAGTCGCCCCCGTTAGTGGATGACTGGAGTTTATTTGCCCCTCCTGTGTGTGACTGGTATACATTTGCACCCCCTAATGGGCGAACCATACCAACTGAGCGTCAGTAACAGGGTTAAGTTTGGGGGATTTCTTCTACAACATATCGAGTCAGTTCACGTGCAGACTTGTCTATCGTGTGTCTCTCATTATTGTACATTCAAATTAAATTCAAATTCAAAAATAAACTAAGAACGAGATAAATAAGTGAGATAAACTATCAATTACATCAACCTACGGGCAAACACTCCCGCTCCCCCTCCCCACCGCACCCCTGTCTCCCGTTTTAAATTTAAAAAAAAAAATTCTTTCCTTGTTAGAAATCGAGATGGGATTACGAAGAAAGATGGTTACATTTCCTCCACATTATGCGTTTGTAGTTAAATGTATGTGTGGAGGAATGTTGCGTGTGTTTCTGTGTGAGTGCGTGTTGACTGTAAGGCGCCCTGAGCTCCTGCGGGAGGGAGGGCGTCCCTTATATTAATTACCCATTATTATTATTATTCTTGTTATTGTTATATTTGTTCCAGAATCTTGTCACGCAAATGGCCCAAATACTGAGAGACGCCGAGAAATATAAGGAAGCGGAAGTGTACGCATCGCGCATGCTCAGCTTGAGACCAGACGACCCTCGCGTGCTCCTGTTCACAGGGGAGATAATGTTGAGGGCAGGGAAGTACGACCAATGCCGAAACAGTTTCAATAAGGTGTTGAAGATCGCCAAACCTGGAAGTGAAGAGCATAGTCAGGTGGGGTTTTGTTGTTGTTGTTGTTGTTGTTGTTGTGTGTGTGTGTGTGTGTGTGTGTGTGTGTGTGTGTGTGTGTGTGTGTGTGTGTGTGTGTGTGTGTTCTGTGTCTTGCTTGCTAAGAACAATAATGGTGTGAGAATCAAACTCAAGTCTGATGCATCCATTCATGCAACTGAGGCTAAAGAAAAACAAAAACACAAACCATTAATGGTGACGCTGACTTTCTATATGTCAACCCTCTTGTAAACTTAGTAAGGGCTTTCTTTCCTGAAATTTACATCTTCTGTTAAGGAGACTGGAATGTCTGACATCAAAATCGAAAGAACACTGACAACTGGAAGCTAATAACCTTTTTACCTTTTTCTTTTCCACAGGCAAAAAGCGCGCTGGATATTGTTCAATCGTATGAGAAGGGCGCCAAGTAATGAAGCGTTTTCATCCTTGCTGACGTCATCTGGAACTGGGAACCATGACGTCAACGTGAAAACTGGAAATCAGCAAGTCTTGGTGTTGCATCCTCGCCATCCTGATAAAACAGCAGCTGGATCACGTGACCGGTTCCGATCGATACATCCCATGATATTCTCTTCTGATGGACGCCTCCACTCCTGTCAAACAAAAGGGCCGAGCCCCCATACTTCAACCAATCGCGTCCCGCGGGATAATGAGCAGAACACATGGTACATTTTGGCTGACACTACAAAGAGTTAGGCACGTGCAGTTTGATATGACTGAAACATGGAAAGAAAGCAATAAGTCCATTGACGTCATTTGAAGATGAAAACATTGCGTCAGTCTCTTTCATCTTGAAATCACCCCTTTTCCCATACAATGACGTCATAGACGTACTGTGTTTTGCCAATACACGGCAGAGAAAAGGGGCGAGGCGTTTGCCGAGGGGCTTGCCGAGCGGAGTCGTCTATTGTGTGTGTTCAGAAAGGGATTGACTGTGAATGGATCAACATCACCTTCCAGTGCCCCATCAGTCACCGCCAACAAACGATACTCTAAAAGAAAAACCACATATTTTAGGAAGATTATTTTTTCATGGACATTGTGAAGATACGCAATGCATTTTTCCCTCCAGAGGATTTGCTCAGCGCTTCTGTTTGTGTCTGTATAAATGTACTACGTGTGAAATCAGCTTTACTTTTTGCTTTTGATATCTTTCATATTATTTACTAAAGTGTTCCTCTTTTGTACGAACTAGGTTTGAATGGCGTGTTTTAAGTATTCCATAATGCAGTATTCCAGTGCAGGTGTTTAAGTCTGCATTTGCCAAACTTGCCTGGTTTGCATGTTGTGTATGAGAACAATGTGAACATCGACAGATTTGATGCCTTGTGCGTCTGACAGTCGTGTTACGAACGCAATTAGAAATTTTGACCCTTGAGCTAGTTTAGTTCGAGGTTAGACTCTAACCCAGGGCTAAAAGCCCTCACCTCGACTATTACATACGGGCCCTGGTATTATTCAAATTAATTTACTTTCTTTCCTTGACCATTTTTCTTTCCTTGACGATTTTAGTGTTGTCAAAGTGCACCTAACCCCATGGTGGTTGTATTGATTGTTGTATGGAACGAGAAATATTTGTTGTTCTTACTGTACATGGCGTGTGTTCTTAATGGTATCTTATGTGGGTGAGATCACGAGATTAAACTGACCTACTGAATGGTACGGTTCAGCACTTTCTCAGTAATCTCGTCTCCATTCTGCTATCCTTACACAGTAAACAGTATACAGGGTTGAAGGAGAGATGACTGTCGTGGTCCCGTGATGCTGATGATGACGACGACGACGACAACGACGACGACGATGATGATGGATATGTGCGCCGAGGAGAAGTCTACCATACCATACCATACCATACCATACCCACTCAGTGGTCTGTTGTTTGTGACATGCGCAGCCTCTGCCTAGTGCTTATTGTACGCGTGAACCCTTCCAACCTACTTTATCAGCACAGGGGCGCCGGAACCGGGGGGGGGGGGCAGCTGCCCCCCCTGTACCCAAGCAGGGGGGGCAAGAGTGTCTTTTTGCCCCCCCCCCCCCCCTGGAAAATCAGGTGACTATGGCAAGAGGGGGGCAAAGCCATGGTCTTGCCCCCCCCCCCCCTTCCCCTACCTCTCCCCCTACCCCTCTTAGTGCTCTCTCCCTCATCCCACCCAACAGAGAACTTCTGTTTTTGAGGACCGAAGGCTGTCCGCTCCTCTGATTCCCCCCCCCCCCAACCCCCGCTTTTCACCTTTTTTCGGGCAACGTCCTGGTTCGTAAAGGTTTTTTGTCTACGCAGCATTTGATCGCCCCCCCCCCCCCCCCCCCCCCGCTTTTCACTTTCTTCGGGCAACGTTCCCCCTCCGAGATTCTGCCCCCCCCCTCCCCCCCAACATCTTCCGGCGCCCCTGCAGCAGTTTATCAACATTAGTAAACAATAACACATACACACACACACACACACCACCGCTTACAATCCGTACATTCATAATGTTGGTAAACAAAATGACGGTACAGGAAACCGAACAACCGAACACACAGGAATGAATTCAACCCCAAAACCAACCAATACTGGGTCACACACAGCCAACACTGGGTCATTTTATCAGGATCGCCGTCACGATACTCAATCACTCTGGTCACGATACTCAATCACTCTGGTCACGATACGAGTGGCAGTAGACATTCTCGCGGGGTGTAGTCAAAACTGATGCCAGTGTTTCCAGTGCTACTTCGATTTCAAAGCAGCACTCCAAGGCCGAGTGTTTCTAAACAGTATGGTATGGTATGGTATGGTATGGTATGGTATGGTATGGTAGACTTCTCCTCGGCGCACATATCCATTTCATCTGAAATGCTCATGGCGCCGCAGGGCTGGAGGGACGAAGCAGTGAAAGCCTGCTGCCGCTAAGCGTTACTTTATGTGCAAACCTTCACCCTGCTATTCACTCTGGTGCGTGGGACAGTATTTCTGTTTTACCACGCCACCGGCCACAACCTACTCTTCTTCGAAAGATGGACGTGGGATCTTTAGCGTGCGCAGTCGATATTTGTGGGTGCGTGTGTATACGAGGGTGGGACAGGAACCGTAAACAAGTCTGCACGTGATTTTGACTCGATTTGAACAGGAAAAAGCCACTTAAAGTCCTGCCTACCGGGAATTCGAACCGGGCTGCTCAGGGTCCGAAGTCGGACATGCACCTCGCCCTGCTAACTACAAAAATCACGAAAATCACGCTTTTTTCGTGGCAACAAAATCATTACAAAAGTAGCACACTCGCCAAACAAGGGTCCTTGAAACAAACACGGAACTTCACCTCACGCTCGGTTTGTGTCCTAAACTAAAAGCCTGCAGGCTCTTAACCGGGTACAGCGCGCCAAACACACACGTGAACATCACAGTCGTTGTGCTCGGTGTGTCTACTAACTACAAAACTGAACACAGCTGTGCTCGGTGACAAACCGATTGAAGATGCACTGTCCACCATGTTTGCGCGCCGAGTGACGTAGTACAGCCAATCAGAATCTGTTGTGGAAACCACAGTCACAGTTGTGGCAGAGAGACTACATAATGTAATGTAGTCTCTCTGGTTGTGGCTATTTGAAATCCAGGTTGCTGTGATGACGCCACAGCGGCGAAACCCCCCAAATCACAACTGTGTCACCTGTGACAGCACTGTGGCGCTCCGCACTGCCCAGTTAAGAGCCGGCTTTACGCCACAAAACCATGCCTGCTACTGTTCATTCGCATTCTGTTTCTGCAGGTCGTGTTCGCACACTCCACCATGTACCAGTCAGGATAGGCATGGACTATATGCCTATACTAATATTTGGGGTGGGTAGGTGGGTGTTTAGGAGTTTTACGTCCTTCTTCACCACGTATACTAATATTTGGGGTGGGTAGGTGGGTTGGTGGGTGTTTAGGAGTTCAACGTCCTTCTTCACCACGTATACTAATATTTTGGGTGTGTAGGTGGGTTGGTGGGTGTTTAGGTGTTTAACGTCCTTCTCCACTACGTATACTAATATTTTGGGTGGGTTAGTGGGTGTTTAGGTGTTTAACGTCCTTCTCCACTACGTATACTTATATTTTGGGTGGGTAGGTGGGTTGGTGGGTGTTTAGGAGTTTAACGTCCTTCTCCACTACGTATACTAATATTTTGGGTGGGTTGGTGGGTGTTTAGGTGTTTAACGTCCTTCTCCACTACGTATACTAATATTTAGGATGGGTAGGTGGGTAGGTGGGTGTTTAGGAGTTTAACGTCCTTCACCACGTATGCTAATATTTTGAGATTGCCCCATGTAATACATGTAATACATGCTCCCATCATATCAAAACGTCATTTCACTTTTGCAACTTTGAGGTCCATCTGGGTGAAGGAAAAAGACAAACGTTTCTCGTCATTATTATTATTATTATTATTCATTTCTGCAGAATTATGTGAAGCGCAAGGGAAGAAACTCAGGATTAAGGTTGTACGATACTAAGACACTCTTTCAGTGTATTTTTGACAAGTGGTAGTCTTCAAGTAGTACAGACATCAGGTTATGACGTAATTTGTCTAATCCATTGGAAAAGCCTGTGTTCTAAAACTCAGAAAGTTAGTGGCTTTGAATGCAAGAAGTGGTGATTATTTTGAAGACAATACATCAGCCAGTTTAACTTCTGTGCATACCATCCTTATTAAACTTGCCGCTTGGTAAGAATGTGAGTGTAACTGTACGCATAATGTCTGAATACAGTCTTTTTATTGTGGCCTTTATTGTGTGGCTTGTGCCTCAGCGTGAGGTCCTGGAAATGACTTGTGCTGTAGAAGCGGTCGGGCGGTCGGTGGTCTAGTGGTTAAGACTAAGAGACGGTCGGTGGTCTAGTGGTTAAGAGGCGGTCGGTGGTCTAGTGGTTAAGAGACTTGTCACCAATGCGAGAGGTGGGGGGTTCGAGCCCCACTCGGGGCAAAGAATTTTTCCTTCTCGTATGTGGCACCGTTCATTCGGGCCGATCGTCGGGGGTTCTCTCCGGGTACTCCGGCTTCCTCCCCCTCTGCTTTGGAAATGTTCAGCCCACCAAATTTGAAAAAAATAAATGCAATTTTAAATTCCGAAATTTAAATAGCTGAGCTGACCCTTCGCACCACGTGATTGTAATGTGTTTATGTCCAGTGTGTGAGAGAATGCGTGTCAATCACGTGAGCGTGCGTGTTGGGTTCAGTTCGCGGCGCTTTGAGCCGATTCAGGAAATTGGGTAAAGCGCCTATACAGTACTCATTATTATTATTATTATTATTATTAGAAGTATTATTGACTAGTGACGTCACTTGGCGTCTAGTAATCTGAAGAGTTCACTTCAAGTAAAACTGCCATTTGCGATTTTCAGAGATAATCTTTCTCATGACAAATGCATCACAACTGTGCAGTGCACAACCCGCTACTGTCAGAATTTTTTAAATATTACTTTTACTATTTCACCATCATCATCATCATATTATTATTTATTTATTTATTTATTTATTTATTTATTTATTTTTTGCTGCCACATCTCTTTGCCGGCTCCAGTGGTGTTCCTCCCTGGTAATGGGTGGAATCCACGGAGGGCTCGGAAGTTGGGGCAATTTTTGGCTCACTTGTGTAACAAAGTGAGTCTATGTAATAACCCTCCGTCGTCTGTCTGTGTGTGTGTGTGTGTGTGTGTGTGTGTGTGTGTGTCTGTCTGTCTGTCTGTCTGTCTGTGTGTCCGCAGTAAACCTTAACATTGGCATTTTCTCAAAAACAATGTGCAGCAGAGGCACCAAATTTGGCAAGCTAATAGACAGCCATAAGACCTTTCAAAGCATATCTTAGTGATTGACCTTGACACAAGGTCAAGGTCACTAAAGCTGTCTGTTTGGAAATTTTACATTGGCATTTTCTCAGAGTCTAGAAAAGCCAGAGACATCAAACTTTGCATGATGATAGAAATTGACAACACCTTTACTGACATACCTGTATTCAGTGACTTTGAATCAAGGTCAAGGCCATGCAAGCTGTTTTGCCGAAAACCTCCCAAAACCTTAACATTGGCATTTTCTCAGAAACAATGAACAGCAGAGGCACCAAACGTGGTACGCTGATAGACAGCCATAAGACCTTTCAAAACATACCATAATGATTGATCTTGACCCAAGGTCAAGGTCACTAAAGCTGTCTGTTTGTAAATTTTACATTGGCATTTTCTCAGAATCTAGAAAAGCCAGAGACATCAAACTTTGCAAGATGCTGGATATTGACAACACCTTCACTGACAAACCTGTATTCAGTGACTTTGAATCAAGGTCAAGGCCAAGCAAGCTGTTTTGCGGAAAACCTTCCAAAACCTTAACATTGGCATTTTCTCAGAAACAATGAACAGCAGAGGCACCAAACTTTCCACGCTGATAGACAGCCATAAGACCTTTCAAAGCATATCTTAGTGATTGACCTTGACACAAGGTCAAGGTCACTAAAGCTGTCTGTTTGGAAATTTTACATTGGCATTTTCTCAGAGTCTAGAAAAGCCAGAGACATCAAACTTTGCATGATGATAGACATTGACAACACCTTTACTGACATACCTGTATTCAGTGACTTTGAATCAAGGTCAAGGCCATGCAAGCTGTTTTGCAGAAAACCTTCCAAAACCTTAACATTGGCATTTCCTCAGAAACAATAATGGGTAATGGGTGGAATCCACGGAGGGCTCGGAAGTTGGGGCAATTTTTGGCTCACTTGTGTAACAAAGTGAGTCTATGTAATAACCCTCCGTCGTCTGTGTGTGTGTGTGTGTGTGTGTGTGTGTGTGTGTGTGTGTGTCTGTCTGTCTGTCTGTCTGTGTGTCCGCAGTAAACCTTAACATTGGCATTTTCTCAAAAACAATGTGCAGCAGAGGCACCAAATTTGGCAAGCTAATAGACAGCCATAAGACCTTTCAAAGCATATCTTAGTGATTGACCTTGACACAAGGTCAAGGTCACTAAAGCTGTCTGTTTGGAAATTTTACATTGGCATTTTCTCAGAGTCTAGAAAAGCCAGAGACATCAAACTTTGCATGATGATAGAAATTGACAACACCTTTACTGACATACCTGTATTCAGTGACTTTGAATCAAGGTCAAGGCCATGCAAGCTGTTTTGCCGAAAACCTCCCAAAACCTTAACATTGGCATTTTCTCAGAAACAATGAACAGCAGAGGCACCAAACGTGGTACGCTGATAGACAGCCATAAGACCTTTCAAAACATACCATAATGATTGATCTTGACCCAAGGTCAAGGTCACTAAAGCTGTCTGTTTGTAAATTTTACATTGGCATTTTCTCAGAATCTAGAAAAGCCAGAGACATCAAACTTTGCAAGATGCTGGATATTGACAACACCTTCACTGACAAACCTGTATTCAGTGACTTTGAATCAAGGTCAAGGCCAAGCAAGCTGTTTTGCGGAAAACCTTCCAAAACCTTAACATTGGCATTTTCTCAGAAACAATGAACAGCAGAGGCACCAAACTTTCCACGCTGATAGACAGCCATAAGACCTTTCAAAGCATATCTTAGTGATTGACCTTGACACAAGGTCAAGGTCACTAAAGCTGTCTGTTTGGAAATTTTACATTGGCATTTTCTCAGAGTCTAGAAAAGCCAGAGACATCAAACTTTGCATGATGATAGACATTGACAACACCTTTACTGACATACCTGTATTCAGTGACTTTGAATCAAGGTCAAGGCCATGCAAGCTGTTTTGCAGAAAACCTTCCAAAACCTTAACATTGGCATTTCCTCAGAAACAATAAACAGCAGAAGCACTAAATCTGGCTTGCTGATAAACAGCACCAAGGCCTTTCAAGACATACCATTTTGAATGACCTTGGCTGAAGGTCAAGGTCATCAATGCTGTCTCATTGGAAATTTAAAATTGCCATTTTCTCAGAATGTAGGGGTACCAGAGGCATCAAACTTTGCTTGATGATAGACATTTACAAAACCTGTTCTGGCATACTTATATTCAATTTCCTTGAGTCAAGGTCAAGGCCATTCAAGATATTTTGCGGAGACTTTAACGTTAGCATTTTCTTGGAAACAACAAACAGTAGAGGCACCAAACAAGGCACAATGATAGGCAGCAAAGAGACCTGTGCAGACATACCATTTGAGTGACCTTGACTCAAGGTCAAGGTCATTACAGCTGCCTGTTGTGAAATTTTACATTACCATTTGTACAGAAACTACAAAAATAAGAGCTATGGAACTTGGCATAATGATGGTCACTGATAAGCTCTTCACTTACAGATCTCATTTGAATGACCTTGACCCAAGGTCAAGGCCATAGAAGCTGTCCTGGGAAAAAACTGTTATATCGCCATTTGCCGTTTTCTTAGGAACTATGAACACAAGACACCTTACTTCAGGATAGCTAGTGATAAGAACTTTACAAACATGCTCTTTTGAATGACCTTGACCTATCTCACAAGTGAGCCAAGGAGGCTTTGCTCCTCTAGTTATCATACATGATGATGGAGATGAAGGTGATGGTAAGATGATGCTACGGAGGTCCGTGTGGTTTGGGACTGCGGGACAGTGCCGCATTCCACGTTTCCTGTCATAATAATAATAATAATTATTATTATTATTATTGTTGTTGTTGTTGTTGTTGTTGTTGTTTTTGCTTACTGTGTTGAGTCTAATCGTAAATTCTTGGAAATGACATGACATGACATGACATGACATGACAAGCTCATCATAGCCACACAGTAACATTATCCCTCCATTCTGACCTCCACACGATGAAACAGAATGAAACCGTGCATCAAACGTGTTACTGGCTCAGTCTTGCTTCATAATATTATACAGTGATACAGAAATTACACTGAAATGATATAAACCAGGGTATGATGGGCAGGTGTACGACAGAGTAACATTCACTTTGTCATTTGCACCTTGAAAACTTGCACATCAAAAGTTTTCACCGACCAATCAGCCCAGACGTGCTGCCTTCACAGTTCTTTCCAATAAAATGACTTGGGCAGGAACAGACGTACTCAGTTGGTATGTCAGCACTGTTAAAACACACGCCGCCATGTTGGCAGGGGGCACTCAGACACGGGTCATCTTCCCCTGAAAAAAAAATCAAAGAAACTGATTTTGAAGCTGAAATCATTTGTTGTCAAAAGCCCGGGCTGAAGGATTAAGAGAATTAACCGGCAAACGCAGAGCATAAATATTAATATAAAACATTAGCAAGCAGCGATTGCAGCGGCGATCAACTTGTGACAAGGGAAGGAATAGGCTAAGTGGATACAGACACAGTTCTCTCCCTTGTAGCGTCCACCTACCTATTCGTTCCTTTGTATAAATAATATATTTTGTAAAATGAAAACCCTGCAAAATAAGTTTAAGCCACTAGTTTTCTCTTTTTAGACGATGTTGTTTGTTTTGTTTGTTTTTTTGTTTATTGTTTTTGTTTTTGTTTTTTTGTTTTTTTTTGGGGGGGGGGGCGCAACTTTTCGGCAGCTCCAGTGGTGTTCCTCCCAGATCATGGGTGGAATCCACGGAGGGCTCGGAAGCTGGGGCAATTTTTTTTTTATATTATGCATGATGATGGAGATGAGGTTGATGGTAAGATGATGCTATGGAGGTTCGTGTGGTTTGGGACTGTGGGACAGGGCCGCATTCCACGCTTCCTGTCATAAATATCCCGGTGTTAACCAGACCCGGGAACTACGGCACCTGTGGTGCTGGGCGTGTAATCATCCACATCATAAGGTGTGTCATACCAAGGCAATCACCCCCAAAGTCGCACGGGTGAGGTGGGTGAATCTCGGCTGTGTGGCAACAGCCTTTCCATTAGACCCATTGCACACCCGCTCTGGGTAGGAGCCGACCTAGGTATGAAAAATCCCGCTTGCCCATGGTCCGAAGTGCTAACCACTACACTATGGGGGCCGGTCTTTTTTGTTTCAGACGATCTTTATTGAAGCGTGAGGTACATGTGTAAAGGCAGTCACAAGGCTGTAGGTGTTTCTGAAGAATCACAAACACATGATATTATTGTTGTAATCAGTAAAGCCGGCTCTTAACTCGGCACTGCGGAGCGCCACAGTGCTGTCAACAGTTGTGACACAGTTGTGGTTTTGGGGGTTTCCGCCGCTGTGGCTTCCGCAGCAGATTCGGATTGGCTGTACTACGTCACTCGGCGCGCAAACATGGCGGACAGTGCATCTTACAATCTGTTTGTCACCGAGCACAGCCGTGTTCAGTTTTGTAGTTAGTAGACGCACCGAGCGCAACGACTGTGATGTGCACGTGTGTGTTTAGCGCGCTGTACCCAGTTAAGAGCCTGCAGGCTTACAAGAAGAGGCTTCCAGTTTCACACTCACAGTTTTCACACGAGTGGCCTGTAAACCCGTGAGGACAAAGACATCTGAAGGATTCTCCGTGACTGAAGCACGATCCTCCATACAGACAGGGGTTACCAGCACACGGATCTACACACACACACACACACACACACACACACACACACACACACACACACACACACACACACACAGACTGCTGCATTGTTGTAATGTTTCTGTACCACCACTAGACTAATCAGACACAAGTTGCTTCTTATTGGGTAGCGGTTGGTTTGGACTGTGATGGAGTTCTGTGCACTTCTGCTGTTGTGCTGCTGCTGTGATGTGATGTGGGGTGATGTGGGGTGATGTGATGTGATGTGATGTGATGTTGGGTGATGTGGGGTGGTCTGTTGTAATTTATAGCGATGCAGTATGTGATAGATGGCAGGTCACTGTGTTTAGGTGTGAGTGTGCGAGCATGTAGATGGGTGGAGTTTGTGTGTATGGCCATGTGAGTGTTTGGCATGCTATTATGCGACCACAAAGCAATGTTCCACATTTGGAAATTGAAGAAATTTCTTCTTCTTCTTATTCTTATTCACACATTGTCCAAGGTCGGTGTGAAACTGCGTGTGGGTGTGGGGCGGGTGGTGGTACATGTAACTGATACTGTATCTGATCCGTGAGGTATTTTTACTGATGTTGAATTGTGCAATGTATGTTTAGTTCTCTGCAGAGCTTTCTGCATTTGAGTGAGTTGTGTGAGTGACTGTACGTGTGATTGAGTGAGTTGTGTGAGTGACTGTACGTGTGATTGAGTGAGTTGTGTGAGTGACTGTACGTGTGATTGAGTGAGTTGTGTGAGTGACTGTACGTGTGATTGAGTGAGTTGTGTGAGTGACTGTACGTGTGATTGAGTGAGTTGTGTGAGTGACTGTACGTGTGATTGAGTGAGTTGTGTGAGTGACTGTACGTGTGATTGAGTGAGTTGTGTGAGTGACTGTACGTGTGATTGAGTGAGTTGTGTGAGTGACTGTACGTGTGATTGGCCGACACAGCACAGCATTCCTATGTTTTACTGTTTTACTGCAATGAAAAACATGAAAATAAATTCTCCGCAGCAGCAGCAGTAAAAAATACTCTTACAAACTCTCACTCATCATTTGAAAGTAGCACACAAATGAACACTATACCCACCAATGGCCGTTTGACAGAGGGTGCCGTTATAACCAAGTGGACAGGTGCAGACGAACTGTGTAGGTGCTGATACACTGTGATAACACGACCCGCCATTGTCACATGGTGAGCTGCCGCACGGATCTAACCCTGTACAAAACATAAGTATTCAATACTACTTATAATACTGATAATAATGATGCCAATACTGAAAATATATATATATACTACTACTACTACTACTACTACTACTACTACTACTACTACTACATTACACTTGTAGAGCGCGGAGTTCTCTTAGAAAAGCACTCAATGCGCCTTTTGCTCACGCATACACACAACATTCACATGCACACATTTATACACATCAATACAGGCAGTGGTCTTTAAACTTAAAGATTAAAAGCCAGTTTGAAAAGGGTTAGGGTTAGGCACGTCCATACATATACAAATTACAACGTTCATGCAATATGTTGTTGGCGGGATGTTGTAGCTGTTGTAGGAAAGGGTTAGGGTTAGGCACGTCCATACATATACAAATTACAACCTTCATGCAATATGTTGTTGGCGGGATGTTGTAGCTGTTGTAGGAAAGGGTTAGGGTTAGGCACGTCCATACATATACAAATTACAACCTTCATGCAATATGTTGTTGGCGGGATGTTGTAGCTGTTGTAGGAAAGGGTTAGGGTTAGGCACGTCCATACATATACAAATTACAACCTTCATGCAATATGTTGTTGGCGGGATGTTGTAGCTGTTGTAGGAAAGGGTTAGGGTTAGGCACGTCCATACATATACAAATTACAACCTTCATGCAATATGTTGTTGGCGGGATGTTGTAGCTGTTGTAGGAAAGGGTTAGGGTTAGGCACGTCCATACATATACAAATTACAACCTTCATGCAATATGTTGTTGGCGGGATGTTGTAGCTGTTGTAGGAAAGGGTTAGGGTTAGGGTTAGGCACGTCCATACATATACAAATTACAACCTTCATGCAATATGTTGTTGGCGGGATGTTGTAGCTGTTGTAGGAAAGGGTTAGGGTTAGGCACGTCCATACATATACAAATTACAACCTTCATGCAACATGTTGTTGGCGGGATGTTGTAGCTGTTGTAGGAAAGGGTTAGGGTTAGGCACGTCCATACATATACAAATTACAACCTTCATGCAACATGTTGTTGGCGGGATGTTGTAGCTGTTGTAGGAAAGGGTTAGGGTTAGGCACGTCCATACATATACAAATTACAACCTTCATGCAACATGTTGTTGGCGGGATGTTGTAGCTGTTGTAGGAAAGGGTTAGGGTTAGGCACGTCCATACATATACAAATTACAACCTTCATGCAACATGTTGTTGGCGGGATGTTGTAGCTGTTGTAGGAAAGGGTTAGGGTTAGGCACGTCCATACATATACAAATTACAACCTTCATGCAACATGTTGTTGGCGGGATGTTGTAGCTGTTGTAGGAAAGGGTTAGGGTTAGGCACGTCCATACATATACAAATTACAACCTTCATGCAACATGTTGTTGGCGGGATGTTGTAGCTGTTGTAGGAAAGGGTTAGGGTTAGGCACGTCCATACATATACAAATTACAACCTTCATGCAACATGTTGTTGGCGGGATGTTGTAGCTGTTGTAGGAAAGGGTTAGGGTTAGGCACGTCCATACATATACAAATTACAACCTTCATGCAATATGTTGTTGGCGGGATGTTGTAGCTGTTGTAGGAAAGGGTTAGGGTTAGGCACGTCCATACATATACAAATTACAACCTTCATGCAATATGTTGTTGGCGGGATGTTGTAGCTGTTGTAGGAAAGGGTTAGGGTTAGGCACGTCCATACATATACAAATTACAACCTTCATGCAATATGTTGTTGGCGGGATGTTGTAGCTGTTGTAGGAAAGGGTTAGGGTTAGGCACGTCCATACATATACAAATTACAACCTTCATGCAATATGTTGTTGGCGGGATGTTGTAGCTGTTGTAGGAAAGGGTTAGGGTTAGGCACGTCCATACATATACAAATTACAACCTTCATGCAATATGTTGTTGGCGGGATGTTGTAGCTGTTGTAGGAAAGGGTTAGGGTTAGGCACGTCCATACATATACAAATTACAACCTTCATGCAATATGTTGTTGGCGGGATGTTGTAGCTGTTGTAGGAAAGGGTTAGGGTTAGGCACGTCCATACATATACAAATTACAACCTTCATGCAATATGTTGTTGGCGGGATGTTGTAGCTGTTGTAGGAAAGGGTTAGGGTTAGGCACGTCCATACATATACAAATTACAACCTTCATGCAATATGTTGTTGGCGGGATGTTGTAGCTGTTGTAGGAAAGGGTTAGGGTTAGGCACGTCCATACATATACAAATTACAACCTTCATGCAATATGTTGTTGGCGGGATGTTGTAGCTGTTGTAGGAAAGGGTTAGGGTTAGGCACGTCCATACATATACAAATTACAACCTTCATGCAATATGTTGTTGGCGGGATGTTGTAGCTGTTGTAGGAAAGGGTTAGGGTTAGGCACGTCCATACATATACAAATTACAACCTTCATGCAATATGTTGTTGGCGGGATGTTGTAGCTGTTGTAGGAAAGGGTTAGGGTTAGGCACGTCCATACATATACAAATTACAACCTTCATGCAATATGTTGTTGGCGGGATGTTGTAGCTGTTGTAGGAAAGGGTTAGGGTTAGGCACGTCCATACATATACAAATTACAACCTTCATGCAATATGTTGTTGGCGGGATGTTGTAGCTGTTGTAGCAAAGCTTTAGTTTCTTCTTCTTTCTTCTGTTTTCTTATCTTCATTCTTTTCCGTCTTCTTCCCTTTTCTTGTCCACAGGATTTTTCTTTTTGGATGGGGGGGGGGGGGGAGTGCAAAATATACTCTGCCCCCCATCCCACCCTTAAAGAAACCAAACAACAACAACAACAACAAAACAAAACAAAAAACACGCCAACCCTGGCCTCCTCACCCCAACCCCGACCCCCCGGTCCCGCCGCCCATGTACGTTACACAAGGTAGTTTTAAATGGTCTGTAACTACTCTAAACTAACAAATATCAAACCACCAACTCACAAATATCACAGTTATCGCCCGTGTGGCCAGGCTGACAGAGACACCTGTAGTTCGTTCCGTGGCTGAGACACGTCCCTCCATACTGGCAAGGTCTGCTGGCACATGGGTCTACAATTGACGGACAAATCAAACCTTGTGACTTGAGATGTCCAGACTTTTTTTTATTATTGACAAACATTTTCAAGGAGGAGATAGATCACAGAATCGCAAAGACCTTTCAGTGCTAAGTATGTTTTCCTAGCGAAAATGCCAGTGTGATTACAACTAGGATATAACTCATATTATCAACCAACCATTGTCCACCTTTTGCCATAAGTCAGTTAGTTCTATAGCTTGGCAACTGTACATTTGATAAGACTTGTTAAAAAGAACACGCCACTGCACACCAGTAGGAGCCACTTCAAGCCACTATTACGCAAGGCGTGGGCTTTCCCCGCTTGACCCGAGACCACAGCAGATTGCGTAATAGTGGCTTGAAGTGGCTTCTAGTGGTCTGAAATTTCAAGTAAAATTGCGACTTTTGCATCATGGGCCTAATCACTTTTCTGCATTTATTCTGAAAACTAAAGCCCTAAATACGTAACAAAAATAACAAAAATGAAAAACAAATGCTAGTTGGAAGAATTTAAATTGGTCCACTAAGCATCGCATAGACTGTGACAGAAAGGATTGCTGGTGCGTGTTTATTAAACTTTTCTCAAGTCTGTCTTGGCACAACATCAACCAAACATATCATTATGTAGGTGATAGATCACGCGCGAGCG
>JACVVK020000567.1:300000-305000 GCA_018292915.2 Batillaria attramentaria | reverse complement strand
AATAAGCGTTCTTTTGATGTAAAAAAAAAAAAAAAACATTTCTGGAGCATGGTGTAGACCTGAGATTTGTTTGTTTAAAAAAAACTTGCAGTTGAAGAGCAGTGCAGCGCCACCCTGTTTTAAATGTTGCTGGGGGAGAACGCCGGATAACCCGGAGAGAAACCCCCGATAAGCAGCCCGGTAGCCAGGAAAAACTGGTATCACATATCACAAGCTCGACCTGGGCTCGAACCCAAGCTTCATCACTGTGACACTGGGGCGGTCGGTGGTCTAGTGGCTAAGAGACTTCGTCACCAATGCGAGAGGTCAGGTTCGAATCCCACTCGGGGAAAAGAATTTCTCCTTCTCGTACGTGGCACCGTTCATTCGGGCCGATCGTCGGGGGTTCTCTCGGGGGTACTCCGGCTTCCTCCCCCTCTGCTTTGGAAATGTTAAGAAAACAAAATCAACATTTGAAAATAAATGCAATTCTAAATTCCGAAACTTAAATAGCTGAGCTGTCCCTTCGAACGACTTGATTGTAATGTGTTCATGTCCACTGTGTGAGAGAATGCGTGTGATTCACGTGAGCGTGCATGTTGGGTTCAGTTCGCGGCGCTTTGAGTCGATTAAGAAAAATTGGGTAAAGCGCCTATACAATACTCAGTTATTATTATTATTATTATTATTGGTGCCGGCCGTTCGGTAGCACAGCGGCTAAGTCCGACGTGCTACCTGTTAAACCACCGCTCAACCCTTCAATACGGCCCAAAGCTTACCTTACCTGTGTGACAGTTGGGACCGGTATAGCCCTGGACACAATGACAAGTGTAGCTGTTGACGTCATCTGTGCAGGTGCCGTTATTATCACACGGATTGCTGACACAATCGTCGATATCTGGTAGGAAAAATGTTGTGTGTATATGATCAGGGGGGAAAAAAAGAAAGAAAAGATTTCCTCCTTGAGGCAAACTCCTTCAATATCCACTGGAATAAGTGGAAAAAGTCAGGTAGGGTGCAAAAAAAACAAACAAAAAAAAAACCAAAAAAACCACACACACCAAAAAACCAAAAAACCACTAGCCTTTCATTTTCTCTTTTCTCAACTCAGATGCATCATATCTGTCAGCAATTCTTTGTCTCAGAGAACCCAGATGGTGTTATCTTGCTTCCTACAAACCTGGTTAATAATAATGATAATAATAATAATAATGCGTATTTAAGGGACCTCCTCCCTTTCGCGAGAGTTGAGGGCGCCTTTAAACCAACACAAACTCACTCACACACTCACTCACTCACTCAGTAACACACACAAAACGCCTCAACACATAAATGTAACTACAAACATATATAGCAGACAGCATCATGCACGGCCTCCCCTGTCCGCGGCTGCAATGGTTTTGGATGTTACAGAATTAGATTAAAGCTCCTTCCTCCCATTCAGTTACAAGACATGTCTTTTGATGATAACTTCAAACGATGTTTGCCAATAAAACTACTACAAATCAACGCATTATCTGGTAAAGTAATCGTATGCACCAGGGGTCAGGTGGAGTGCATTAACACTAGCGCTTGGCAAAACATCGCTTGGAGTTAACCACACAAGAGATGTCTCGTAATTCAACGTTTTAGGGTAGAGGAACTTAGATCTGATACTGTGACACCCAAGCACAGAGCAGCATCACTGCACCAGCTTTGAAATAACCCAGAAAGCAAAACAAGCCAAACATTTATGACGTACATGAGCACTGTGATTTAAACAGATTTATTTGCACTGGAGAAAGTACAGAAAAAACAGTTTGAGCATAAACACGACGTACTTATGACATGCTCAACAGATGAGCATTTGATTTGTTATCATGTAAACAGCTGCTGGACAACCAACTAAGCAGAAGCAAGTAAGACATGAGTTTCTCACTTGTCTGACACTGTGGTCCTGTGAAGCCTGTTGGACACTGACACGTGTAGCTTTGGGCCTCGTTCTGGCATGTGCCGCCATTCTGACACGGGTGGCTCAGGCATTTATCGAGCGCTGGTTCAAGAAAAAAAAAATGAAATACTGGTTTTTACGGGGCGGTCGGTGGTCCTGTGTTTAAGGCTTTGTCACCAATGCGAGCGGTCAGGTTCGAGTCCCGCTCGGGGCGAAGAACTTTCCTTTGTCGTATGTGGCATCGTTCATTCCGGCCGACCGTTGGGGGTTCTCTCCGGGTACTCCCCCATCCCCCTCCTCCCTCTGCTTTGGACAATATTCAGCCCACAAAAATCGAAAATAAATATAATTCTAAAATTCCGAAACTTAAATTGCTGGGCTGGCACTTCACAACACGTGATTGTTATGGTGTTCATGTCCAGTGTCTGAGAGAATGCGTTCGATTCACGAAAGCGTGCGTGTTGGGTTTAGCTCGCGGCGCTTTGAGCCATATATTTGGGATAAAGCGCCTATTCTAATACAATTATTATTATTATTATATGAGCAGAGAGAATGATGCAATTTTAACCCTGACGATGACGTAGGGGAAGTCAAGGGGAAGTCAAGGGGAAGTATACGTCATCATTACTAACGCACATGGTGCACGGGAACGCATTCTCCTGCGGAGCAGTTTACCAAACAAACCCACAAGGGGGCAGCTATCAGTATAAAGTGAACTGTAAAAGAAAACTATATATATATATATACCTTCTGCACATCTGGCGCCAGTATAACCAGTTGGACAGTCACACGAAAAGCTGTTGACATAGTCGTTGCACGTGCCTCCGTTTCGACAGGGGTTTGGGTCACACTCATTGACATCTGTAGTACATTGACACAGTTAACGCGTGTGGAGAAAACAAGTCTGGCAGAATACTCGCAGAAAAAGAAAACCGAAAGTAGTACAAGATCCAAAGAGACCAAAGGCAGAAACTGAGAAATGAAAACCATCACTGATGACAGCTTAGACAATCGCAGTTTGTTTGCGTTTTTAACCCTAACCCTAACCCATTCATATATTTTTCTCTCTCCAGTTTTAGGCAGAGAGAAGTTTGTAGCAGCTTCAAAGCTGTATAAATGCCACACTTCTGCCCACAGAAGAGGAAGCGGCTTCTTCCATGTCATGCTTATGCTTATAAAGGTCTGCACCCTGGGCCTAGTGCCTCTCTCTTGGTATAGTTCGCCTGTTAGGGGGGGGGGGGGGGGGGTGTAAATGTATACCAGTCATATGCAGGGTGAGCAAATGTACACCAGCTGCACGGGACGGGGTGCAAATATATCCTGGATCTGGGTCTCGCGAGTTGAAGTCACGTGACAGCTAACATCGTTTTATGGATGTAACGTGAACGGAAACATTAAAGGAATGTCGTCATCAGATGGTGAGGATGTATATATGCGTGACGTGTAGTGTCTGTCGTCATTTGTAACCGTTTCGCTTTCCGGCAAAGAGTCCTTCGATGAAAAAGGCAGGGCAATATTGCGAGAGCTGACCGGACTGAAGGGCGGGATACAATCGACCTGCTGAGTGGAGAGCTGGAGTACATTTGCTGACCCCCCATAAAACTGGTATACGGGCGAGCTATACCAACTGAGCTCTAGTACCCTAGTACCCTAGTACCCTAGTACAATCGCAGTTTGTAATCGCTGCAAGCGGTTGGCATGTTAAGCAAGACATTACAAATACAGATCATACGTTAAAATCTGAAACTGACCCAGACACACCAACCAGTTGAATCGTCAGCCAGGCTGGAAATTTGTGTGTGTGTGTGTGTGTGTGTGTGTGTGTGTGTGTGTGTGTGTGTGTGTGTGTGTGTGTGTGTAAGAAGGGTGCATCTGTCTGATCTTCCCTGACAGTCAGAGAGAAGGAAACAAGAAAGACTGGACAACGCTTACTTGTCTCACACATGCCGCCTGTATATCCAGGTAAACACTGACAAGTGTACCCGTTAACAAGGTCTTTGCAGGTGCCGAAATTAAGACAGAAATCACTTGCACAATCGTCGATATCTGGGGGAAAATGATATTGTATGTGACGCCGTGGGATGAATCACTCATTAAACCATTCAACAACCAACATCTAATCATCAGTAGTTGTATGTTCAAGCGTTTATCATGGTATAATTATTCTATACGGGTTCTTGTGCAGGCGCACAATAGGTTACCTGTCTTGTCCGCCAAGCCCCACCCCTTATGCTTCGTGTCACACACACACACACACACACACACACACACACACACACACACGAAAAAAACATCACTTCCGCAACTCTTGAGGTAAAGTGCTAGTTGCCTCACACACCTATGGAATCGTGAAAATGAGTTGCGACGGTAAAACTCAGCCTACTCCCTGCTAACATGAAAAAAAAGAAAAACAGAAAAAAAAAAGATAAGAAAAAGAAAAGAAACCCTCTGGATATCAGCTGAATGACGATTGTCTTACTTATCTGACATTGTGGGCCATTGTATCCTGATGGACACGAGCAAGTGTAGCCAATGGTTTTGTCACTACACGTGCCGCCATTTTGACATGGGGAACTCAGGCATTCATTCACATCTGGTTCAAGAAAAGACAAAAATAGTGTTGATCGGAGCCTCCAGATCACGAGGACTAGCAAATAAAACCCAACCAACCAAAACCACAGAGAGGCAAAACAAAAAAAAAGCAAAGGTGTCGTCAGTGGATTTGTGTGAAATGGTTTTCTGGCCTAAACAGAGGGTAGACTGGTGTTACTCCCGTGAGTCCTGAGTGGAAAGGAGACATTAGACATTCGACTTTTAAAACTCCTGTCAGGTACGTGCCCTTGAATGGTGTTTTTCCTTTCTAGATTGAAGCATTTTTATGCCTGAGGCTGATACGGAATATATTGGCAGTTTGGGACTTAGTGCATTTGTATTGTTTGAACACACACACACACACACACACACACACACACACACACACACACACACACACAGAGAGAGAGAGAGAGAGAGAGAGAGAAACTACCGAAAATCAGAATTTCAGCAGAATTACTTTTTGTCACTGGAACCTTTCCATAAAAAGCAAGACCAT
>JACVVK020000567.1:277500-295000 GCA_018292915.2 Batillaria attramentaria | reverse complement strand
TGGATTCTGTAAGTTATTTACTGTAGGGGCTGGATTCTGTAAGTTATTTACTGTAGGGGCTGGATTCAGTAAGTTATTTACTGTAGGGGCTGGATTCTGTAAGTTATTTACTGTAGGGGCTGGATTCTGTAAGTTATTTACTGTAGGGGCTGGATTCTGTAAGTTATTTACTGTAGGGGCTGGATTCAGTAAGTTATTTACTGTAGGGGCTGGATTCAGTAAGTTATTTACTGTAGGGGCTGGATTCTGTAAGTTATTTACTGTAGGGGCTGGATTCAGTAAGTTATTTACTGTAGGGGCTGGATTCTGTAAGTTATTTACTGTAGGGGCTGGATTCTGTAAGTTATTTACTGTAGGGGCTGGATTCAGTAAGTTATTTACTGTAGGGGCTGGATTCTGTAAGTTATTTACTGTAGGGGCTGGATTCTGTAAGTTATTTACTGTAGGGGCTGGATTCAGTAAGTTATTTACTGTAGGGGCTGGATTCTGTAAGTTATTTACTGTAGGGGCTGGATTCTGTAAGTTATTTACTGTAGGGGCTGGATTCTGTAAGTTATTTACTGTAGGGGCTGGATTCTGTAAGTTATTTACTGTAGGGGCTGGATTCTGTAAGTTATTTACTGTAGGGGCTGGATTCAGTAAGTTATTTACTGTAGGGGCTGGATTCAGTAAGTTATTTACTGTAGGGGCTGGATTCAGTAAGTTATTTACTTACTTCTTGGCATCAGCGTGGCATGATACTTGGTTTGTGTGTGGACGGTCCCAACAGTAATTGAATGAATGAATCTCTCTCTCAAAGAATCGAGTCGATTGAAATTTACGTGTAAACTGCAATCGTTTGAGATTCTTTGATAAATGTTGATATCGTCCACTCCCTTTATGATAACGTTTGTATTGCAATTGAAACTCAGAAGCCTTTTTCCAAATCTGAACATTGTTCCACGTTAGACATTGTTGGCAGACGGGTTGTTTCGGCAACTGAAGTTACTTCCCCTGAAACGTGGCAACCGACAACGCCCACCACACGTTGACAGTGCCAATGAAAAATACGGAGGAGGGTGGAGGCGGGGGGTGGGGGGGGGGTGGATAATGATAATCGAATGTCTATACCTCCTGTACACATGACGCCAGTATAGGGAATGTCTCTACCTCCTGTACACATGACGCCAGTATAGGGAACGTCTATACCTCCTGTACACATGACGCCAGTATAGGGAACGTCTATACCTCCTGTACACATGACGCCAGTATAGGGGACGTCTATACCTCCTGTACACATGACGCCAGTATAGGGGATGTCTATACCTCCTGTACACATGACGCCAGTATAGGGAATGTCTATACCTCCTGTACACATGACGCCAGTATAGGGAATGTCTATACCTCCTGTACACATGACGCCAGTATAGGGAATGTCTATACCTCCTGTACACATGACGCCAGTATAGGGAGCTGGGCAGTTACACGTGAAGGAGTTGACACCATCGCTGCACGTGCCACCGTTCTGACAGGGGTTTGGGATACAGTCGTCGATATCTGCAATTCACAGAATACAGAATGCAGAATACTGTATTGATCCCGAAAAGGGAAATTGCATTTCTGACCCGCATACTAGAAAACCACTCAATACACAGTTTAATAAATAAGACTTCAAATAAGAAAAACTGAGTAAAACAAACACTCTTGATCAGTAAAATTACTTAAAATCAAGAATAAATCACATAATTTTATATACAATTTACTATCACATTGAAAACTCATTGATACACTCATTCCGGCATTCACTCTGCACATTCACTCGCTCTGCTCTCTCTCTCTCATCAATCCCCACACACACCCCTCTCCCACGCAGGCTCGAACAACAAGTAGTCAATCCCCACACACACCCCTCTCCCACGCAGGCTCGAACAACAAGTAGTGGTTGAATACACTCTGCACATTCACTCGCTCTGCTCTCTCTCTCTCATCAATCCCCACACACACCCCTCTCCCACGCAGGCTCGAACAACAAGTAGTGGTTGAATACACTCTGCACATTCACTCGCTCTGCTCTCTCTCTCTCATCAATCCCCACACACACCCCTCTCCCACGCAGGCTCGAACAACAAGTAGTGGTTGAATACACTCTGCACATTCACTCGCTCTGCTCTCTCTCTCTCATCAATCCCCACACACACCCCTCTCCCACGCAGGCTCGAACAACAAGTAGTCAATCCCCACACACACCCCTCTCCCACGCAGGCTCGAACAACAAGTAGTCAATCCCCACACACACCCCTCTCCCACGCAGGCTCGAACAACAAGTAGTCAATCCCCACACACACCCCTCTCCCACGCAGGCTCGAACAACAAGTAGTCAATCCCCACACACACCCCTCTCCCACGCAGGCTCGAACAACAAGTAGTCAATCCCCACACACACCCCTCTCCCACGCAGGCTCGAACAACAAGTAGTCAATCCCCACACACACCCCTCTCCCACGCAGGCTCGAACAACAAGTAGTCAATCCCCACACACACCCCTCTCCCACGCAGGCTCGAACAACAAGTAGTCAATCCCCACACACACCCCTCTCCCACGCAGGCTCGAACAACAAGTAGTCAATCCCCACACACACCCCTCTCCCACGCAGGCTCGAACAACAAGTAGTGGTTGAATACGCACAGGAAGTATCAAAATAAGCATAACCTCGAGCAGATAGCAATCTATTAGTTAAACAAACAAACACAGAAGGCTCAGATAGCAATCTATTAGTTAAACAAACAAACACAGAAGGCTCAGATAGCAATCTATTAGTTAAACAAACAAACACAGAAGGCTCAGATAGCAATCTATTAGTTAAACAAACAAACACAGAAGGCGAAACTATCACTGTATAACAGCTTAGACAATCGATTTTTTTTTCAATGAAAACAAGAAATTAGCAAGACGAGGAAAACAATATTTTTAGAGGCCACATTGAAAGGTCATCGACAACGACACACCAGGCCGGCAAGACTTGTGTAGCTGTCTGATCTGTTACCGGGCCCCCTATTGCGGCGTCCGTTCCTCATGCCGGCTTCTAGGTAAGGCTGGACATTGCCGAGGAGTAGCGATAAATGCCACTGAAGTTACTTCCCCTGAAGTGTGGCAAACGACAATGCCCACCACACGTTGACAGTGCCAGTGAAAATGCCACTAATTGTTGATGTGCGAAATAATGTCAGCCTCACTGACGTTGTGTTTGTCGTCGCTTTCACACCAACTAACCACGGTATCCAGAAAACAATTCCTAGCTGTATTAGGTAGAAGCTTAGCCACGTGCTGTGTGTCTGGTGTCTCCCACAGTGGAAAGACTTAAGACCGGAAGGACGCTTGGACTACTGTATTATATGGTACATGTGTACTATGTTACTGCTTGTGCTACTACTCAACAGAGCGTTTAATAATAATAATAATAAAGGGTATTTGTGGCGCCCCATCTCGCAAGAGCTCAGGGCGCGTACATAAACATAACATAAAAACAGCGTATATAACTTACAAAACACACACACACACACACACACACACACACACACACTGATTTTTTTTTTTTGCAGGTGGCATGCAGAGATGGAGGGGGGGGGGGGTTGGTTCTACTGCCTGGAGAAAAGATGTGTTTTAAGTTTAGATTTAAAGACTGCTAACGACTGAGCATGGCGGATGTGAGAGGGGAGGCCGTTCCAAACCACAGGACCAATGTATGAAAAAGCACGCTGGGCCTGAAACTTTTTCCGGCGGATGGGAATACGGAGAAGGCGGGTGTCAGAGGAAGAACGGAGGTTGCGGGATGGTGTGTAGAGCTGAATGAGAGCGGACAGATAGGGGGGAGCAGAACCTGAGATAATGTTGTAGCAGAGAGTGGCAAGTTTATAATGAATTCTGTTTTGGATGGACAGCCAGTGCAGATCAGATAGGAGAGGAGAGACATGTTGGCGCTTTGGTGTTTTGAAGATAAGACGGGCGGCACAGTTCATTACTTTTTGAATTTTGTCTAACTGATTTTGAGGAAGACCGGCAAGGAGCGAGTTACAATAATCTAGGCGAGAGAGAACGAGTGAAGTCACTAAGGTCTTTGTAGAGTCAGTGGTCAGGTACTTCCTAATGGACGAAATGCGCCGAAGCTCAAAGTAGCAACACTGACAGACCTTATTCACCTGTTCCCTCATCAACAGAGTGCTGTCAAAAATGACCCCTAAATTCCTTGCAGATTGAGAAAAATGAATGTCAGTCTGTCCAATCTTAAAAGAAGAGGGCAGATCTGAACATTTTGAAAAAACCAAAAGAGCCTCCGTCTTATCCTCGTTCAACTGCAGTTTGTTATGGAGAGTCCACTCTTTAACAGCAAGTGTACATGACTGCATTTTGGACAGGAGAGAGTCAACTTCAGCGCGTGCAGAAGAACCGTACAGCTCGGTGTCGTCAGCAAACATGTGGTGGGAAATCTGGAAAGTACTCACAATATCAGAGAGGGGCTGCGTATACAACAAAAACAGAATAGGGCCTAGCACAGAGCCCTGGGGAACACCGTACAGCAGAGGAGTTGATTTTGATTCGTGTCCCAGTACAGAAACCACCTGCTCCCTGCCTCGGATGTACGACTCAAATAAGCAAAGAGCAACACCACGGATACCAAATACACGCTCCAAACGACCCAAAAGGACATCATGGTCTATCGTGTCGAAAGCGGCACTTAGATCCAGGAGCGTCAGAATGGAGATCTGGTCCGAGTCGCCAGCCGTCAACAAGTCATCAAAGACACGAAGCAGAGCAGTCTCTGTACTGTGGTGGGGTCGATATGCGGACTGAAAAACCTGCCATAGATTGTTCTGATCCAAATGTGAAAGCAGCTGGGAAAGGACTATTTTCTCAAGTAGTTTTGACATGAACGGAAGGTTCGAAACGGGCCGGAAATTTTTCAGAACGTTCGGATCCAAAGACGTTTTGCTCCCCTGCTACAGATCTTCACATTGCAGTCAGTGAAAAGGAAACAAGAACGGCCTACTTTTAATACATCAGTGATTACTTGTGTCACAGCTGCCACCTGTATATCCAGGGCCTGTATGTAAAAGTCGAGGTTAGGGCTTTTAGCCCCGGGTTAGAGTCTAACCTCGAACTAAACTAGCTCTAGGGCTAAATTTTCTGTTGTGTTTTGTTTTAAGTCAGGAAGCGGGCCCATTCTAGCAAGGTGCCTAAGCCATCACAGAAGGATTTTTTTTTCTTCCTTTCTTCGCTTCCTTTTGTATTTAATTTTGCTTTTGGGTTTCTTCTGTCCTAGTCTGGGTTAGGCCCGTAGCCGTGGGTTAAATTAACCTCGACTTTTACATACGGGCCCAGGTAAACACTGACACGAGTAGCCGTTGACAAATGTTTTGCAGTTAATTTGCTTACCTGTGTCACAGTTTGGACCGGAATATCCTGGGACACACTGGCAAGTGTAGGAGCCACCTGTACTTGTGCAGGTGCCGCCATTATGACAAGGAGCACTTGCGCAGTCGTCGCTTCCTGGGAGTGAATGATCATTATTGTCAGATAACGTATTTTGTAGCAACGTATAGGAGCGTATCACACTTAGTTACAGCGGGCAGTCGTTTGGGACCATGGGTACGAGAGTAGCCGATTTGCCTTGAGGATTGGAACGGCCGGCAGGGGGCGCGCCGTCCAGCTAACCAAAAGGGTCAGTGGGTGGGTGTTTGGCAGTTGAACGCCCTTTTTTTTTTACAACGTGTGGGTGATATCAAAGACGGGGCAACGAGAAACAAGATGGTCACCAGCCCAATATGTTGTTTCCATTTAATCACCTGCTGTCGTCACGGTCGTTATTTTGAAATGCCATTATCCGGGAGAAGGATCTCTCTCTCTCTCTCTCTCTCTCTCTCTCTCTCTCTCTCAACAACTGACCGGGTCTCTCTCTCTCTCTATCGAAACAACTGACTGGGCTCGTCAGACCAATCTTGTTTTAGGAAGAGAGACGTGAACTTGTTTTCTTTGAAATCTATGACGTTTTTCTTCACTGGGATGACGAATAATACATTTGACGTAATCACTTTGTGTGTGTGTGCAGGCAGGTGGATTGACCATCAACCCTGCCAAAACATAGTTTGACCGTCCGTTAGGTGTTTGGGAGTTTAACGCACTTTTCTACCACGTGTGAGTGATATCAAAGACGGGGCAACGAGAAAAAGCCAGCACAAATATTTGGCCCCAGCAATATTTGGCCCCAGCAATATTTGCCCCCAGCAATATTTGGCCCCAGCCGCCAGGTTCGGGAAGATAAGCCAATACAAATGGTGTTGTGTGCATGTGATGGCTCACGGATTGTGTGCATGTGATGGCTCACGGATTCGCTCACTGAGCCACTGAGCTAGCAAACTCTAGCCCCTCTGCTTGTGTCCCTTGAAAATAATCACGGCGACTGACATGAGCGCACAAGTTCTTGTCTTGTGTGCAGCTGCAGGCGTCAGTCGGGCCACTAGAACAATAACATTACATAGCGTCCTGTCACAGAATACTCTTCACTTCTAATCTTTGGCTCCTACATATGTCAGGTAGCATACGTCCTGGAAACAGATTTCCCTAACAAAACAGACACCGGTTTCCAGAAGCAAGACATGTAGACAAGCTGCATGCCAAATCTCAAGCCGCGACAACGTAATTTTCATAGTCTGCTGAATCGGCGTTCTTCCAAACCGCATACACAAAACTGTGCACTCCGTTATTCACGCCCAAGGATAGGTAAAAAAAAAAAGGTCAAAAACAGGTCACTCCTCAAGTCAAAGCTGCCATATTTCAACACATCAAACATCCCTCTTTTCACCAAAACAAAAATCTGGGGTCAAATGCTGTTTAAGCAACTCTTTCAAAAAAAAAAAGAAAAAAAGGGCGATTCGTTAATTTTTATAATGCCGGTCCTATTACTACCTAAGCTGCTAATTCTGTTTTTACCGGCCCCCGTAGTGTAGCGGTTAGCACTTCGGACCGTGGACCGGGAGACCCGGGTTTGAGTCCCAGCCGAGGCAAGCGGAATTTTTCCTGCCTAGGTTGGCTCCTACCCAGAGCGGGTGTGCTATGGACCCAAAGGGAAGGCTGTTGCTTCTCTTGGTATGACACGTCTTGTGATGTGGATGATTACACGGCCGGCACCGCAGGTGCCGTAGTTCCCGGGCCTGGTTAATGCCGGGATATTTATATTTATGACAGGAAGCGTGGACTGCGGTCCTGTCCCGCAGTCCCAAACCACACGGACCTCCATAGCATCATCTTACAATCATCCTCATCTCCAACATCATGCATAATAAAAATTGCCCAAGCTTCCGAGCCCTCCGTGGATTCCACCCATGACCTGCGAGGAACACCACTGGAACTAGCAAAGAGTTGGGGCAGAAAAATAATCTGTTTTGTGATAGCATTTCAGCAGAAGGGGGAGGCCGAATGAGCGAAACATCAGATTTCTCAGATGAGACAAGACAGTTGTTATCTGTGCAAAACCTTTTGAGGAGCAACTACATTTTAAACAAGTTTGCACAACAGAGCGTATGGCATTTCTGGTGTTACTAAAATCGGTTGATAGTGGTGACAGCCTCAATGTCCAAAGTTTTCGACGCTGGCGGAGGAAAGGTTGAAATCAAGAGACCCCCTTCAGATAATTCAATTTCCTACCCTGTGAAGTCTTTGTTGAATGAAGTTATATTTTCACCCACCTGTACGTGCGCCTAAAGCTCGGATATCCTCATAATGTAGGTTACATAACACAACACTGACCAGTACTCTGTAGAACATATGGCATTTGTCCGCCATCTTGTACCGATAAGAAGCGTATATTCTCCACCTAGATTCGACACGAAAGTTCACTTTCACGTTTGAGATAATCTGTGTTTCACTGACCTGTGTGAATCAGTCACAGCACTGAAAAACTAAAAACTAAGATGAACTAATTCCTTATCTTTGTCTGGTATAGTCTGGTATAGTATGGTTTGGTATGGCAGACTTCTCCTCGGCGCACACATCCATCTCTTTTGAAAGGCTCATGGCGCCGCAGGGCTGGAGGACGAAGCAGTGAAAGCCTGCTGCAACTGAGTGCTACTTTATGTGCAAAACTCCACCCTGTTATTCACTCTTGTGCTGTGACAGTATTTCTGTTTACCACGCTACCGGCTACAACCTACTCTTCTTCGAAAGATGGGCGTGGGAGTTTTTAGCGTTCACACTTGATATTTGTGCGTGCGTGTGTACACGAGGGCGGTATAGGCACCGTGAACAAGTCTGCAAGTGATTTGTCTCGATGTGGAAGGAAAACTCCATCCAAATTCCTCTGTGTGTGTGTGTGTTCGTTCACAAGGAGTGTGCCGTTTTGTTTTGTTTTTGTTTTTTTGTTTGTTTGTTTGTTTTGTGGGCTTTTTTTTAAAGGCGAGAGCAGGTGCTGTATAAGTACAAATCATTATCATCATTATTATTGTTGTTGTTATTGTTGTTGCTGTTGTTGTTGTTGCGGCTGTTGTTGTTCTTGTTGTTGTTTACTGTGTCTGAGTCTAATCGTAAATTCGTGGACATGACATGACATGACATGACATGACATGACAAGCTCAGCACAACCACACAGTAACATCTACCCTCGTCTTTCACCTCCACGCAATGAAACGTGCATCAAACGTTTTATTACCTCTGTCTTCTTTACAAATTTCATACAGTGATAAACATATAATTATTGAAATAATATAATTACCATAGGGGCATGATGGGAAGGTGTAATCACAGTGTAACATTCATGTCTTCTTTTCCATCTTCCACACGTTAAAATATAATAAACTTCGCATCAAAACTCCCCGTCATGATTACCGACCAATGAGCCCTGACAGACTATGATTACCGACCAATGAGCCCTGACAGACTATGATTACCGACCAATGAGCCCTGACAGACTATGATTACCGACCAATGAGCCCTGACAGACTATGATTACCGACCAATGAGCCCTGACAGACTAGTTTCACAGTTCTTCCCAGTAAACTCACTGGGACAGGTACAGACGTACTCAGTTGGTACATCAGCACTGTTAAAACACACGCCGCCATGTTGGCAGGGAGCCCTCAGACACGGGTCGTCTCCCCCTGTTGACAAAACACGTGGATGCGAATCTCGGTTATAAAGAAGGAATCCAGGGATTAGTGAAGTCACTGGTAAATGCAGAGCACTAATCAGCATATTTTGTTGAAGACATTGTGAGGCTGTTTACATTAGTCACGTTTTACTGACTGGGTTGGACCACGGGTTGGTGCATTTACATAATTATAACCGACCGGGCTTAAAAGCCACCCGTGTTCAACCCTGTTACGCCGGCTCTTAACTGGGCAGTGCGGAGCGCCACAGTGCCGTCCACAGTTGTGACACAGTTGTGATTTGGGGGGTTTCCGCCGCTGTGGCGTCATCACAGCAACCTGGATTTCAAATAGCCACAACTGTGACTGTGGTTTCCACAACAGATTCTGATTGGCTGTACTACGTCACTCGGCGCGCAAACATGGCGGACAGTGCATCTTCAATCGGTTTGTCACCGAGCACAGCTGTGTTCAGTTTTGTAGTTAGTAGACGCACCGAGCGCAACGACTGTGATGTGCACGTGTGTGTTTCGCGCGGCCTTTAAACACCAGGGTTGAACCTGGGTCCCGGGCCAACTCGCCTTTCAGATCTACACACGCAGCTGGCGTCATGATATGATGCTGTCGTCAAGACATGACGGCGGGCATTGTCAGACAGACTTGTTAGACAGACTTGTTAGACAGACTTGTTAGACAGACTTGTTAGACAGACTTGTTAGACAGACTAGTCAAGACACTAGTCAAGGTAAACGCGGGCTGAATCCGGGTTGTGCTGTTATTTTAAAACTACTTTATTATCCCTTTCGGGAAATTCGGGCTGCTTCCCCCGGGGGAAGCGCGTCGTCGCGGTGCAGCGCCACCCAATACCTATCCTATATTTTTTACAATTTTGCTGAGGGAGGAAAGCCGGATAACCCGGAGAGAAACCCCCGATGAGCAGCCCGGAAATCAGGAAAAACCGGTAACACGTATCACAAGCTCGATCTGGGCTCGAACCCACGCTTCATCGCCATGACATTGGTGACGGCCGTTCAGTAGCGCAACGGCTAATTCCGACGCGCTACCTATTAGACCACCGCTCACCCCGGAAATTCCAACAGTCGATTGGAAACGGCCTTACCATAAAAACCCTGCAGGATAACGTGTGTTTCTTTCCTTCCATTGCTCTTCCAGACTCTTTCTTCATATTCATGTTCATTGAATCGTGAACTATGCATGCAACCACAAGGCAGTTACAGCTGTGTCCTTGTTGTTATTAAATTCTACAAACGTTTTAGTAAAATAATGTGGATGCAAAGTGCCCAGACATGTCGAGACAATGAGTCAGCTACAAGTACTTTCGTTTTCAATCACCATCTAGCACTATCTACCGCTATCTAGCACTGTGAAGCAGCACTGCAAATTCAAATACAGAAAGCGAGTTATTGAATGGACGACAAACACATGATACTATTTTTGTATTAAAGGAGTGGTCTCTTTCAAACTCACAGCTTTCACACGAGTGGCCTGTAAACCCGTGAGGACAAAGACATCTGAAGGATTCTCCGTGACTGAAGCACGTTCCTCCATACAGACAGGGGTTACCAGCACACGGATCTACACACACACACACACACACACACACACACAGAGTCAATTGTTTGTTCCAGGAAAAGACAGTATTAATTTGGATGGCTTTTGACTACTCTAAAAATGGTTGTACAGATGAAACACACACACACACACACACACACACACACACACACACACACACACACACACACACACACACCACACACACACACACACACACACAGAGTTCTGTCAATTCCTCATTACTGCTGCTGGGCTGAGAACAAGTGTGTTGTGACTGCAAGTTGCTAAGGGTGAGTCCTTGGTGCGAGAACGACCGCTGCCCATATGACTTTGTTCTAACACACGAACAGTATAATGCTTACGTACCAATGGCGGTTTGACAGAGGGTGCCGTTATAACCAAGTGGACAGGTGCAGACGAACTGTGTAGGTGCTGATACACTGTGATAACACGACCCGCCATTGTCACATGGTGAGCTGCCGCACGGATCTAACCCTGTACAAAACATAAGTATTCAATAATAATAATAATAATAATAATTGCAAAATCCTAGAAATTCCCACAGTCGATTGGCTGATAACGCTTAGTTGGTATAGTTCGCCCGTTAGGGGGTGCAAATGTATACCAGTCAATTCCATCGATTTTTCGCAGAAAGTAAATTCGTTGAACGAGGTCAGCGACCACGTGACTTCATCTCGCCAGACCCCGGAGTACATTTTCACCCCCTCCCGCGTTGCGGAGATACAGTCGCCCCCGTTAGTGGACGACTGGAGTTTATTTGCCCCTCCTGTGTGTGACTGGTATACATGTGCACCCCCTAACGGACGAACCATACCAACTGAGCGCTAATAACTCATCTGTAACCAGTGAAATCGTGCTCGTAACTTCTACCATCATATGCTAAAAGGGTGTAAGTGTCTATCCAATCCACGACCATTAGGCGTTTGTACCAAACTGCGCGAACAGTGTGCGATATCACTGACAATTATCGTCCGGCCAATATCACTGAATCTTCCAAGCAGACGTACAAAACCCGTTGGCGATTGAATAGACGACTCCACGCGGCAATCCTCGAGGTTAAAGCCCCGCCCCTTTACTCTGCCGTGTATTGGCAAAACACACTACGTCCATGACGTCATCATATGGAAAAAAGGGTGATTTCAAGATGAAAGAGATTGGCGTAATGGACATTTTCTTCAAATGACGTCAATGGACTTACTGCTTTGTTTCAGTCATATCAAACTACACGTGCTTCCCTCGTTGTAGTGGCTGGCAAAAAGTTTGCCAGACCATGTCATGTGTTGTGCTCATTATGCCGCGGGACGCGATTGGCTGAATTCTGCGGGCTCGACCCTTTTGACTGACAGGAGTGGGATTGCCAAACACACTACACCACACCACACCACACCACACCACACCACACTACACCACACCACACCACACCACACCACACCACACCACACCACACCACACTACACTACACTACACTGCACAAATAATTATCAAACCACCAACTTACAAATATCACAGTTATCGCCCGTGTGGCCAGGCTGACAGAGACACCTGTAGTTCGTTCCATGGCTGAGACACGTCCCTCCATACTGGCAAGGTCTGCTGGTACATGGGTCTACAACTGACGGACAAATCAAACCTGGTGACTTGAGATAAGCATTTGCAACTGTTTGTTTCCATAGAGGGGAGAGGGGGAGAGAGAGAGAGAGAGAGGTGGGGGGAGGGGGGAGGGGGGGGGTTTAACGTCCTTTCCCACCGCGTATGGGTGATATCAAAGACGGGGCACCGGGAAAAAAGGCCAGTACAAATATCTGGCCCCGGCCAAGATTCGAACTCACAACCCGAACATTGAAAGTCCAGCGCTCTACCATTCGGCTATTCCGGCTCCCCAGAGAGAGAGAGAGAGAGAGAGAGAGAGAGAGAGAGAGAGTATTTAATTAACTTCCTCCACGAATGATACATCTCATTACAAATAACGACCGGTGACGACAGCATGCCACTGAATGGAAACACCATACTGGGTTGATGCCCATCTTCTTTACACGTTATTCTGCAGTACTTTTTCAGCCGATATAAAAAATAGCAATGGTGCCCTCGCCTGATATATATTTTCATAGCGAATATCACAGTGGGGTTACGAGTTTGACAGAATTGTGTTTGTGTCTACCAACTAAAACACTTCAGCTCCTAGGATCTTGTCATTACCGAAGCAGAAATTTCAGTTTTGTGGCCTTGTAATGTAACAATTATTCCGCGAAACTGAAAGAAACCGCAACAGCAATGAATAATACATGTATTCTACAGTAGCGCGCGCGTACGTGTGTGTGTGTGTGTGTGTGTGTGTGTGTGTGTGTGTGTGTGTGTGTGTGTGTGTGTGTGTGTGTGTGTGTACATACCTGAACTGGTCTCGCACGTGGTACCCGTGTATCCATCAGCACACTCACACAGAAACACGTCCAGATGTCCCAAACTGCCGTAACATGTGCCGCCATGTTGGCAGGGAGAGCTATCGCATGCATTCAGCGGCACTGAAGGGAAAAAGGAAACAGATGTCAACAGTCGGTCTGCGACTACTGAGCCAGTCTGGCTATAGCAAGACCCAAGTCCAGCTTTGATGTATGACACCCGATTTTCCTGGTTCCCGGGCTGCTCATCAGGGAATTTTCTTCGGGTCGTCATGCTTTCCTTTCAAACTCAAATTCAAAGAGGTTAGGTTAAAAACAAAACAAAACAAAACAAAACCCAGAAAGGTCGGCAGATTCTCAACCTGAAAAGATCTGCATTTACAAATCTTGAAAATGTACAGTTAGCGAGTGCCGACTGTGAACCGCCTGTGGGCCGCTTGCGCTCGATGAAATAAACACTGACCCGCCGACTGATAATTATACTACGGGCGGGTTACGCGACGATGGCGATGGTCGTTTGCACAGCGCTATGGTCCCCTTGTCGACACTCGGCTGAGACTCGGCTATCGCCTGCCGACTGTTGCCGGCACTGAGCCGATCGTTGCCGCCTGTGGGCCGCTGTGTGCCGGCTTCACTGACTGCTCACTGGGTGGATGGTGCAGCACAGCACCAAAGCACTTGTCGAAAGGGATCCCACAAGTAGTAATAGTAATCAACAAACTACACAGTATGCATGACTGAGAAAGTCCGAGACTGTTTCGCAGACCAAGAGAGCTCTGTATATAGCGAGCGCCTTTTCCAAACGTCTGTGGACAGTGCACAGTCAACCCTGAAACAGATGCACATTAAAGGTCTGCAATTTCAAGAAAAAGCCACAACCAGTGTTTCGGGTTTTTTGTGTGTGTTTTGTTTTTTGTTTTAAACTAGCCGACTGAGCAAAAATGCACAGTCAACTCTCTCGAGCCTAAAGAGTTTTCAGCGTCCTTGAAACCCCTATAAAAGCCACGGGCACGGATTTCACAGCTCAGTTTGCGTTTTGACTTTGAGCGAGAAAGATCGCAGTGACGAGTCTTCTGGTGCAGCACACAACACCCGCACTATAGTGGTGTGTCTCGCTCACTGACCAAAAAGCTGAAAAGAAGTCACCGCAAACTCACGCTCTGGTTTTTCTAAGGGTCTTGGAAGCGTTGCATGCATCATCCACAGTCGCAGGAGTCGCAGTTATGTATCTCACACACACACACACACACACACACCACACACACACACACACACACACACACACACACACACACACACGTTTGCACTTTTTTGTTGAGATTGCAGACGTTTAAGAGAAAGAGCAGAGCACGGAGGATAAGGAACGTGTTACTTGTCACACACTGTGGTCCCATGTAGCCTGATGGACACTGACACGTGTAGCCCCCGGTGTGGTCAGTGCAAGTGCCGCCATTTTGACATGGATTAGGGACACAGTCGTTCTTGGTAGATGCGCTGCAGTTTACGCCTGCATAACCACTGGTACAGTCACAGACATAAGCGTTGATGAAATCATTACAACTTCCGCCATTTGACAGGGCGAACTGGAACACTCGTCGACATCTGAAACAAAGAGAAGAGAGAGTGATTTCAGTGTTGGAGTGTTGTTGTTGTTGTATGTAGTTGTTGTTGTTTGTTGTTGTTGTCATTTGTTTAAACTCCTATCAGGTAAGTGCCCTCGAAATGTCTGTGCATGGTAGTTTTTGTATCGAGACTGAAGCATGTTTTGGAGTGAGTATGATGTGTGAGGCTAACAGTGAATACACGGGCAGTTTGAGGCCTCTAGCATTTCTAATCTTCTTGACCAGGCGGAGAGTGAAGCATGTTTAGGAGTGAGTATGATGTGTGAGGGCTAACAGTGAATACACGGGCAGTTTGAGGCCTCTAGCATTTCTAATCTTCTTGACCAGGCGGAGAGTGAAGCATGTTTAGGAGTGAGTATGATGTGTGAGGCTAACAGTGAATACACGGCAGTTTGAGGCCTCTAGCATTTCTAATCTTCTTGACCAGGCGGAGAGTGAAGCATGTTTAGGAGTGAGTATGATGTGTGAGGCTAACAGTGAATACACGGCAGTTTGAGGCCTCTAGCATTTCTAATCTTCTTGACCAGGGCGGAGAGTGAAGCATGTTTAGGAGTGAGTATGATGTGTGAGGCTAACAGTGAATACACGGGCAGTTTGAGGCCTCTAGCATTTCTAATCTTCTTGACCAGGCGGAGAGTGAAGCATGTTTAGGAGTGAGTATGATGTGTGAGGCTAACAGTGAATACACGGGCAGTTTGAGGCCTCTAGCATTTCTAATCTTCTTGACCAGGCGAAGAACGTTTCCTCTGCTATTGGTTTAAACAGATTTATGTTGCAATGGAGGATGTACAGAAAAACAGTTTGAGCATAAACAAGACGTACTTATGACATGCTCAATAAAAAAATTCAGAGAGAGAGAGAGAGAGAGAGAGAGAGAGCTATTCAGGCACCATGGTGGAATGGACCCGCTTCCCGGTTAAAAAACAAACAAACAAACAAACAAAACCAAAAAAAAACAAAAAAAAAAACACCCACACAGAGAAAAATTAACTCCGACGTTAGACTTAAACCCGGGGCTAAATTCCCTAACCTCGACTTTTACATGCGGGCCCAGAAAACAACTCACAACGTCGCTATAATGTGAACGGCGTGTTTTCTGCAATACGTGTGTGTATCTAACAATGTTCTCAACAGAATGGGGAGCTGGGATAGCGAATGGTAGAGCTTTGGACATTCAATGCTCGGGTCGTGAGTTCGTATCCCGGCTGGGGGCCAAATATTTGTGCTGGCTTTCTTCTCGTTGCCCAGTCTTTGATATCAGCCGTATGTGGCGGAAAAGGACGTTAAACTCCCAACCAACCGCCAAGCCCACCCTCCGAACAGAATTTCCCTGATTCGAAGATCTGCCTCGAAAGGTTTGCTGCTGTATTTCTGGCCATACCGTATTCGCAATAAGACCCAGTGAAGCCCGGCTGACAGTGACACGCGTAACCCATGCGTCTAGTTTCGCACAGTGCGCCATTCCGGCAAGGATTTGCTTGCACAGCTGTCCCAAACTGTGAGAGAAATCACTTGAAGAATGCGTTAACTGTGTTTAATAATAATAATAATAATAATTGGGTACTTAAAGGACACCCTCCCTCTCGCGGGAGCTCAGGACGCTTTTCAAATAATAAGTATTGTATGTTTAGATTTTTGATATGTTTACTCTAAATCATCAGATCCAAAGAAGACACCCTAGTTGTGCGCGCGCGTGCACACACACGCACACATACGCACGCACACACGTACGCACACAGACTTGTGCGTCGTATGATGTTCATCAAAGCAAAACACGCATACAGCAACAGCACCACCACCACCACCAACAACAACAGCACCAGCAACAAAAACAACGAAAAACTACAGCAGCAATAGTAGCAGCAGCAACAACAACACAACAACAACAACAACGGCAACATCAGCAGCAACAAACAACAGCAACAGCGACAACAACAACCAACCAACAAAAACGCTGAGGACGTCAACAGACCAAAGAAATGTAATTTGATCGTGTTTTTGTGTGGAGTGGGCTGAAGGAAGGGGAGTTTGGTATTGCATGAAATACGTCTACATTTTGATGAAATAGGGCACTTTCAGCACTCACGTGACTGGCACTGTGGGCCAGTGTATCCAGCTATACATGTACAGGAGTAGCCTAGAGGTTTATCCGTACACTTGGCACCGTTTTGACACGGGTTACTGACACACTCGTCAACATCTGTCAGTCATGAAAACAAGGAAATAAATACAAGAAGCGAAATACTTTAGACAGGAACAAAAACCTCACTGCGTTTAAAAAGAGTACATCAGATGGAGTTCAAACGGAAGATTCACCATGTCAGTACAAATATTGCCATCCCAGCATATAGTGTAGTTTTAAAGACAGCTATGGCATCCAATGCATTTTGAATTTCCCCGATTACAGAAATGAGACAAACGATACATCCACACAAACGATACATCCACACAAACGATACATCCACACAAACGATACATCCACACAAACGATACATCCACACAAACGATACATCCACACAAAGGATACATCCACACAAACGATACATCCACACAAACGATACATCCACACAAACGATACATCCACCTCTAACATCCACCTCGACCCCTTACAAAGGGATGATCACTGCAAGTGTTAAAGTGTTAAATATTTAAAATGAATATTCAAAACAAAATCTACATTGTTCTGGAAACGTTTTAGTGTTTTGGGGGAAAAAAGGTTAAAGTGTTTTTAAAAAAAACAGTCCAGCGTTTGAAAAAACAAAACAAAAAACT